>JAIFZK010000009.1:15537500-15862500 GCA_027481765.1 Tenualosa thibaudeaui
CAGCCCTTTAATACACTCATTAATACACCTAATTACATGATCAGTCTTCAACCTCTCTAAACAGCCATTTTTCCCCTATATTGTTTCTTTTTGTACTTCTGGGTAGGTGTGTTCAGTGGTCTGGTGCAGTCTAAATGGACTGAAACTTCCCTAAAACAAAAAAAAAGAATAACTCTGCATGACGCCTCAACATAGAATAAGTGTAAAACAAAACAAACTAACAAATGTATATGTGTACTGAAGTTGCAGTTAGAATAGTAAAAATAAAAAAAGCAAAAACCTTGTTGACAAAGTTGCCCTCTACCCTCCGCACTGCAAGCCTGATCCCTTCTGACATGTGAGGCTGGAGCCTGTGGCCTGGTGTGGTCTCGGGGCGGCATCGCTGGCGGGATCATGGCCGGGCGGGTGAGAGCGGCCCGATCGCATGTCTGAGAGTCTCACCTTCAGCGCCCTGCTGTCTGCCCACCATCTCCTGAGAAATCAAACAGACAGCTGAGTCATGGCCTGACGCTGGGCTTTGCATGCGTGTCTGTGTTGGTTGAGTGTATGTAGTTGCATAATGTGTGCATCGTAAGTATGTTTTTACCTGTGGCTGCATAGTATATTATTTCAGGTGATTATTTAACCTATGTTTAAGCATGTGAAGCGCAGAATGGCTGTGATTGTAAACTAAGTTGGCTCTGTAGTTGCAGTAATGTTCAAGCAGACAAGTACCGATGAAGCTGGCAGGAAGTGTGTCGTACATGCCAAAAGGTAGGCCCTTTTCATCCTGTCTGTTACATAAGCCCCAGCTGGCTTCTCCCACCCATGCTTTTGTCAAGGCAGACCTGTTCCTGGAAGGAAGAGTCAGTGTATTATGCTCATTTTTGATATTGTTGTCAAAAGACTTTGCAAACTCTCTGTCTGTGCTACAAGGGGGGTTGTGCATCTGTTTCATATCCCGGGGCGGGGGTTGATAAAAGACACAGCTGTGAGTAATCATTAAAGTTCAGAGAAAATAATCCATCTTTGATGGGGGTATTATTTGAGTTGAGTTTTAATAATACATTATCACCTCCGAAACTTTGATTCAAACAAGACCTGCTTATTTTTCAAAACTATTTCTCGTTATTAGGAGTTTTTCTTTATTTCTGTTCATTAATAATTTATAACTGTGTTAATAATGGCAATGAAAAAGAAAACAATTAAACAACAACAAATAAATATACTTTTGATAGGAGTTTTAAAAAAATATGATTTAAATGCAATAAAAGCAGAACCCACCATTTAAAGCATCCTACAAAAGGTTAATCTTGAGAAGTCTCCCGCAGTGCAGAAATGCAAAATCAGTTGCATCAGATATTCCAGACCTTTTATCACAGATGGCTTTGATCTCATTCAGTTACGCAAGGAACTTCTACGAGAACCTGACCTACTATGAAAGCCACCGTGATCAGGCTGGTATTATCAACACACTTAGTATTCCATGCTCGGAATACTCACATCAGAGGATTCCTGAAGATCAGTGGCATGGCTTATACCGACCTGACAAGGCCAGGTATCCCTAAAGATTGATTGGTTCGATAAGCGCACAGGAAAAGAGGCAAAGGCAGATCAAGATCAACTCAAAGTGTACTAGCTGCCGTGACACAACAGTTACTGACAGCATTATTCATGGCATCCATACTAAACATCTCTCTGACAAGTCTTCATTTATCTTTAGACCATCAAGTCCTCAAAAAAGTTATTTTGGCATGTTGCATTTCTTTTTTCAACGTTTGCTAACCCACAGCATTTGCTCTGCTTTACTTGGAGTCATCAAATCAGAATGTTTGATATTCTGGATACGAAAGTGCCCTGTTTATTTATCTTTGTCTATTGTGCAATGTCCTGCAGCTATGGCTCTGTACAAGGCACAATGTCATTTTATTTATTTATTTATTTTAAAGTCAACTCGTCTATCTGAGAGACTTTCTTACAAATCCTGTGATCTGCTTGCTAGGGGGCCCACTGACCTTGGTGGCATCAAAACAAACTGTAACATGAGTGGCCTTCTCTTCAAAAAAAACAAAACAAAACAAAACACATCACACCCGCAGAGGACTGCGCTGAAAGAAGATTGTCTCGCGGTTAAGATTTAGAGGATGAAAAGTGTGATTACAAGAGAGCCCCGATACGAGTGGCCTGGGAGAAGCAGCCGACTCAGTGTGAATGTAATGGCGCTTACATTCATGGGCAAATAATGTGATTGGTGTAATTAGCATTCAAAAGGGCAGTGAGAAGGAAACCGGAGCGCTCGTAAAAATTAGATCAGGGAAATTAGACTGGTTGGGAAGATGAGTGCTGCCAAATGGGCGCTCACCCTATTTTACAAAGGTGAGAGAGCAGATCTCGTCTTGACACAATGATGGAAAGGCTGCTCTTGTGCTCCCATGATCCTTTGCTGTACCTGTCTCCCTTAAACCCCACCACTTCTCTCTCTCTTTTTCTCTTCTTTCTTTTTTTCTTTCTTTCTTTCTTTCTTTCTTTCTTTCTTTCTTCTGTTGAGTGACAGACAGAACAAGAACAAGTATCTCTTGATCCTGCGGTCATTTCTTTTTATTTGCATCACCTCTCAGTATGTTCCATTTAAATCAGCCATCCTCTTACATAGAGTGCGGCGTGATGAAAACAGGGAATGGGGAGCCTTTTTTGTGAGTGTGTGCCTGCAGGTGTAGGAGACAATCCATCAAGGGCTTTTGCAAGGTGACTGTGTCAAGGTGGATGAGTTGGATATGGAGAGGAGCGTCTCA
This sequence comes from Tenualosa thibaudeaui, assembly GCA_027481765.1. Lineage (NCBI taxonomy): Eukaryota > Metazoa > Chordata > Actinopteri > Clupeiformes > Clupeidae > Tenualosa > Tenualosa thibaudeaui. Next base: position 15,540,272 of record JAIFZK010000009.1, read on the forward strand.
GCCGATGAGAGAGCCTGCAGACACTTGGTGAAGAGAGAGAAGAGAGAGAGAGCTGACTGACAAGCAGTAAATGAAAGCAGTGGCGCCCCCGGAAAATAATTCACAGGGTGGCCAGAGAAGACCAGTATAAATCCTGGGGTGATACCCTAAAATGTGATTAAAGGTTATATGGTATATAAGGTCTATGTTTATTTTAGTGCACCATAACATAGCCTATCCATTTATTTTATTCAGTGTTTATCCTTATGAGCCCTAGGCTATTTTCAGGGTAATTTTACTACCTTTACTTTTAAGCTCTTATCTCAGTCATTATAAGGGCCATCCATTTTTTTTCAGGACAGTCTAAGCCATCCAAATATTGCAGTGTTTGGTGTTATACTACTTGCATATGGCTTACAACAGCCTTAGTATCAAAAATATATAATAGAATATATTTTCAGTCATATAATTTAGAGAACATCAAAAGACAATGCAGAAATGTAACCCTAGGATCACTCAGGAACTGCTAATCATAAAGAGGAATGTTACAACATTGAAATCAGAAAGATCTTCTGTTTATTTTGATATGTGACTTGCCATGTGGAAGTTTAGAAATCATGAGATATTACACAGAGTAGCATAGACAGGACATGTATGCAGTATTAGTGACATTATTTTGATACCATTTCAACTCAAATTTTCTCACAAACCCTTCACCACAGAAACTAGTGATTAGCACCGTTGGAAAGATCAGGTTGTGCAGTTTTACATGGTATACATGTGATGCCTGTGAATAATTTAACAGAAGAAGTGGTGTGTCGGAGGCACTTCAGGTACATTGGGTCAGGCTAATAATAATGGCAGCTCATATGCAGGAAATGCAACATTTTCAAACTCAGACAAAAATGCAAAATCCATACAAAGTATGTAGCTTGTCAGACTGTAAGAATTTAGCCTTTGATTTTGAATTAAAATGCTTCCAGTTGGGGTGGCCAGTGTGGTGACCAGTAAGGTTTTTGTGGTGGGCGCGGCCGCCACTGAAGGAAAGTGGGAGAAAAACAGCGAACATTTCCATAGCACCGTATAAAAAAAGAGTAGAATAGATGTTCCCAGGAATGCTTTGATCAAGTCAAATAAGGCAAGCAAGTAAGTAAATTTACCCTAGGAGGCCTGGATGACCATCCTCTTGTTCAATATTTAATCATGTCACTGTGATACATTATGTAGATGTGGGCTACGTAAGATGTGTCCCTATGCTGCTGTAGGCTTCAATCAAATCCATAATAAGTGACCTAAGTTAACCCTGCAAAGTAGGAGGATGTCAAAACATGTAAGGGTTCCTTTGTCTATTTTTCATTTCTATGTTGCTGTCCCTTCTGATGTTAGTCACAGTTCCTATGAGTTATAACATGCTATTACATGTTATTACAGAGGAATCTATCTTCACATTCATTTGGTCTGACACATATGAATAATCCTATGATGGACAAATAGCTCGCTAGTGCTCTTATATATGGGCTCTTACGTTACCAGCATGTTAATGTCATGTTTACCCCCAACACCCCATTGCTAGGGAGTGACAGAGAGGGATCGTGACAGAGATCTCAGGGTTGACTTCTCACAAGCTGCCCGAAAGCCATCAGAGTAGGTCAGCTGACGAATATAAATGCTTGCACATCAGGAATACATAAAGCAGTGGCTTCATGTATGCACTGCTAAAATTGTCACCTATCCAATGGTTTCATCCTTTATGGTGGTGGTGTTCGCTTGGTTATTCAAAGTTTAGAATGACCTTGATGACATTTTTCTGTTGATTTGTTCATTATTGTTACTTAGGTTGTCACTGAGCTACTGGTGTATAAACTATGGGATGTACACAATGTCATGAAAGTCACCTTGCATTAAAAATAGACCATATGAATGCATCAAAGGACAACATAGAAATAGTGCTACATCACTCATAATACACACATTATCACATGCCTTCCTGCTTCACATTATCATAATCAACCCAGGAGATGCCCACAGCATGAAGAAAAGGTTGCTGAAAAGAAGGCACGTGGACTGGCCAATGACACACTTGTGGACACATGAGTATGCGGAACCTTCTGCAGGTGTGGAAAGAGAGAGAGTGGGAGAGAGAGAGGGTGGGAGAGAGAGAGAGAGAGAGAGGATGGACACATCAGTGGTCGTGGAAACCATTAGGGAGCCTAGACTTATCCTGCAGCTCACCAGCAGCTCAGCCAACAGAATACCAACTATCTTCTGGAGACAGCCAGGCCTGCCCCCTGGAACAGCCTGCGAGCAGCGCCTTTTAAAATTCAGCCTTCGTCAAAGCCAGAAGCTGCGAGGAAAAAGAGAAAAAAGATACATTGCTGGAGGAATGATAATTAGGGAAGTTCAGGGAGTATCTCTGCATGTGATTTAGTGCAATGAAAAACACCTCAAATGTGAGTAGTATTTAACATTAGCTGAGGCGTAGCAACATGTCTCTTGATAAAGGCTCTTTTTTTATTTTTGGACAATCCTCCTTAATTCTGAATTCAGATGGTGTTGCCTCCCATTGTCTAAGGGATTCAAGGTGTTTCAGAAGAATATTTATTCATTGCTTTCCCTTTGTCCCACATCACTGATGGGCTTATGGTTTTGCATGACACAAAAGCAGAGGCCGTAGATAACAGTTAGCTTTTGCAAATTCCCCTCACCTACGAAACGACTCACTCGCAACACTGTTTTAATCTCACTTAGCCGTGCATCGCAGCACTGGTGCGAGGTAAAGGAGCGAGAAGACAAACATCAGAGAGAGATCTGAGAACAAGGTGGGATGGGGTGGGGGATTGGGGCAGGTCTGGGAGACAGACGGCACACCTGGTCTGGCGAAACGCCAAGAAAAAAAAGAAAAACCTGGCGTGTGGATAACGGCGAAGCAGCTGACAGGGCGGCCTCTTCGCTTCCAGATGGGTTTGTCCGCGGGGCAGCCAGAAGCAGGGAAAGTTCAAGCCCGTTGTGGAGATCAAAGTTGGGCTCCCGTTAACGATGGCAGCCGCTAGCACTCTGTGTGTGTGTGTGTGTGTGTGTGTGTGTGTGTGTGTATGTGTGTGTGTGTCTCGACTCAGTGGAGATAGATGGCCTTATTTAGAGGAACCTAGTTAGAGTGAGCGCAAGCGTGCTAGTAAAAAGGACATCAACGCAATATCTGACGGAGCAACCATGTGGAACTTCAAGGAGAGTTCACTTGTTTTTGCCACACCTATACTATACTATAAAACATTTTTTAAAATCTGTAAATGGTCAAGATTACAAAAAGTCATTTGTCATAATTATTCAGAAACTTTTTATGTCCATAAGGTACATATAAATCAGCACAATGTGTTAAGAAATAACTTGCACTGGCAAAGTGTAACAGAAATGTTTGATGAGAGTGCCATAATTACTGGCTTTTCTATTTCCTGTCTGCAGCCTTACAAAACATGTCCCTAATTACTCTTATTTATTCCAGCAAAGTGCACTGGTCCATATGCTCTCAAACATCTTGACCATAAAATAATAACAAGCTTATTTCACAGACAGAACCATGGAGCCTCTGGCTTATCTGTCACACTGTATGTCCGTCTGTCTGTCTGGATAACTTTCAAGTTGCTCCTTTCAAGTTGCTCCTGAATATTTCCGGTAGATATTTAAACAGTATAATAGTAAAAAAAAGCTATTTAATTATGTTTCCTTAGAATGCCCTGGGATATTTCCAGAAAGTCAAATGCAGGTATGCTTAAAAAAAAACAGAGGCTTGGATATATACACAGAGAAAAAAAGAGAGAGAGGCAGCATGACAAACAGGAGTCCATCTTGTTTACATCTGTCTCTGAAAAAAGGTAGACAGCCTGCATGTCTCAAGGGCTTTAAATTAGCATGGGGTACAACAGAGAACTGAGATAAGCAAGGGCCAGATGGAAGGACTTCTTTTCAATCTGAATCACATTTACATTTACAAAAAGTATACATTTGTTGTCAGATTGCAGACAAAAATTGCATCCTCTCTCTCCCTCTTCTTAGACACACACACAATCCCAAGATATTTTGCACCACAGGCCATGTGATAGTTATGGTGTTCATTAAAGGCATACTAAACGTGAATAAATGGACAATACCCAATTATCATAACTGTTCTTTCTTTTTGTGATTACATAATGACTATCTATTACCACGATTACTGGCCACTTGATTTAGCAAAAAAACATGAAGAAACATAACATAAGCACATAAGCATGAACATGTCTGCTTTTTGGTTCTTTTGTTTCTTCCACCTAACCTCATGACTCATGACACTATGCATCCTTGCCACCCAAACTGAGTGTAATCAGAAGAGTAACACGTGGCTAGTTTCACAACAGGAAGGCTGATGATCTGGAATTGTGATATTAGACATATGTGTTTACTATGTTTGGTCTCTACCCCAACAGTGTTACCTGTATCATTTGCTGTAGTGGCTACCTGAGAAATGGGTGATTGCATGAACATACTATATCTCTAAACAAGACACAATGTAGGTTAGCTTTTACTGTAATTCATGTGTATATTCTGGAGAAACGTATCTCCCCTTTAAGCTCAGGTGTATTCCTAAAAAGCACAAGTATATGGTCAGTATGGACCCTTATGCAGAATGTGTGTACAGGTATGAACCATTTGTTTGCTTTAGTTCAGAATAAATGAAGTGGATGTGAACCTTGGTGCACTCAGGCTGGAGGATGGGGACCTCTTATTTATAGTCTTCATACTTCACCCTGCAGGATAGTCTGGGAAGGTAATTGTTGAAGACCGGCCGGCTTGGAGTCTGGGTAGCATTTGCTACTGCCGGAGGAGGTACTTTGGGGCCATTATGGGACTAATGACCCTTCTGTGAGGGGAAAGTTACTATAGAGTCACAGAGTTCAACACATTGAAGTGAAACACTTCAAACATGGAAAGAGCCATTACATTGATAGCATTATGGCCCAAATACTACCAGAGCTGCTTTTCAACATTAATTAGAGGCCAGAAGGTTTGCTGATAACACTTGCTGTTGTACTTTTAGTGTGAGTGAAAGAAATGTGTAGAAACGTGTGTGTGTGGATGTGTGTGTGTGCAGAGAGAGAGAGAGAGAGTGAGAGAGTTTGTGTGCGTGTAAGTGAGAGAGACAGAAAGAGAGAGACTTTCTCTCTGTGTGAGTGTATATGTGTGTGTTTACTAGAGGCCAGCAGGTAAGAAGTTGCGCAGTGTGTTTATCTCTCTCTCCGTTTGGAAATAGATTAATGCCAGATTTCTAGCAACCACTTTGCTAGCAGCCAGGTCTGTTTCTCCTGCCAGTAGCTCCTGCTTTGATCCCAGCATGGATCTATGAATGTTACAACTCACTTGATATTGATGTCCTGACCTGTAGACAGATGAGCAGACTGAGCTCCCTGATGTACAGAGACATGCTAGCTCCTGACATTAGCACTCAGGGGCTTTAGCCTCCTCACTAACCTGTTCACCTCTCATGCCCTAAGCTGGACACTGAGAGCAAACCTATGCATTGTGTGTGAATTCTGTGTAATCTAAAATCTGCGTAAACAAACATGTAAGGTTCAATGATTTGTCTTTCACACAGAGGAGTTTGTAGTTGTCCTGGAGGTATTTAATCTGAGCTGTCATTTTCTTGTTCCTGTCTGTCAATAAATTATTTAGATTTATTTAATTTAAATTTAAATTTTTAATTTAAATCACCCATGTCTTCATCAATAAGGAATACACCATTTAAACATCTACACACAATTAACATCTATGACATGTGATTCACTGTGATGTCAGGATTTAAAAAGTGCTCCATAATCACTATTACAATACTGATAATATAATAATACAATTGAGATATTTCTAATTAAATAGATGATTTTTCAACTATATAACTTTACATTTTTAAACTATATTTAGGCCTAATAATAATTACTGAAAGAAACACGTCTCATTAGGAAACCTTCCATCACATATGTGGATGATGGAATGAGGCCACTGTCTAGAAATATTTTCTACTTTGAGAGTATGATGTCCCTCATACATTTAAATATTCTATAGACCCCATACATACCCAATCTGCCCATACATTTGCCCTTTATTCCCCAGAAGAGTGAGAGAGCCTCCTGTGGCTACTGGCTGTATGGCACATGAGTGTGCTTCCTCCATAAACATGTCAGCCAGCACACACACTCACACACACATCACACACACAGCACGCACAGATATATTCCTCACTCAACACGGTTATCTGTTACTGTAAAAGCAATCTTGTCAGTGGGAGGCAAACTCCCATCGCTCCCTAGTCTCGCCTCACCTCGCCCCGCTCCGTTCCCTCGCCTAGGAGGTCGTATTTCAAGACAGGAGCGCAATCTCTAATGGGTCTTGCTGCGGAGTGAGGCTGACAGTGTTACAACATGCTGAAACTGCTGGAGCATCAGTTAGACGGAGGCATGACTGCATATGCAAAGCTGCCAGATGTCACACATGGTGTTGGAGGTGGTGGTGGTGTTGGTGGTGTTGGTGGTGGTGGTGGGGGTTGAAGGTTGAGGTGGAGAGAGGTCCTACTGCTGCCTGTGATCCACTCTGACACAGGCGAGGCAAGCAATGAACTAATGAATGGATAATGATGGATTCACTTAGTCTGTGGGGGTCAGCGAGGTCAGAGACTGAAAGAAAAGAAAAATGACAGAGAAAGGGAAAAAAAGATCATTCGTGGTAGGTATTGATCTGGGGTAGTTGTGGCCAGTGACCTCTCTCAGTATAATAACCCCATCCTGAACTGCATCGACCATCAACTCTACTTTCTTTCTGCAGTAATTGGGACCTACCATTTTAATTGTGTTAAGACCTCATCCTCCCCCTCTTTCAAAGAACTCACCCCTTCTCTCAAAGTAGGCAACAAGATATCTAATTTAATCTAACTTCTTCCTGAGAAAACTTTAATGCATGCTTTAATAGCATTATTAATGAAAAATCTTGGAACCTTACCAAGGAGCTGGATAATTTATTGTTGAAAGGCCTAATTGTCCTAATTCTGAGATACAGACAACAGATATTCCTCCCTTGAGAATTCATCAGAAGGCTTTGTTCAGTAGATGTAGATGTTGCTTTGTTGTTTTGTTTTTTAGTCTCTCTCTCTCTCTCTCTGTGTGTGTGTGTGTGTGTGTGTGGCAGAGGTGTAGTGGGGATTTTTAGTGGGGGTACATGATTTTAAGGATGCAGGTCCAATTGTAAAGAAGGTCACACTCACCTCCAAAACCTACATAGATAGTATCACTGAATGCGTATGGTTATCCTATAATATTAAATTGCATTGGCTTATGACAATAGAGGGCTGACTGGAGAGGTTTGCTTGCTGCACTGTGTGCACTAATTGTTACCACTGGTAAAATCCTTATTAATATAGTGTTTAAATGAATGGCTATTATTAAAGAAGTGAAAAATACATAAATGAATTATGCCAAGATTGGGGGGGCTCCAACTCCCACTACACCTCTGTGTGTGTGTGTGCAGTCTGTAGAATTTAATGACCTAAACCAAGCATGGCACGCAGATATTCAGAGATATGTGTTGAGTTGAAGCCATTCTGAGTGTGGCCCTCACAGGGATGTTTTCTGCAGTGAGAGAAGTTGTGTGAAGATGCACAACTTGTCTGCAGCGCTGGGTGAAAGGGGAGGGGGGGCATAGAGCAGGATGCTAAAAAAAGTGAAAGAGTCAGGAAACAAGTAACAAGAGGAAGAGAAGCGAAAGAGAGAGGGAGAGAAAGAGACCAGCACCTAATTTAGCAGCTTCTGTAACGGAGATACAGCGACAGTAGAGAAAAAAAAGGTGAAAATCAAGAGGAGGAAGACGAGTGGAAGGAGAAAAAAAAAACTGTCTCCCCCTTGGAAAGTTAGCGACGGAGTAGCTAGGAAAGTAGGGGGTGAATGGGGGTGAGTGGTTGTGATGGGTTGGGGGAGGCAGAGGGGAAGAAGATGGAGAAGGAAAGTCTCTCCCCATTGCCAATTACAGGAAGCCCTTGGTAAGCAGGTGAGGGATGGCTCCATGCTACTGGATGCTAATGACACTCTTAATTATTTCAGACAAACTGAGCTGGTTGACACAGCAGTCTGCGGAAGGCCAGATTGACTCCACCGCACCGTAGTCATGCCGCAACACCACCGATGAGGAAGAAGAGTAAGAGTGGGAGGAGGAGAGGAGGGAAAAGGAGGAGGGCTCGTCGTCCATCAGAGGGCTCTCAAGGGAGACCAGAGGGGGATGTTTTGGTACAGCACTCTCTATATATACAGCATGTGTGTGTGTGTGTGTGTGTGAGCGTGATTTTTTTTCCTTTTATATACCAGTGTGTGTAGGTGTGATTCTGTGTTTTTTCCTCATTTTGTCTCTATTGTCATATGAGTGAGTGTGAATAAACTCCTGTCTTTGTGAGGGCGGACGGCTATGTGTGTACCAAAATGACACATGTTCATGTGTGTACAAAAGACCGAGGTGGAGAGAGAGATAAGGGAAGAGAGATGTGTGAATATAAGTAATCAGTAGTCAAAGAGAACTTCTCTCTCTCCTTTCTGACTTTGCGAATGTCAGTGAGGAGCCCATGGGAGCCTCCACTCAGGGGCCACTCCTAGGCTGTGTCTCTGTGCCAAGGAGGAATCAGGTCAAAGATGCTGTGAAAGACGTTTGTATGTGGGTTTATGTGTGTGTGTGTGTGTGTGTGTGTGTGTGTGTGTGTGTGTATTTGTGCGTGTGTGTGTGTATTTGTGTGTGTGTGTGTGTGTGTGTGTGTGTGTGTGTGTGTGTACAAGAGAACCAGAGTGAGAGAAGATCTGTGTGTGTGTGTGTGTGTGTGTGTGTGTGGGTGGGTGGGTTTGGTTGTGTGTCTGTATGTGTTCATATCTGTGCTTGTGTGTAGTAGTTTGTGTGCATATCTGCATAAATATGTCTGAGATACAAGATAATAATAAAGACTGTGCCCCCCCATGTGTTTTTGGGTTACTATGTGTGTAGGAGCCAGAAGATCTCTGCTGGGCGTGTGATGCCATTGAATATTACCACCAGTGTGCTGAATCACATCACACCATCAGCAGCAGGCCTGTAAGTAATAACCATCTCAGCGTGTCTGTGTGTGTCTGTGTGTGTGTGTATGTGTGTGTGTGTATGCAAGATTGTGTGTCTTCTTTTCCTCTGAAGTGTCTGCAACTGCAGACTATGTCTTTTTTTAGGCCACATGCTTTTTGTGACTAGTAAAAAGAACCAGGTTTGTTGCTATTGCCTGCATTTGATGTATTTGATTTAGATACTGGGAAATGTTCCTCATGCAGTTAGGTAGATTGGAGGTATGATCGATTGTCTTTTACAAATATTCCTCATAACTTTCCAGTTTAATCAAACAATTTAATCAAGAACAGAATCATCTGTTGTGCTATGACTGTATGTGTATGTAATCTCAAATGTCCATTCAGTGTCACCATAATGTTATCTACGTACACACACACAAACACATGCACATGCACGCACACACAGACACACAGTTATAACTCTGATAAAGTATGCTTGTTAATTTCAACATCAATTCTATTCTGAGCTGCAAAGTTTCACATTTTAATCATTTAGAGCATTCTGTGAAAAGCTGCATATTTCTAAGAAAGTTTCACTTCTTTCACTTCTGAACTAGTCATTCCCAGAAGCAAGAAAGCTTTGAAAATATATCAATCATGAGCTTTCATTCTTTCTTTACCCCCTCCCCTTTTTTCTTCACTATTGAAAGGCTTAGATCTGATCTTGAAATCTTGCCAAGGTGCAGTGATTAATCTTTTTTCTATGACATAATCTTTTTAAAATTTCAAATCTTTGCCTTCGTTTCTTTTTTCCCCAGTATGGATGACTGAATGAGGTTGAGGATGCCCCAGGCCCTTTCTTCTTGCTTTTGAGAAGACAAATTGGTGCGGGAGCCCAAACCTTCATGAAATAGCTTAGGATTATATATTCTAATGAAAGGTTAACATGCTGAATGAATCTGTCACACAGAACACACAAGCGTGTTCAAACAGAAAATGTAGGACAGGTAAAAAAATGTCAAAACTTCCTCTTTATATGATGTTATGATAGCCCACTACTACACCAGTGAAGACTGAACACCCTTGCTCCCTTGCTTTTCATTTCATTGTTTGCCTTGAAATTACAGTCAACCACCTGGTTTATGGTTTTTACGCTTCTGCTTATCGCTTATGTAAATATAGGAAGTGGAGAAATAAAGTTGATATGTGAGTATACAGCAAAATATACAGTAAATTGTATTTTGATTATTTTGGAAGGTCCCATTATAAAACCGAAGAGTTTTATTAATCAAGTCCCTGTCCTGAATGCCTGTTCCTATCATTGGTTCTCATTGAAAAACGAAAAGCAAAGTGACAAAGTTAAGTCTGTTATTGTCTTGGCACAGGGCAATGCATCTCCTGCCCAGACCACTTATCAGCATTATGATTTCATTAGCATAATGGCCTGAGAATATACTTCATTCAGGGAAGAAGCAGCACCAGAACACTGTGTGCTGGGGTTGCTACGAGTGTCCAATTTATCATCTTTTCAAAGCACAAAGCCTGCTCAGATCTATTTATTCAGCATATTTGTCATGATGCAAGAGGCTGGAGAATGCAGTCACTCTGTTTTTTTTTTTGTTTGTTTTTTTTTTTTTTATTTAATGACCCTCCGAGGGACTCGGCCAATTCCCTCCTCTCTTCGCCCTCTCCTTCTTTCCTCTACGTATTATTTATTTATTATTTTAGTTCTTTCTCTCTCTCTCTCTCTCTCTCTCTCTCACACACACACACACATGATATTGAATACTGAGCTGAGATTATGTGACCTCATTTCCATATGTCACAGGCCTCTAATAGGCTTGGACGTGGGACCAAGGGGTGGTGAGAGGTCCTCCAAAATACTCACTTTGTTCGCTCTCCAAGCCGCTGTCTGTCTTGGCTGTCGGAGATGGGAAGAACCATTTTTGCCTTTTTTTCTCCCCATCTTCTCCCATCTCTCTCTCTCTCTCTGTCTTTGCTCTCTCTTTCTTCTTCTTTTTTGACAGTGAGTTAATAGAAGTGCTTTGAAGTTGGACAAGCAGCCTCTCCTGAGGACAACCTGCCTTAACTGGCTTAACTCGGGGAGCAGAGAGGGCACACGATGGCTGCCTCCACTACGCTCTGCTCGCATTCCCCTTGCCTTGCTTCGCCACGGCACGACTCTCCTTACCTTCTTTCTCTCCCTCCATCTCTCTCTCTCTCTCTCTCTCCATCCTGTCTGTTCCAGCATGAAACCGTTTAGGAGGCCCATCGATTGAACACCCCTCCACCCCACCCCCTCAGTGCCACTGGGACAGAAAGCTGCACTGATGCTGCTGATGCCTCCCCAGAAAAGCAAACAGCCCCCTTTCCGAGCAGCTGGACGGGAGTGAGAATTGCATTATTAGGACAAATTATATTGTTTAATTTTCTCTGTATCCTCATTAATCATGTGCCACGCTCGTCATCTAATGAGACCTGTCCAATTTGGGCAGACACGTAGCCGTATTAAGGGCCCTGCACTGCACTCTCTCAGCCAATTAAACACTGAGCGAGGGAGAGAGTTGGCAACACACATACACACACATCTACACACACACAGACACACACACCATTCAGGCACCTCCATTGACACAGTCTTATGCTTTCACACACATTTATACACTGGCAATCACAGTCATACAGAGACAGAACACACACACAACCACACACACACACACACACACACACACACACACACACACACACACACACACACACACACACTAAGCCACTTAAATCCCCCTGCTCTGCAGCTGAGTGGCTCCGCAGCAACCTGTCCATCACACGCACCTATGCCCGCACATACAGCCACCGTGCGCCAAGTCAGTGGGATCCGTCTGTTGTGCTGACGGACAGCTCCTCTCTAGGCCTTAATTGGCGTCGCTACAGTACCCACTCCAGCACAGGACCCTCTCCTGAGCCCAGCTGAACCTACAAGAGATAGAAGGGAAGGATTCATTACTCTGGCTGGGAATCTTGGATGTGTGAAATGCATAGACTTTTGTGAGAGAATTTGTTACTGAGAATACCCAGTGTGTGTGGGTGCACGTGTGAGTGAGGGGGCGGTTAAAGTAATGTACAATACGGATGTGACATATTCATAAAACAAACCTCTCCTTCACCTGTGCTTCACAACATTTCAGTCAAAGGATGAATGAGAGAGTGATGAATGGTACACTGCAAAAAAAAAAATTCTAGTATAATTGCCTGGAATTCAGAATATGTATCTTTCTTATGGCTATTTTAAGCTTCATTTACTTATTGAGGCAGAATTATTTGGCTTGTTCCAGGATATTTTGTCCTAATTTGTCTTACTTAAGCAATACAGCTAATATTGGGGTAATTTTACTCATTTTATTTTATGGTAAAACTATTCTGACCAGTTGTCAGACAGACATTAAAGGTAATTTAATTTTTAAAGTAATTTTATCTAATCAAGTAAGCTTGTATTCAAAATCAAACCTGACTCACTCACCATAATCACTATTGGTGATTTCAAACTAAATTATCTGTCACTGCACCAGAACAGTGGCATTTGAAAATGACTTTAACATGTGTCTGCAAGCAGCAAAATTGGGGTCAAGCATCATAATTGGACAGTGTTGCCATAGACACATTATGTTTCTTTGATCAATGCCAATGTGACAAATGCTCACACTATGCTTTGTGGCAATCAGTCACAGATTTTCCATGATATGACCTCACATGATGCTTTGTGACTCCCTCAAACTTTGATGCTGTATTTCATTATAATGGCAATAGGTAGCTTTAATGAGTCTTGGTCTGAACATGTGTGCTTACCTTCACGGAGAATGGACAGAATGGACCAATATTGCCATCATTGCTAAGACAATGACATCACAAATGTCAATGGATTATCCTTGGAGGTTTCTGCATAGTAGCCTATGTCTAGGAAGTGCACTTCAGCAAAATGCAAAAGTTTTCTAGGTCCTCACAAACAGGTCTGGAACCAAAGTAGGAAAAAGTACTTTTTTGGATCTGATTCAATTTGTTGCTGAGATATAAGATCAAGTAACGTTTGATGGCTTTGCTGACAATTTTGATTAGCTGCCTCCACTCAACCTTCTAGAAAACTGAATAGGTAACCTTTATGTAATTTGGTCGGAAAGACCCTTTTTACAAAATGTTTGGAGAACAGTCTAAATTTGTGACCTGTGAAAATTAGGTTCACTTTCAATAAAATTCTGTATGTTGGAAAATTGATTTTGAAATTCAAAACAGTTACATGTACCACAGAGAGTTGGTTGTAATGACAGTGGTGTACTAAGGTAAACAATACAGCACAGTTCAGAACTGGATGAGAGCCCATTTGGGTTGACCAGAATTTAGCATTGTTGTAGATTCAATCACATTTGTCTTGTTGAGTTTAGAGCAAATTTGGCTAGATTATTTTTTTACACTTACCAACAAGAAAGTTGATATTATTATTATCTTGTGTGTCTGACCACAAATATTTAAAACAACCAATATTGTCTTAAATCGAGATTTTCCTTTCTCTGTATTTTTTCTTGTTTCAAGAAATAATATTAAGTGCAGTTTTGTGGTTGCTGCACTGACAGACAATTTAGCTTGAAATAAGAAAAAAAAATCCAAAAAAGAGTATATTTTTTTAGTTTTGAAAAGGCATTTTTTCGCAGTGTATTCTGAGTCACTGACCTTGGACACTATTCAACCACTCTGAAATGCAATCAGTTATGTCAAACAATGAAATGATTCAACATCAGTTGATGTTCTGACTTATTTGGCCTTCAGAATTATTTTGCTTTTAAAATAATATTGCTTGTTATCCACAATATGTGTCAATATTTGGCAAGCAATACTACCAATAAAGATAGCAGTACTCGGTTTACTGTTAAGAATTACGGCTAAGAATTTCTTTCAAACTAGATTCAAGCATATTTCAAGTTTAAGCAGAAGCACTCTTTTTTCCTTAAATTAACATAGCACTTTGATGGTCACATTATATTGTTCATGTTCAAGTCATTAAATGGAGGGATTTGTGAAATGTCTCAGATATAACTGGTGTTGTTATCCTTATTTAAATAAATAAATAAATAGAAGCATCTACCAAATGTCTACAGACAGACAAAGAAAATAACTAATCAGGTTTTCAGCCACTTGTTAGTCACTGCTGTTGTGATGTCACGGCTCTTTAAAGAAGAGTCCCTTTTTTCAAGCTGAGCTGCTTGGCCACCTCTGGATTATGGCATCATATGCATGCATCAAATGGATGCATCAAAATTAGAACACCACAAAAAAATTATACCAAGGCAAGAGGGTATCCACGATCTACTCATGGTCAAGATGTTGTCAAACTATTGCATCTAATTGGTGCAGTTACTGCCTGATTATATAAACATTGTGACAGAATAAGACATCAGTCACACAGTATAGATACAATAAATCACCACAGTCAGTAATTCTGTGTAATTGTTCTGTGATGTCATGGTAACTCACAGCACACTTAAGTGCAGTTTTTTTCTCTCTCTCTTTTTAAATCCACTAGAGGTACTCAAAGGTATATAAGCTAGCTAGTTATACTGGGTTGCAGTTCAAGATATTTATGGTTTAGATTTCAATTCATTCTGTGCTTTAAGAAGTCCAGCTGACATATTCTCACTGCTACTCTGACAAAAGCTGACTATACATGTAATTCCTGTCAAATGGCTTTACAGTCTCAAAGCAAATCTCAGCTCAACTCCTTGACATGTTCAAATGGATAATGGAATGCTTCAATTAAACCTCTCTAAGAACAAACTCTTGGCCATCCAGTCCATCTATCTACCACACTATAAACATATATTTCACCTCTGAACATCTGACTCTGGCCAAAGTTGTGAGAAAAACCTTGGGGTGTCATTACTGATGACCAGCTATCTGTCTCTGTCTATGTCGTATCAGTCTCCACAATGTGACACATTCAAAATCAGGCCATTCCTCACTATGTATGACACCCAATTCAAATGGATATATTTCACCTTAACTGCCACTACAACTCCTACAGAGTCTCCCAGTGAAACACTCCGGGGTACACGGTCCGGAGTACTTTGCTACCATGCTTTGTTACTGTCATGTCAATGCCTTCCATTGACTACCTACGGTCACCCACATTCAATTAAGAATTACCACACATTCAATTACCCACATTCATTTGCAAGAATAGAAATGTGAACCAGACCTCCTCCTCTTCTACTATGGTTTATCCCTTCCCTGGCTCATCTTACAACTTGTTTGCAGCTGTATGGTTTGTGGTCTTGAGTCAACCCCTAAACCAGAGAGATGTATGACGCTGTAGTTCAGTCAGCTGTCGTATTAAATCTCTCCATCACTCATTGACTGCCCATTGTCTAATCAAATTACTCGTCCATAGCCTAAAATGCAGTGGATGTTGTCCAAACAGCAAAGCGTGGTGATGTATTGCTGTAATCCTGACAACCGAGTCGTGAAATATTATGACATCCAAGCCTGAAGGTAACAGCAAATACGTCATCGCAGTCTTAAGTTTGTCACTAACATGCTCCAAATATAGGCTCTGAATCATGCTGGCAGACTTATAGGGGAAAAAAAGAAATAATTTTCAGTGTCTGTTGGGGAATTTTCAGAGAATATGCTGTCAAGGGCTTTCGTGTTTATGTGGTCATTCATTGCAGATACTAAATAGCATTTTTGTATATTTGTATTTTTTAACAAAATAATAAATTAATTAATTACAAAATAACTTTTTGCTTTTTTGCTTTAATTGGGAGTGTTGGAGAATCACATGGCAAAGACAGTGCTGGAGAATAAAAACTTCTACACACTGCAAAAAGTAAGCAACAATTACAGCATGCTCCACAACCATTCAGAGTGTTAGACACATAATAAGTACTTTAGGCTATATCCAGCAATGATAAACATATGCATGCATACAGACAGACATCGTGAAAACATACATACACACACAAACACACATGCACACACAAAGAGAGAGAGGGAGAGAGATACAAAGTGCATGTGTATATATAGCAGACCTCTTTTTTCTTCATGGAACATGTATTGTCTTTTATCAAAGCACTGACACAGCAAGGCTGTTTGGCACTGGGTAGTTACTTATTCACGAGCCGCTGGCCCACTCCATATGGATCACACATCATAAACATGTTCAGTGAATACATCTCAACTACTGTCTCCCTGTACCTTGGGTTGGGTTCAGATTCAGGGTAAAGAGGGAAGTGAGATTACAGTAACTGATCTTTATCCTGAATCTAAACCTAACCCAAGGTACTGTAGCACTAAAAACAGCATTTATAATGTAAATCATCATGGTAGTAGAAAACCTTTGAATATTGGTACTCTGTAGATAGTTACTATCTGAGGAGGGACTCGTGAATCTCTGCACATGTGTAGATCCTACTGTTTTTCTCCAACTGGATAACATTTATTGCTCACTGAGACGTTGGTAAATGTGACACTGCTACAGTATATGCATATACAGATATCTAACAGAGAAATACATTCTCTCTGTCATCACTAACCATGGACTGCCAATCACTCTTTGAGAGACGGCCTGGCAGGTTGCAAGACTTGGAGGAGTTTTATGTCTCTCTTTTTTTCTCTCCTGCAGCCCGTCCTGACAAAGGGCGAAGCTTTTCACTTAAAGAGCCACTTAGAGGCATTAAAGCTGACTCGTCTCTCACAGTCTATGACTATCTCCTATTTTTTCATTCACCGTCCTGAGAGGCTAGTCTGTTGCTCCAGGCAACAGCAACTTACACTGAATAGCACCAAAATATGAGACACAATTCAGCACTCCTTTCTGGGAGCAGTTTTATTATGCTTTTTTTAGTGCAGCCTGAAGAGCAGTGGCTCTCCCACATACAGATTCAGGCAAGATAGTGAGATCCTTACAGATTCTATGTTTACTATAACTATATGTCTTGCATTTGTTGAAAGATCTGTGGTAAGGGGTGAAAGTAATTAAAATCACATTTGGTGTGAACCTACATTTGTAGAGTTTTTTTCTCATTGTTGTGACAAATAGATAAAACTGGAAATAACCCTCAGAATGACAATAAAGGGGTCACATTTTTTTTTTTTTTTTTTTTTTGCGACTGAGCCTTATATTTTAATTAGCCAAATGCCCAAAGAAACATTCCCGTCTAGATGAATTAAAAAGCCTTTGATTATGCGGTCGCTCATGTTTCTTTTACAGAATATTTTAATGTCAAAAGATACATTGCAGAGTCATAAAATATTAAGTTGCCCCGGGGGGGCGACGATAGCTTCCACTCAAGAAGATCAAAACATGAAATAACAGAGAAAAAGTACATGCAATCCAAGGGGGTGGCTCTTCAATCCTCTTATCTCTCTTTAGCAATGGAACGTTTATTTGGCAAAGTCTTGTCATTTGCACAGCACATCCATCATCCGTAATGTAAACACACTCCAAATTAGGCAGTAAATGTGTGACTTGGAGGGAGCCTGGCTCACACTAGTAAGGTCTGTATCTGTGGGAGAATAGTTAGTCATGTTTCAGTTCCTTGGCATGAGTATTACATTGCATCGGATTGCAATGGAAACAGATTAAAGTTTAGCGACCTGGGGGCGTTTAAAGTGAATGGGAATGAGTGTTTTGTTTTGCCCTTCTGCATCATCAGAGGTACCGATGATGCTAATCTGATTTTAAGGTTTTTTGGTTGTGAACTTTGAATCGAAATTGGAGATTATCTTAGTTTAATCCTTTGATTTTAGTCTTTTGCTGTTTCCCGAATCATGATTGGTAAAGTAATGCGATGATCCTAGTTGGGTTTTGGTGTCACCCTTCATTTAAACAGCACATGGAGCTAAACTGTACTTTAATGACATGAATATCTGAGAGGGAAAAAAGGAAGACTGAAGTCTTTGAGGTATTTTTGACATTTTTTCGTTTCATCTCAGTTGAGACGTTTGTTCAGTGGAAAGTCCTTGCAGGAAGCCTTAGAGGTATAGTTCATTGAAATGCATTGAAAACAAAACCAGGCTTGTGGTTCAGAAAACTCTCCCAGTTTGTCATATCCAAGAGCCCAAATTAGAGCCTCTCTCTCTCCCTGTCTCTGTTCTCCCTCTTCCATAGATTCAAAATAAGTCTCCCTCTCCCTCCTTCATCCATGAATCCAAAAGTCTTCCCCCCTCTCTCTTTCTTTCTCATCTTCTCTCTCACTCTGTAAAGCACCTGCATCCTAAATAAAAATGGAATATTTATGAAGTCTATTTCCCCTCAGCAGAGTGGCATGAAACTGACCTCAGTGAACACCTCCTGCTGCTCCAACGCCCTGTAGACACAGTTTGGAAGGGTTTGCTCCATCTGCAAAAATACCAAGACATTAAAGGCTTATAGGCAAGTGAATTATGTATAGAAATGCAGAGCGTTTTCTCAGCGAGAGGCTACCAGTATATTTTTCCCAGAATTCTGTTTATTTATTTGGTGGCCTTTCTGTTTTCTCTTCAGGTATAGTCTCTTCAGGATACAAGTCTTACATAAAGGTTTGTTTGGTGCTGCAGAGAAGCTCATTCTGGCTTGAAGGAAATCAAGAACAGGATTCATAGTCTGTAGTTTTATCAAAGTCATGGACAGGCCATTTTTATTTTACCTGGAAAAGGAGGCCAACACTGCCCCTGTCTCTATAGTTACAGAGTGAAGACGATTTATATTTTTTTTTTTTGTTTAAGAATCACTGTTTCCTCTTATAGGTTAAATAAATATGTAATTTTATGCACTAATATATATATATAAAATACATTATGTGATGGTGATATGATTTTGATACATTTTTATTATGGAGTGGGAGAAGAAATACTTGGTGTAATAACAAAAGGTGGCAGCCATTGGGAGCTAAAGGATTTTACCCTTTGTCTTGACTTTAAAAGAGGGCATCTGCCAAACCATGTTATAATCTGACTGTCTTGCTCTGTTTTATTCTCTTCGCAGATCCTCATTGCCCTTCGCATTTTAATGACTAGAACACAGGAGAACGTAACTGATGCAAATGAGCTTTAATCAGTGAATGGCCCATTTCCTGACTAAATTCACACTCACCCCATACATAATTACACACACATAAACATATTAATAATCTGCTATTCATTGCTATTATTAGAACATTATCTAAAACTATAATGTTCGAGAGATTACTGTTACAGCTTACCAATATAATGATTTTATTATTATGTAACTGAGGGCAAACAGGATATTCAAGGCCCTTGGGAAGATTGTCTTGTGTGAGCGTCTCAAGATTAAAAGCAATCACCTCAAAGTAGGTACTAAAAATGCCTTCACTTTGCCAGGGCGAATTTACTCGCATCATTTGAAACTTGCTATGCACTGACCTCCAAATTCACATTAACTAACCAAACACAATGTTTAGTCAAATAATTGTTAGTGTGGCCTTAAACACACGTGGCATCTTGCCCAAAGGACGTGACATGGCCAGTCTGTCTCAAAGCTCCCAAACAGGTGATGAAATCTGGGCTTTATTTGGTCCTGTCTTCAGGGCCAGTTAATCACCTGGGATCAGTCAGAACCCATTTCAAAGGGAAGGGCACGGACACAGTGCGCTGCCTGAGGACTGTGGACACATACAAATGTGGGGTGGTTGACCTAAAACAATATCGAGACAATGGTCACATTAAATCTTATCAAATTCCCAATCACATTGGATTAGTGTTTGCTGGAACTGACCACAACATGGAGAAGGGTGGGGGGCACTGCACCAGTTTTTTAAATGCTGCACAATGCTGAAACAAAACTTTCAGGAAAGAAATGTGTAAGTATTTTCATTGAAACTGACGGAGGAAAAAAACACATCTGTCCTTATTTGTCCTTGTCAGTCAATTACTGATGATTCCTCTCTTGTTTACATGCTGTCCACTGCAGTTCTGAAATGGGAAAAGAGATGACAAAAGATCTCTCTAAACACATTGTGCCAACAATGTTCTCAGTGAATATATGGGCTTTAAACAAACATTTTTGCACATTACATATGTACATACATTTACAGAAAAGCTTTTCGACAACTCCCTCGCTTGAAAGGGAGGATTTTTACATTTAAATACAAAAAGGTTTTTTTAGAAGAATAAATTACTCCAGTTCTAACTATATAGTCATGAATTGACAAATTATACTTTCTGCTGACATAATCCATAGACATCAATAAATATGCTGAATGCATTGAAATAAGTTGTACCACCTAATTTGACTTGAATATTTAAACTTATATTGAACACAAGGACTATCAAACTATGTGGCTAATGTACAGTAGCTTACCTGTGTAATTCAAGTAAATGAGCTAATGCTATGGGCAATTTCAATAGAGATCCCCACCCCCTTGGCATTTGACACCCTAGAGGGAAGAGTGCTGATTAAAAGCTCTAGTGGGTGCTGCTGATGAATCAATGCTATTTGTCTTAGCTGCCACGGGCCGACAGGTGCCAATGCAGCCAGAGAGACAGCCGAGTGTCAAGCAGCCGTGCTCCAAGAAAGGCCCAGGAAATGCTGATCGGAGATGCAGTGCAGATTTAATCAATGTGTCTTTGAAGGGGCCATGGGTATTTGCTCATGATAAGAATCCCAAAGCAAGTAAGCTTCTAGCTTTTTTCCCCTTGCCTGGGGTGTGACCTGTGGAAGGATGGAAGGAGCGGATTCAGCACAAAGTGATTAATTATGGCTGGGGACATCTAAAACCATCCAAAGCGTGCTCCCTCATAAGTACTGTACATCAGCGACAACAGCACCAAGAGCACGAGTGTAAGGAAGGGATATGGCCCAAGATGACCCCCTGATGCAGTGCTTTAACCAGGAATACAGCAGCTGCTGATCATGGAGTTGATAGGACAGATACACCTGGAAGTGCAATGTGAGTAAATACAGGGGTACATTTCCTAGTCACGGTGGCTCTGTAGAGCACTGCCTACTATCTTTTGTATCTTTTGTTATCTTCTGTAACATAGTTCATTGACTTAAAAGAAGAGATATACTCTCCTACAGTATCACTGTAGTCATGTCACAATGTGATGTGCATGACTGATCCACTTTCCTATGCCCTTGATGCATAGGAAGTGGCCTACGTCAGGTACAGTTTTTAAATGCCATTTAGAAGCATAGGAATGTTTGTATGTTTGCGATCACAAACCACACAGTTTTAGTCCTGCCTGCCTTTGTGGTATTTCCTCCCTACGCTCACATACAAGGAGAGTAGGCCGACCAGGCCTGGCCAGTCACTAATTAACGGCCAGTTAAATTAGCCAGCAGGGTTTTATGGCTAATTGCCTATCAGCAAGAGGGGTCAAGTGGATACTTGCGTAAATCAATACTATGTGCGCACATCTATCCTTCTAGACTTGACATAGCGGGTTGTTAGTAAGACAGCATCATGGATGGAAACTCCTCTGCCTTACAATGTAGTGGCCACCTCAAATGTCTCTACAAAAGATGTAGCAAGAGCACTGGGCAGAGATGAGGGCTGATACAGGTAGAAGTGAAAAGACAAAAGGGTCCGTCAGACACAAACTGTTGCTGTAAGGGACTTACATGTATATGTTTTCCAGACATAGTGTAGGCTAAGTCTAAAAGAGAACTCCTAGTGAAAATTGCCCTTTAAAAAGAGCTCTTAATGTCTGGGAAACTGGCCTGAAATGTTCCAGTTTGTATGTAAGTTTGCACGTTTGTGTGTGTGTAAAGGTGTGTGTGACAGTTTGTTCACATAAAGAGGTAGTAAAACTGTAAAACTGCCAGACATAATTCACTTCCTGTTGACAAGTGCAAAAAATGTGACTGAAGTGACAAAAGCAACAAACTACAAAATTTGGGTGACTAGCGCGAATAAAGGAAGTTAAAAACTGCTCAACGTTATGCAAATGAGTGGCTGTAAATGAAATGGCAATGGGCATGTCATAAGCAACATGAGCGAACACAGATACAGCACTCTCAACAGTTATTGCCAATTATACTATAAAGTGGAATAAAAAAAAAATCTTTTAAGAATTTATGTTAGTCACAATGAAAATGAAAAAGAATAATCCCACCTTAAAGTCCAAGAAAATACCATGCATAAAAAAAGAAATAAATGGTTTTTCACAAAAACACGTGTCACAATTATTGGCACCCCTAGAAAATCTGATAATACTAATAATAATAATAATAATAATAACAACAATAATGTAACTGAATCATTTTTCAACTGATATTCTACTTCATAAAGATAACCATAGTGTATGTGAACTTTCAAGTAGTATTTAATGACTTCATGGTTCACGATGATATAAAAACTGAAACAAAACACAGGTCAAATGACCTAGTAATTTTTAAAAATGGAGAAGACGAGAATACACATTTTATTTTTTTGTTAATTAATTGAGAATCTGAATTTAACATGTAAACCATTAATTAGCAAAAGCAGAAAACAGGTTGACAAAATAAAATCACATACTGTTTCCTTCACAACTTTTGACACAACTACATTATCACAGTTTTTTGCAACAGAAGCCTGTTCAACACATTTTAGAGTTCCATATTTATCAATGCTACACTATACAGTGCTGCTTGAAATAATTTGGATGCTGTGCAATTAGCCTACCTGTTTTTTCTAGCATTGTTTGGTCATAAAAGTAGCCTAGCCTACACTGCTACATGCAATCTACTCTACATTTCTGTTCACATTGCTAATGGATGGAGAAACACCTGGCATAGCTGTCTCCACAGTCCACATTATGGATGTGTACTTTTGCTCAGTTTGACTTGTGAATCAGTGTTCCTTTCACTGGTTTGTGCTAAGACACTGTTGGTTCTACAGTATTAGACACTGGTTATAACAAGTAAGTATGAAATAGATTTTTCTGATTTGTCAACCACTCCATCATCGCCAACCCACCTCTCAAGTAGCCTACATGCCT
Source organism: Tenualosa thibaudeaui (assembly GCA_027481765.1). NCBI lineage: Eukaryota > Metazoa > Chordata > Actinopteri > Clupeiformes > Clupeidae > Tenualosa > Tenualosa thibaudeaui. Next base: position 15,563,302 of record JAIFZK010000009.1, read on the forward strand.
AAACCAGTTTTAAAATATGGACAGTGTTTCTTCTCCAAGATAATTCATCACATTCTGGCAGCTAAATTCCATTTTTACTTTGCCAAAGGAACAATATCATGTAACCTCAACACCAATTCCTATTAGTACATCTTACTTAACACATTTTAGGAATTTCACAATTTATGTGCAGACACCATGACCATGATTGTAATTCTCACCTAAAATGGTAGAAATATAATAACTGCTTGTCCCAATTCACCTTTAAGCAAGTTTTTTTTTTTCAAATTTAGCAAAATGAGCATTGCACTCTCATTATCAAACATATGATCATCCTTATCCACTTTATGTGCCAGAGTCCTTGAGTGCAACGTTTAAAGTGGGGGGACAAATCGGGTTTCTGTAAAAATGGAGGGTGTCACGCCCTCGTCCTGAAACTCTCTGAAAAAAAAATGGTACATGCTTGAAAATGGCCCATTTGCTGTTTTTCAGTCAAAATTTCAGTCAACTCAAATCATTACAGATTTACCTGGACCACTGTTGGATACTTCCAGAAAAAAAGACAATTTGGGGATCACCTAATCAGAAGTGACCCCTTTGTTAGTAGATCTATTTAAAATGCATACTAGGAAAAAAGCTTTCCTGTCATTTAATTTCAGATTTAAAAGACTGGACTTACTAAATGCTACTGGGACTTAATCTAGAATCAAGTTATATGGTCAGATGGGATGAAAATTGAGCTTGTTGACTCATGATGGGTTAGGAGGGTTAAAAGAATGACGATACAGAAGATAGCCCGATGCCTACTGGTAGTTATGGCAAAGGGTCTGTGATGTTTTGGGGTTCTTTTAGTTCCAAAGGCTCTAGGAATTTAATTAGGGTGGATGGCATCATGAACTCCATGAAATACTTGACCATTTTAAATCAAAATGTCTGTGACTGTCAAGCCAATAAAAGCGGGCCATGCTGTGCTCAACCAACAGGTCATTAAACCAAAGCATAAGTTCATATACATAAAAACATAGCTTAATGATGACATTTTGTCAAATGTCTTCATTATGTGAATAAGGAAAATTACTTATAAATATTTTTTTACAAAAATAGGCCTAATATATGTTTTTGTAGCCAACTTTACCAGGGGTGTCAATTGTGAAGGGCGCTGTATTTTAGCAACATTTTTTTATTAGCATAGCTTTTGGTGCGAACGTACAGTAAATGTGTGTGTTTCTCTCTGTGTGTGTTTGAGTGTTGGTTTGTTCAGTTTTTGTGTACTGGTACCCTACTGGAGGAGGGCTCTAGAGAATGTGTAAGAGTACTCCACTGACCATGAAGCAGTGTTTTTGCCTGGTTAGAGGAGACCAGTGGGGGACCCCACTCAGTACAGACTCCAGATGAGGAGAATCAATCTGTTGTGGAATACTGAGCTCCAGGTGGCTGGCTTCACACCACAACACCAGATGGCTTGCGGTTTGTGAGTTTACCGATCCCCTCGCATGTTCGGAGATGAGACTTGCCCGGATGGTGGCGATGGCGGTAGCAGCAGTGGTAGCAACGACAGCAGAGGTAGAGCCCAGAGAAAATCAGGGAGGCGTTTGACAGGCTTGTCGGAGGTTGGCGACGGCTGGCAGTGACTGGCGTGAGGCGAATAGAACACAGGACGCTCGAGCAAACAGCCCTGTTGAGCGCTGGTGCTCAGGGGGTCTGAAATGGAGGTCACACTCAGACGCGTGTGCACACACATGCACACACACACACTCACAAAAACTTACACGCCCTGGCCCTGACAGACTGTTCCCTGTCTTCTGTGACATGGGAGACAAGCAGAAAAGAGAGATGGAGAGAGGAGGAAGAGCAAGATACAGAGGCTTAGGGTGGGGGGGTGAGTGGGTAACACCAAACCTCCCAAACTTTGCCCAAAAGTAGGTCAGACATGTTATCCTTCAAAACTGTGTCCACACATGGTGAACAGGCTTAGCCATGGAGACACCACAGGTGCCGTGACAAACAGCATAGTCTGGCTGATAACATCATCTTCAGGCTGGACAGCTCTCAACGAGAAGGTCAGCAGGTCCCTCAAAACACAACTAAGACACAAATACAAATGTTCTGTGTACACAAGACTCATTTCTTGATGATTACTGCAGTTCAGGTAGGTCACAGTGGGTTACCTTTTTTGCCTCCAGAAATAATTCACAATTCACTGGAAGCAGACCCATGAAAATGTGAATCATGTTTGGTATATACTTGCAATTACTGAACTGTACTGTGTACTGTACAGTGACATTGGGACTTCAGGTGTAGCTTGTCATTTTGATTGAAAAATCAGGACAACTTCATGATGAAAGCCACCACCTATCCAAATGTGCACATATCAGCCATATTGCCAGGTTGAAAATAGAGCAGTTCAAATGAATTTTCTCTAGCCGAAAAATCTGCATGAATTGTAGATGAAATGGTTTCCCAAATGGGACATCCTTTGAAGGCATTCATTTGCATACATTTCAAAATTACATTTTATATGAAATGTTCTTTATAGGTAATAGGTTGTTGCATGAACACTCTCAGTCAATCAGAACACATTCAGAATCAGATTTCTTATTACAAATATATCTTTATTGTTGCAACTTCAACTAAACTAATTACCGATACTTATGAAGACCAGAGATTTGTTTACATAGTATGTATGTAAATAGATTCGTCCAGTTCTCTTAACTTCAAATGCAGGAAAAAGTATGCATGAAAACATGTAAACAGACATTTTCATGCCTCTACATAAATAGTTTATTCTAGAAAAAAAAATGTTTTGTTTCTTTCCTTTATTTTCAAGTCATCATGTCTAAATAATCATCTAATCATCTATAAAAACTTAATTTGGAACTACCAGTTTAGATATGATCATTTCATGTATTTACATTAAAAAAATGTACACGAAAAAGTCAAATCCAATTAAGTAAAATCTTGTATCTCAGTAAGACTTCCTGTTGCTGGTGGTGAGATTGCTAGTCTATTATTAATCATTCCATGCTCTCTTTCATTCTTTCTTGGATTATCACTAGTTGCACAATGAAATCCCAGGAGGTGTAACAGGAGTAACGAAGTACAAAAATACTTCGACCCTCAATAAAAATACTTATACTTACTTACTTATACTTATACTTAATACTTATAAATACTTACTTAATAAAAATACCCCCACCCCCACCCCCGGGACTGTGAGCCCATCACAAATAGTTCTTGCAATAGTGAAGAAAATGTAAAAAAGAGATTATACACATAAACCATCTTTAAGGTCATTATTCTATAATTAAAGGTAGTCCCAGAAATCCTCTCAAGATAGGCTGATGAAACACCTTGGTCAGCACTAAATGATGAGAGATATATCCTTCCCACTGGATTCTTTTTACCAATCCGTCAAGTCGAAAGTCATTGTTGGCCTCAGATGTGTCAGTCAAGCAAGAACAGGTGAATAGTTGGGGGGGGGGGGGGACACTACACAAACACAATACTACAAAGGTGATGTGTTGCACTAAATAACAACATAAGAAGAAAAATAGATAACCTTTGATTGAAAAAAAATGAAGTGAGGCAAACAAGGACTGCATATGTAGTCCTTGATCAAACAAGGACACGCTTGGTGGACTTGGTGGACCCTGCAGAGAGAGGAAAGTGAGGACGGAGAGGATGAGACATCATGGGCCCAGCAGAGAGAGGACAGAAAGGATGAGACCTTTGCTCACATCACTTCAGTTTCATTATCCACTTTGCCAAGATGTAGCTTTAACTTCTGCAATAAATTTGAACATGCTTCCAGGCAGTATGCAGCTCTAAAGCAAAACCTTGTTGTTTGCATATTGACAGAAAACTCCTTTAAGGGGTGCAAGATGGGCAAACAAAAGTCAGGCATCTGTAAACTCCCACTTTCTCACTCTTTTCCTCTCCCTTCCTCCCTCTATCTCTCTCCCTGTCTTTCTTTCACTCTTCACGGTGTCAGGGGTTCCTGTCTTTGATGAAGCTGTGTTCTCTCCATCTCTCTCTCTCTTTCCCTTTCTCTTTCTCTATACCCCCGTGTTGATGAGACCCCTGTCGCAGTGCTGTTGGCAGCGAGGCACTGCAGATTGTTTCTTAAAGGAGTTAAATAAACATGGTCTGCCCAGGCACCAGGGGAATTGAGGCGAGCGTTGGCACAGAACTGAAGACAAAGGAGTTGGGAGGGGGAAGTAGGGGGAGAGAAGTGAGGGGAGAGAGAATGAGAGAGAGAGAAGTCTGACAGTAAAAGAAGAAATGACTTGACATCAAAAAGCCCCCTCGCATCTCTGACATTCCCCCAGATAAAAAAGAACAAAAGCGTCGCGCTATGCCGAGAGGCTGTTCATTAGGCGCCAGGATATGTGTGCGTACATGTGTGTGTGTGTGTGTTTGTGTGTGTGTGTGTGTGTGTGTGTGTGTGTGTGTGTGTGAGTGCACTCTCAGACTTTAGTTTGTTACCAAACTCTTCGCACAATAGTATGTTGTCTCCGTGGCAACTTAATGAAAAAAAAGCTGCTCTCCATTCTTGATCAGGGTTAGATTGAGAGTGGATGAGAGACTGGCCTCTGAAGAGTGAGTGGAGGGGGAAACTCAGAGAATGGTCTTACAAGTTCAACAAATCTCTCTAATAAAGCTGTGTCAAGGGCATTCACTAAGAACTGCTTTGTTTTTGGTGAAGTCATGAATATTGTATGAATGTCAGTCATGTTGGTATAATACTGAAATATCAAAGAGCCACAACAGAAAAAAAGAAAGCCGTTTAGCTGTCCTTGCTGATTGCTAAGACTATGGGATGGTTGCATGCAGTGTTTCACACATTTTTCGTAAGGGTTATAAAATTCAATGCAAATTCAGCCGATTGTTCCGCTATAAAGCCAAGAGTTGTGCATGAATATTTTACCATCCAAGTGTTAATAATCATCACACCACTGTCCCCATGTTAGCATGCATTATTTACAAGTGTCACAGTACACATGGTTAAAGAGAGGTTTAACACTGGCTTGTTATGGGACTGTATGATTATCAAACCACTGTTTCTTAGCCTAATGTGTTTCACGTAACCACATATGGATATCAACTAGTTAATACAAGGCTCAGCAGCAACAGATATTGACACATATTTCAGCCAAAACTGTGTCATATTGCAAATGCAGATAAAAGTTTTTTTAAAAATAACATCAAAGTATTGTTTTCAAATAGCTATTCTAGATGGTATTCTAGACTTTGAAGTTGCTGCTTTTTTGTATATAGCATTTTTGCACTATTACAACACATCTTTTCATACTATTACATTTTCCACATCTGCACAATCACAACACATCATAGAGAAATGTTTGCTGCTTGTGAAATTCTTGTGACCTTGTCTTGTGAAATTGTTGCTTGTGAAATTGTCTCATCTGTTTTGCAGTTTACAGTTTTGTGTTAGGAGAAATGTTATCTATTGTGCACCTCTTTACTTTAGTGTTATCTTAAATAACTTATCTGTTTTTTCTTTACCGTGGAATAGCGAAAAAAAATAATTTCAGCTCCTCTGTATGTCTGGTACATGTGGAGAAACTGACAATAAAGCTGACTTTGATTTTGACTTTGATTATTAATGTCATATAACATTGCTATGTAGGGACCCTCAACTACTATCAAAAGCTATTTAATGGAAGAGGACATGCACATTAATTAGATGCACAAAATGAGAACAAAATTTCAATTTGATCCCTCACACTAATATATCCGTGAGCCACGTAAATCTTCCTTTGTTTCCTAATTCACGTAAACTTTCCCGTGTTTATGTAAGTGTGCTTTCCTGCTCTGTCACTGAATGAGCTTAATTACAGTTTATCGCCATGTGGCCAATATGGCTGTGTTAAGAAAAGTGAGTAAAAAAAGAACTGACAAAGTTGACAGCATCAGAATATATAATTACAAGATTTAAGTGTCAAGCCAGAAATCAGAAATAACCAATCATCTTTGATCCATGTGATTATTAATCAATTACAGCCAATTACAGCATTGAATTGTTCCAGATGAGTTAAATACACACAGACAGAGACACACACACACACACACATATACATACATAAACACAAAGAAACAAACAAAACACACGTTTCATGCACAAATAATCCAGTGCATCACAGACCTCTGTGTTATTATCCAATGTGCTAGTAGTGTCCCACTTATGGTGAGAATCAGAGCTGAGTGTTGCATACTGATCTGAGAACAGATCCTTTCTTATTGGGAAATGCTCAAGGGAAGAGTTTGTTTGTAGTCAACAACAACTGTGTGTGTGAGTGCCTAATGAGTGAGAAAATGAACAATCTTCAGAAAAAAGTGCAAAATAACCTAAAGTTAAAACAGCAATGAGCTGTGGTATAGTGTGTGCTTCTGTGTATGGATGTGTTTGTGTGTGTGCTTTTTAAAAGCATGTCGCAGGTGTGTATCTGTGTGTGTGAGAGAGAGAGAGAGAAAGAGACAGAAAAGAAGTGAGAGACAGAGAGATAATAGGGCTATGTGAGTGTGTTTGTCTCTGTGTTTAAAAACAGTATTGTGTGTGTGTGTGTGAGGGAGAGAGAGAGAGAGAGAAAGAGAGAGAATCTCTAGCCTTAAATTGCCCTGGCTCGTTAAAGACGATGGATTAACTTTCCCCTGTCGGTGGAGGCATTTGCTTTTGTCAATCCGAAAGCAGAGGGGGGAAAGCATCCAGGCACTGCCGCAATTCAATTCCGGACCTCCATCCTCCCCTTCTAAGTGTTAAACTAAAACTAGAAATTGGGTACACATTAGGCCCCTATGAAATCCCCAATGGCTCTCCTTTAAACCTCTCATCTCCACAAGAAGCTATCAGGGCAGAGAAAAGCACAGTATAAATTATGGATGGGGCTTGTTGTGCGAATTAAAATGCTGTCTCACTATCTGCCGATCCTGGGGAAAAAAAGAAGTGAGCGGGGGAAAGAGAAAAGGAGAGAGAGAAATTGCACTGCAAATGAATATATGAATACATGAAACAATATATTTAAAAAAATATCACAGAGATAGAATACTAACAGCAAAAGAGAATCAATGTTTTTTTATCATTGTTACATTTTTAATTATGAAAGAAACTAATTGCAGCAGTAAGGTAAGATACTGTGTGTGATTTTATGAAACATTGAATAGGCCTACAATTTGGCCAGAAGGATTTGACTTAACATAATCTTGTCACAGTATGTAGGGCTACATGATGAACATTCTGTATGCGACAAATTCATTCCCCACACTTCTCAGCTCAGTCATTTACACTTTATGTGGGAAAACTGTAATAATGGATGACTAAGAAGTCTGCTGGAGACTTTACCAAATGAAAACATAACCAAAAGACCTGCAGTTTCTAGTTTACAGTTAAGTACAGTTAAGTTTTGACACCAAGTGATGTTACAAATGAATGTTTCAAATATAGGACTCCACATCATGCTTCCTTTGAGTTGTAGAAAATATTAGATGATGGGAAACATTACAGCTGAGGGCATAACTGCTGTGTACTGAAAACATTTATATAAAAAATACACTTTGAACATCATAATTACTCTTTTTAATTTGCTTGCATGCAGACTTGACAGTGTGAGATGAGGGCTTGAGGGTGCCCCCACGGCATAGTGTGGTATAGTGTTAGCATTAGCTGTCTGTGTTTGCGTAGTTCAGCGGGTCTGAGCAGAGCCTGTGCTCCCACTCCCACTTCATTCTCATGGCCTCTGTCCTGTCTTCAGTATAGCATAAGCTTGAGTTCCACTGCTGTCACCCCCCCCACACACACACACACCCCTTCAGCTAAGCCCTAAGATAGAAGCCCAATCACTCAATAATGAATGAAGCAATTAGCTGAGATTATTAAGTGCTTTGTGAGGCCTCACTCTGCCAATTCATCACAAGCGCACATTCGATTTATCAAGCTCCTCTGAAGACGGCCGGCTGATGATATTCATATTTATGCTTCCTCCCAGCAAACACTTGTCCGAAGGAAAGGGAAAAGGAGAAGAAGAAAAAGAAGATTGACCAAGGTCATTCCATCCTTTCCCATGGAGGACCACAAAGAGGGACGATGAAAGAGTTTAGGGGGGATGAGTCACACAAAGTCAAATGCACAGCAGTTGGCAAGCAAAAGGTCCTTGGTGCAGTTAATCTGTATGGTTGGTATGAAAGCGATGAATGACTAATGATGAGCAGTCACTGGCAGGTCTTGACACAGACGGATGCATGTTATTGTCGTTGCAGTGCTTAGGTCAATGAGAATTGATTTAGAGACGCAAGGCTCGAGTCGACCCCTTTTTTTATTATTTAATCTGAGCACTTGAATAAAAGTAAAGATAGTTTAATGTCATTTTTATCATTGTTGATTTTTTGGGTTGACAGTGATAATGCTTGCCCCTCGATCATGTCAGAATAGAGAGGAAATTATAGGTTGCTTGTGAGATTGTCGACTAAACAAAAATAATGAGAAGGTAAGGTGGCGAATGCGGTTCAAGCACATCAATTAATCAAGGGTTGGTGTCTTGCCCGGACACGTCACACTAATCACTCCAGTGGCTGTCTCTCCATGCCTTGGCCCTTTCCTGTGGTTTATCGATTGGGCTCTAATGCAGCTTCGAGAACTCTAAATTTGACACTTGAACATTTCAAATGTCAAAGCGTTCCTTGCATAAATGAAAAGCAATTTGTGTGTGTGTGTGTGTGTGTGTGTGTGTGTGTGTGTGGGCGGGGGGTCAAAATGGAATGTCATAGAGGATAAATGGCTGGTTGTTGATACAATGGCGTGGTCTGTGACATTTAGCATGAATGTTGCTCGACAGTAATTGCTCTCAGATGTTGCACAGTCACTAATCTGTACTCAAACAAAAAATTGCTGTGAAATCGATGTTGTGAATGTGTGTTATTATTGGAATCCACTTTAATCAAATGTGAGACATGTAAGAAAATGTATGACATCAAATTGAGAGGGACGGAAAAGAGTTATTTCTTCAATTCTGCTGTTTACAGCTTGTTTACACTGTGCTCTATATTCACCCTTAGTCTTGAGCTAGCCATGTCCGGGTTCTATTTGGATTCAGATTTGGCTCAGGTCCTCTCAGGTCTTCTGAATGATTGGGACCAGAGTTGTTCCGGAGTTGGTTCCATTATCTGGGCAAAGTTCCCACTCCATTTCCTTTCATCTGTTTTCTATACATCACAACGGAAGGCAGATGGTTCCTGTCAGACACATCAGCCTCATACTACTTACAACCATATTCAAAGTAGGAACTTTTTTTATTCTAATCAAAGTAACTACAAGCTTCTTTAGGAACTTTTTTGAGGAACTTTTATGGTCTTCAATGAAAGATTCACAAAATGGCTGAGTGTGTCTGACTGCCATTGTGGAGACAGGATTTAACAAGTAAGCTGGCATTTATATGCAGTGTTATGTTCAGCAAGTCAGGGCAAGGTAAACCCAAAATGTGAATTTACTGAATGTGAATTGGATTTTTTTTAAATCTGTGAACAAAATTTGAAGAGTGTTGGGGTAGTATTGGGGGAGTATTAGGTCCATAACTCTAACTCTTCAAGTTAGAGTTATGGACCTAATTTAAATGCATATCATCTCCTCAAATGCAATTTCTTTATCCATATGGATAGTGTTGGTAAAATAAAATCAGTTAAGAAGAGCTGAGAAGTTTGAGTAGAGTTACATTTCTAAATTTGTTTTGAAATATTTTGAGAAATGCCCTGTAGGGATTTTCACACACACACACACACACAGACACACACACACACACACACACACACACACACACAGGAAGGCACACATACACATAGGATCATTGTGATGGACAGGCTTTGATTGTCAGGATTTGGGCAGGGGCCTTGAGGAGTGGTCATGACTGAGGAAGAGGGGATAATATGTAATGTGGTGGTGGCGGTTGAAGAGCCACTGGGTAGAGACAGGCCACCTGTGCAAGGCACAACTGAACTCAGATTGAAACTGATTATGGGAAACCTACAGAAAAATAAGAAAACAAATGTTCTTTCAAACTGTGTATGTGTATGTGTGTGTGTGTGTGTATGAGCATGTGTGTGTCTTACTGGACATGCTAGTGGTGCTTGTTACCATGCTCCCAGTGTCCTGTTGTCATCCACTGCACATGCCTAGACCCCACATCTGCATGTCTGAGCATGGCATGTGTGAGTCTGAGTGAGGGCTGAGGGTATAGGTGTGCCTCAGCTCTGCTGTAGAGGTCAGCAGGCTCTTCGGTACTCCCTCAGCTGGCTTTAGGAAATCTCCCTGGAGCTGAGGCCAAGGGCATACACCTCATGACCTGCTCTCCCTGTATTATGACCCAGTATGGGAAATAAACAGCCACACACACACACACACACACAAAAAATACACAGAGAGATGCATAACAGCTCACACACGCGCGTGCACACACACACACACACACACAGCTTGATGCCCTAGATAAATCCTGTAAAACAGAAGGGGAAGATTCTGCATGAACTCTGTCTTTCTCTGTCGACACAATGCATAGATAAGGGGATGTGGTAACCATGACAATATGCAGCAATGTCACAAGAGACTTCTGGGTTTTGTCAGATTAGACTTGCTCGGGTGTCTGATTCTGCCTTTCTCTCTTTCAGTGCAGGGAATATAAGCTTCTGTTCCACAGTGCTTATTGCCACAGCTGTGATTTTCTGATATTGGTTTTGGTTATGAATGCTCCTCTTTCACTGAAGATCTTTCTTCTTACAGTTTTTATCCATTGCTTCAACACATTTTGCAGAAATTGTCTCAGTGTGTGAAAACTCCACACAAAAGTCAATAACACATAACAATTGGAGATAAATAATTCACATTTTGGTCAATGCTACAATCAAAACCTCACAACTCTTCAAAATGCCACTTTGGTACCAAATGATGCATGCATTATTTGAATAACTGCTTAAAATCAGTGGCACCACACTGATGTGCTTTATTCAAAACACTGCTGATTTGGTAACTTCTACGGTCATCATCTTACGGAGCATCTCAGTGTCTCAGCTGTAAAGCTCAGTGTCTCAGATGCTGTAAATAGGTGTGTGTTAAAATACGTGTAGATTTGCAGAAGTGCAGGCTGAAAATGTGTAAGGAACATCACAAAAACATTACTGTAAAACATTGGTCTTTAGTGTGTAAACAATGGCGAAAACTTCTCTCATGGTTAAGCATACACCTTTTAATCCTTACTTGGTGCTGGTATGTTGTTAGCAAGCTTTGTAGCCTTTGTACTTTGTACAATTTTAAAAGCAGAATCCTCAACATTGCAAACTGTAACAGGGTGATTCCATATTATGGATATGACAGATATAAGCAATTCCAGCATGACCACTGTTAGCATAGCTAGCGCAGCAGGTATATAGGTGTTTCTCAAGTTCCCTTTAATCTTGCAATGTAAAGTGATCCAAAAATAATTACATTTGGATCTACGTGTGTGGACTCAAAATTTTAATTGAATCAGAAAAATAACAAGTTTAATTTGGGAAAGTGTGTAGAGGACTGTGTTTTTTGTGAGCAGATTTCTGTCAGTGATTCCTGGGTCACTGAAACACTGGGTCCTGGGTCCACTGAAACACTTGGTTGACATGTAACCCATTATGCCCATAGTGCATAGTAGCCCCCTGAATGCCAATAGCTTAAAAGCTGATATGGGGAGGGGCTTTTATTATGGAAAGGGATGGCCTTCCTTATCTTTATCATTAACTGGGGTAATGCTACACTCTGTACCTTGGTAGGGGGTGAATGAAAAGAGCAGAGCCGAGGAGGTCTCAGGCTTGATTTGAGGACTTAGTGGGAGTGGAGACAGGAGTACTGTCAATCCTTGTGGCTTTTTGGCACAGAGGGCAGTTCTAGTAGCCCACCTGACATTCATCAGGTGGCCCTCCTAAGTTCTGGGGGGAGTTTGTGGCTGCCACCTTCATTGGGGGAGCAGGGGCACGGTCCTCATCAGAAGCTTCCTCCTCGTCGGACACTTGAAGAAAAAAAAAAAACATCGAAATGTGTCCAAACATTCAGTGAGTGAGTGGAGCACAGGAATAGCTTAGCCAGATTTGCATTGCCTATCTGCCATGGTCAGTCTTTTCCTTTTGGCAGCCAGGATTGCGGAATGAAACACAGAATAATCAGCAAAAAGCAATTCCCACCCAGGCTTGAACAAACGTGAACGTTGGACAGTTAAGGTAATGAACCGCTAGGATGGACGGTACACACAGTGATGTTCAGTTGCACTGAAGGAATCAAAGAGGACGCATGTAGGCATGGCACAGGGTTTTTATAGGTGTGCAACACACTATTGTGACGCATGCCTGCAGCCATCTATTGGTGTTACACAGCTTCAGCAGTCGCCCTGGAAAGGCTCAATTCAGATAGCGTCTCTGACACAGTGTCTTGGGACCGATATTAAGGAGGCTCTCATGTTTTCATATAATCATTCACATCATACAAATACCTGATTTGTTATTTGGCATCATGGATGGAAAAGGTCTGCTTTCCATTGAATTGCCTAACAGCAGCAACATGACAAATGCTATCATTAGGGTTGACTAGCAGCATGGTTAATGTTGCATTTTGTGAATGACAGAAACACTGATTGCCAATCAGAACCCATTTAATTTTAGCCATGTAACTTGATTAGTATTCCTGAGAGTTTCTCTTTAGTGTGAAGACTTGCATCATTATAGTGGCTGTGACTAAAGGGGATACAGCCTCCGTTGGAAATGACCACAAATCTCACATTTACTTAAGGTTGCCTAGAAAGAATAAACGATAATAAGATAATAAGAATAAATGAATATAATTAAATATCTAAAAAAACAGTAAAATATATATTTAAAACTTGAAAACTTTTAATGAGAAGCTTTAGTTTTTCATTCTGTTTCGTAACTGTAAATGTAGCAGCAAGAATCTGCGAGATTTTGACCTTTTAGTGTTAACCCATTATAGCCCATAGTCACAGTAGTCTTAACAAGTGCTACGTGTAAGATCTCTAGGAATACTTTTGCTTTTGACTTGTCTTGAACACAGCTTTGCATTCAACCCCGTTGCTATTTAACACAGCAGTCACACAAAGTTGGCCGTGATAACAAAGGAAAGATGGAGCAGAGCTAGTTTCTTGGCCTGCCAGCTTCAGCTCCTTCAAAGTTTTCTCTTGCAGAGTATTACACTGATCCATTATGAAGGTTTAGTGTGTAAATAGGACTGTCAGGGCACCAGTGTCTCAATGCTCTCTACCTCTCCCTGAGCTCTCTACCTGTTGCAGAAACTCAGTGACAATCTATTAGTGTCCATTGAAAACAGGAGGCAATAGCTCCTTTTAATAATTTATACAGTAAACACAGCACTCGCTTTGGCCTTGGTTCTGTGTACTGAAACACGAATATCAACAATCCATTTGGCTACCTCTCTATAGGGATTGCGGTTTCATAAGCTGGCGGGTGTTTCCGGTGATGCATCTGTGGTGTGGGGACTCGAGGAAAGGTTCTATTGTTACTTCAATCAATATAGGCTCTGCTGACCACAAGAACATGAGCTTTACGTTGTTTATTGTTCTTTGTATTTCACTCGTAGAAATCTTTACACTGAGTCAGCTTCTCTGTTTGCTATCTAGGACAGATTTAAGGTTTATTTGATAGGTTTTTTGGTATAAGGAGATGGCTTTTGAGTCAGTGCAATTTCAGTGGTCAAACAACATATCTGCAAAGCATGCCAGGCTGTAAGGGACCCTCATCCTTCCATTGGGTGAAGCTGAGGCAGTACAACTCAATGGAACACTCACAGCTGAGGAAATGGGAGACAATTAAAAGTAAAGGGGTCTTGCTAGAAAGAGGCTCAGCTCAGTTCCAGTCTCCATTCCTTCTTGTCTTGGCCTCTTAACATTATACATTTCCACAAATAGGTGTTTTATGTCTTATACATTTTCCAAAAAGGTGTAATATGTCTTTACATTATACATTTTACAAATCTGTTACACATCTTTAAATTTTACAAATAGGTGTTGACAGGAGGCCTTAAGTAATACTCTTTCAACACTGAAAGAGTAATAGTCCAACGCACTGCCCCAGATTATACCATGATCCACAACACAATGGTGAGTTTACATTTCTATGATCATACATGAAATACCTCTTGATGTGCATTATGGTGTCCAGCTTACATATATTTACACAATATTTGCCTCAGTCCATTTCCTCGATATCCCTATTACAATTCCTAGCAGGAAAATAGTGGTTTGCACTCCCAAGAGGCGAGTGGGGCAGTGTTAAGGTTGAAGAACTAGCTGTGTGACAGCCACGCTTAACACACTTCACATGGTCATTACTGCAACTTAATGCAAGCTATATAAATGCCTCTAGCCTGCCCGTAATACACTTTTCTTTCACTTGTTTTAACACTGTTTTTATTTACAGAGGATTCACCACTGTCTGTAAGATCACATATTTTTTCCCACACTGTCCCTGGCAGAACCTGACACAGGAACAAGACTTGACTCTGATGCATCGCTCAGAGCTGCTGTGGGTTGCTAATAAAACCTGTTGCAGATGGTGTTCACTAATGTGCGAGCCAATAATACAGTCTCCATTGCACACACACACACACACACACACACACATACACACACACACACACAGACACTCTGATTTAACAGAGTGATGACAATCTCTTCCCACCTCTTCTTTAACGCATCAATGGCAGACGCATGTGGCGCCTTTCTTTCATTTTGCCCTAATCCATAAGCCGACTGCTCTGTGAGTGCCTGTCAGCACTTAAATCCGTGCTGTCAGGCCTGTTTTGGGGTATGCCCACACACATACACGCACACCCAATCACACACACATGCACACACACACGCACACACACACACACACACGCACACACACACACACACACACACAAATCTCCCTACCTGTGTCAGGAGCACACTGGACCATGTGACAAGCGACACTTTTATCACCAGAGCATCTGAGCTGCATCCACCAGCCACGTTGCATTTGCTGTCTATGACACACACACATGCACACAAACACACACACACACATGTTCTCTACATATGTTTTCCTCTTTCACACACATGCACATAGTGATTGCTGTATCACACAGATCATTGAATATTCATGCTTCAGTGGCCACAATACAGCCCTCACTCTCAGGTGCTGGGGCAGGCTTTGCACATGCCTTCCAGTCTGCTGGGTTCCCTATTTGTGTGTCACATCAAATACTGTAGGAGCTGAAGCATGCTCTGAAGTTGTTTTATATGTGCACAAGAGCTCCATGACGCCAGGGGAAAAGCCATCTATGTACTTGCGAAGAATAGAGCAGCTAGCTGAGCAGCTAGCTGAATCCTGCTCAACTGTAGCATGGAGCCTTTAACAGAGTTAGACATGATCTGCAAAGCCCTTGTGTGTTTTGACATAGACACTGGTTGAAGTCTTTCTAATAAAAAACGATGGTGGAATAAGCAGGATTGGCATTAATTAGCAACACATGCATGCACAAAAAAAAAGAAATCTTTAGTATCCTTGCATCAACAAAGAAGATTTTAGTTTATAATTGCAGTAATATTTAAACAAGAATAAACATAATAAGAATCGTAGACAAAAAGCCAAGTGGTCTCTTATAGAGGTGGTGGATTCCATAATAAGGATTGTATTGGAGTAAAAGCAGGACAGAGCCTTCTATAGGGCTATAAGTGTCACATAGATGAATTGTGTGGTGTACTGGAGAGCTTATCCACTGATATTCACGCTTAAGAGCTTACTGATGGTAGTAGTTCAATAGTGCTTTGTGACTTGCTCTGTCATTTAAAATTAAAACAATATTGGTATTTAAGAACAGATGCTTTTCATCAGTTGAGTTGAGTTACCTCAACATGCATACATTCAGCATCACTTTTTTTCATGAAATCCACAAGGAAATCCACATACATACTTGCATATTCTCGTTATATAGGAGATGTTTTAGTAATTTAGCAATTTGCCTAAAGTGAATGCATGGTATGTAATTTTGTTTGCTCGCTGAAATGTAAGGGATACAAAATTACCAAAATTAAATAGATGAGATGGTTTCAGAGTAAAATCTTAAACAGATGCCCTGCTTGCTTTTACATGATATTTCTCTGAGCATCCTGAGCTGAGCCTTGAAGCTTCACAGTAACTGATGATTTACTGGTTCTCACACTGATCCTGGTTCAGTCTGAAACAAGGGGAGAAGTGGTGGAGTCGGCAGCCTCTGCTCGTTATGCCCAGCCCCTGATCCTCATTAGTGTCCTCGCAACCTTTTCAGCCAGGCAGGCACAGCCTTAGCCCAGCACTTCCAATACACGGACTGACCTCTCTGACATTTATGAGACAGAGGAGACATTTCAACCCCCCCTCTCCCGAAAAAAAAAAAAACACTCTTCAGCACAAACCATCTGCATTGAGGCTTGCCTGTTAGTCAAGGCCAGGTCCTCGCCAGTGGCACTTTGTGTCATGAAGAAAGTTTGATAATATGGAGGTGAGAAATGAGAGATGTGTGTGTGTGTATGTGTGTGTCAGAGAGAGAGCAAATGCAAGAAAAAATGAGAGAATGAATGAGAGAAAATGAGTGTGGGTGTGTGGGTAACAGAGAGAGAGGGAATGAGAGAGAAGGGGCAAGGTGGTTCATTAGGATCATGAGTTAAACAGAAGAATAACAGCAGCAGCACATTTGCCAGGACAAACAGAGACGCAAAATGATACAACAGATCCCATCCTAGATGTCCTTTCACTCTCGTCCTGCAGGATTAACAGGCAAATCATTCCCATTGGCGTGACAAATTATGTGCTGCTTGGCGCAATGACTCACCCGAGCGCTGATGTGCATTTTTCTTTCTCCTCCTCCTCCTTGACTTCATCCTCCTCTCCCACTTCTCTCTCTCTCTCTCTCTCTCTCTCTCTCTCCCTTTCTTTCCTCCAACTTTTCTCTCAGTCTATTCAAAACTCTTCTCCCCGGCCCCTTTAGCCCCGCGGTCAACATTTACGTCAGAACGGATAGCAATCCATTCCAATTACCACCCAACAGCCGTAGGCTGCTGTGCTCTCAGCAGCCCACACGTCTCCGTCCTTGGACCCCTACACGTTGCGCTCTGCATCCAGAGGCCTGGCTGAGTGAGGCAGGCTGGCGGGGAGCCGTGACGACGAGCTGCTAACGGCCTGAAGCATCCACAACATGATCCCTCTCAGCAGGTGGCAGACTGGCAGCATCTCTCTTGAGTGTTTACACACACACACACACATACATACACACACACATACATACAAATCACATCCACACAGTCGTACTCTCTCTCACACATTCATGCATGAACACACACACACACCGAAAGATGTATGCACTCCTCAAATGTATGCACTCATATGCATGCACACACACACACGTCTCTTCCACATACACAGAGGCAGACAGGCAGCACCGCTCTATAGATTACTTGCTCACAATGTGTCTAATGTGCTGGAGTGTCAGACTCCCAACCAGACACACTCACTAATAAGCAGGGAGAGACGAGAGGAGTGTGTGTGTGTGTGTGTGTGTGTGAGAGAGAGAGAGAGAGAGAGAGAGAGAGAGAGAGAGAGAGAGGAGAGAGAGATGTCCACCATTAGTGTGTGAGTGTGTGTGTGTGTGTGATGGTCACCATTAGGATCATAGGCTAGAGGCCTCCGGAGAGCACACTGGACTGGCAGTCTGATCTGATACATGAGGCTTAGCTTGATGAAGCTGATTTAAAAAGGGGGCAGTGCAGAGGTTGCTCGCTGATAAAAAGCTTTTGCTTTCTGTTTTTCAGCCACAAGCAACAATTCAGACAAGCCACTCACTGAACTATAATTTGCAAACATTTACAGATATAATATGCTTGGACTGTCTTTATTTTTTGTTTTTGTACTGTAATAACACGTGTTGAGTGTTTGAGGGAAGTAAACAGTCCATTAATGGAAGACCTTTACAACAAGGCCACAGCAATGGTGCTTTTATGCAGTCCAAACAAAAAAGCAGTCTGACAAAGGCCTTCCTGTAGCAGAGGGATTTTTCCCTACCTTTCATTCTACCATTATGCACCTACAGTGAGAAAAATATCAAATATCTCTTTATGATAGGAAGTTCAATGTAAGCATTTGCCAATGCTCCTGAAACAAAAACTGTTGCCAAGTGATCACATAGTAAACCAAGCCCTATATCAAAAAATACGTAGGCTTAAGACTGCTTATTATCATTAACATGACATTGGGCACTTGATTTGATTTGCTACGAGGCTACAGCCATTTGTATTTCGTTTTTGCAGTACTGTCATGTGCTGTTCTGTGTGTTGTCTGTCATGTACTACTGCATGATATCTTCTATCTATTTATAATGTCAGCTGTCCTGGAATTATTCTACAGGGATGAATGATGTTTCTGAATGAAACTGAATGGAAATAATAATTATGAGACTTATTACAATGTTTACAATTAGTCGTCTTCTGCTTTTTAATTATCATTAAATACTAATGTATTTAGCTACATGTAGCATTAACCAGTGTACAAACACAATCACAGTGTTGTGGCCGAATGATTTCAACCATATGAGGAATCAATTTTATAAGATGAGAGTCTGATTACAGCCTCATAAACAACATTTATGATGGACCATTATTTGTTCACATCTTGTTTTATATAGCACCAAACAACTGACTTGTGCATATCTCAGTAATTCTACCCCTGAGTAGGTATAGGGGTTCATGGTGTTACAAGCATGCATTGCCATGCAAATGCACACTCTGAATTCAGGATGCTGTTAAAAGAGGGTACTCATGGGTAGCATTGCAGCAATTTAATTTCAAATAATGCATTTTCTTTAGAAAAATAACATAACACATTCTCTGACATTCACAGGCCATACGCTTTCTGCTGACATAAATTCAGCTTTAAGCAGACATCTTCTCCCATCCAGCCGTCTTGGAGATAGAGTAGGTAATGGATCAATACATTCAAAGGTTTATTTTTAATTTCATGGCTTTCTAACTCTATCAAAAATGTGTTCCTTACTGATAAATCCCTATCATTACTGCCGCCCAGCCAGTGAGATTTGTAAAAAAGGAGCTCCTGTGTCATTTCTCATATGTCTCCTCTGAGAAAATGCGACTCGTTTTTAATCAGTCTAACTAATGTGCGGTAAGTGCATATTAATACAAGCTGGCATGTTAATATAAACATGTAGGAATAACATTTCACGCTTGTGTGAGTTCTCTTTTAGCTGTGCACTCTACTCCATCCTTTAAAGTCAACAGACCATCAGTGTCAGAAAGCCGATTGAGGAGACTTCAGCTTGAGCAGTCTTATTGGTTAATACTTGGTGCCAGCTAAACAAAGCTGTTTGCTAGTGAACACTGTTAGAGGAAGCTGTTTGCTAGTGAACACTCTGTTAGAGTAATCTGTTTGCTAGTGAACACTCTGTTAGAGGAAGCTGTTTGCTAGTGAACACTCTGTTAGAGGAAGCTGTTTGCTAGTGAACACTCTGTTAGAGGAAGCTGTTTGCTAGTGAACACTCTGTTAGAGGAAGCTGTTTGCTAGTGAACACTGTCACTGTTTACTTTTTACAGTTCGTATATGGGTGGAATCTGTTTACTAGTAGAGCTGTGTACAAGTGGAAGCTTTTAAAATAAAGCATCTTCTCTCTTTCCAAGTGATTAAAGCATTTTGAACATGGTTCCTGCGAGAAATAGTCTGAACAATAAATGAATTGATACAATAAGTGTGTATGAGTAAGAATCGTTTTTCAGAAGAATTGTGTATGACAGAAAGCTGTCTGGAAGTGTGTGGGTTGGAAGAGTGGAGAATGTATAGTGGGTCTAGTTTTGAATGACAGGCAATGCCGTGCCAAATTATTATTTATGTGTTGTTTGTGTATTGTTGAATATTGCTGGGTCCAGTATGCTTGACACATTAGATTTCAGAATTTACAAATCATAGTTTATTGTGTTAGGCAGTAAGCCTACAAGCAGAGACAGAAACAGAGGACAGCAAAGGAAATAGAGAGAGAAAGAGAGTGTGGATCTAGGCAATGTTTCAAAGGTGGACAGACCCTGTGGGATATTTTCCTCGACACCAGACTGGAGAGAATGAGTTGTTTCTACAACAACGGGACCAAGGTTATTGACCAGGAGCTCCAACACTGACTCAGAGACCTTGGGAGCAGGCAGAAAAGTTTTTAGTCTAAACAAATTCACGAGTTTATGGGCAACACAATCTCTAAATTCAAACTGTAATTTATTATGCATGGCAAGTAATGCATTATAAATGTGCTTATAATGCATTCTAAACAGAGGGAGGTGTTACAGTGAAGTTTTGGCAAAAATGGCAGTGAGAATGGAATGAGATTCTAACCCAACTTTTTTTTTATTTCTGGTTATCTGAATACTATTAAGAGGGGATAGATCTGAGATTTGATAGTGGAGGATAAGTGGAGTTGAAGTTTCATCACAGAAGCCATCATTCCACCAGTCATCACAGAATCTGGTAATCATCTGCCATGGCCAGGTTGGTTAAGATTCTGTGTGAGAGCACGAGTCCAGAGGAAGAGGATGAAGATGTGAAGGAGGAGGAGAGGGAGTGAGTGAGTGAGTGAGAGAACGAGAGATCCTGGGGAGGCACTGCAGGAGGACTGAAGCGGAATCAGATTTTAAATCGGTAATTAGGATATACTAGAGTCGGTGAAATGACATCGATTTGAAGATGGAGAGCAGGAGTGTGTGTGCGCGTGCGTGTGCATGTGTGTGTGTGTGTGTGTAAGAGAGAGAGAGATGCTTAATGTTGGCAGGGATGAAGAGGAATGAAGTCGTTGACTGCTGACAGCTATCAGTTTTAAGTATTTCAGACTCAAATAGGTGGTTAAATGTTGATGTATGAAATTTTTTTGTACTTATGATAATGTGTGTGTGTCTGATGTATGTGTGTGTTCATTTGACAGGACAACATGAGGCCAGGGCAAATGCCTCTGTGGATAAGAGACCTCCTGGACCACAATGGAGCCAGGAACACAACCTGGACTGACCCTCTGTGGGTCTGCTCTGCAGCCCTGCAGCCTGCTTTAAAGCTTAAACAGTGGATGCAACAGCTGAGCACTCGCAGAGACTCAAACTCTTTCTCTTTCTCTTTCTCTTTTGTAAGTGACCCTGAAACAGCATTAAAATGAACAGAGAAGAGCTGACTGACAGACAGACAGGCTTAACAACAACTGTATTTATCTATTTCCTCACTCCTGCATCATTTCATTTACTTTACTGGGTCAAATTCCATCCAGGTATGTTAAATCTTGTAGTGCAACTGGTAGAGGAAGGCAGAGGCGAGTTGATGTGTTCTAAGCCTGGAAAGCACACACACACACAGAAAGAGAGAGAGAGAGACATATAGACATATATGCATTGTACTTTAAGTGACTTGGGATAAAATGCAAAACTTCTTGTAAGCAAGGTTTACGGAGTAATGTGTGAAACCCCTTATAATGAATAATAATAGACTGTAATGCAACATTTGATTTCTAGAGTCATATTTTATTGAAAACTGAGTGATGCACTTAAAACCAGGAAATATGCAAAAAAAAAAAAAAAAAAAAAAATACTCACTGAAGTTTTAGAGAAGATCTGCATAGCTTTACATGGCTAGACATGAGTAAAGTTAATGTTAAAGCTCCCTCTACAGGGTTTAGGGGAAGGAACGTAAAACTAGCTAAGATAGGCAATACAATTCTTTGATGAGAACTTGTTCTCCTTGTTCAGTTCAACAAAATAAATTGTTTGTTCAGTTTGTTCGTGTGTTCTAATGATTTGTTCTGCATACAACCAGAAAGTGACTAGTTTGTCTCTTTCACATCTCTAACTACTTTCAATAGTGTCTGATATTTCAGTGCAGAAGGCTTTAGGGCTGTGTGTTGTGTTTGTATGTAACATTTTATCACAGTAATATCAACCTCTATAACGATTTCAGTCGCAAAGGTAACTATAATCAGAAACTCAATCTCGAATCTCGATTGATTTTGCATACTCTTGGTAACGGTGGCTATGCTTTAATGTCCTTCATTAGCTAAATGGGCAAGAATGTCAGTGGCATTCGAGACAATGGCATATGATTGGTGGGCTCTCTCCACACTTTCTATGGATAAGTACTACTTTTCAACTAAGTAAAAAAGACTGTTTTGAAAGACTGTGGTTGAAACATAACATAACTGAATGTTTGAATGTTTTGTTTGAAAAGAGCATATTGAAATTTTCTAAGTTGTTAGAATTAGGATACAGTTTCTTTGGATTTAGACATTTTGATAAGAATTTAATCAGAATTTTGAATTTGATTTAGAAAATTCCGAAACGGAACTATTATTAACAAACTTAGTTTCTATAAGAGAATTACTCTTACTATTATTTTCTTTTAAACTCGGAAAGAATATGATTTAATTTAGAACTAAATAAAACCCAAAATGAATAGAAATCAGGACATCAAAGGACGAGTCTTGAAGTAAACAGGATTAAAGGGAAATATTTTTATTTAACTTTTTTTTTTTTTAATTTTTGAATGTAAGCTTCTGAGCTTTGTCTTTCTTTATATAATTATTTTCTGCTAAATACCCAAGTCACTGAACCAAGCAACTTTGTGTGATTACTGTCTTCTGACAGGACCTACAATTTCTGATGGCCCAGATCCTATCTTGCTGTGTGACACCAAGTTGCACATTCTCGATCTAGACAGGCATTACATTCTGCAAAATAAATAAATGTAAATGAAAATCACTGAGGTCATTACTTTTTAAAAGACTCTTTTCACACATGAATAAATCCAAGAGAATTTATAAAATGTAATTTAATGAAGAATTGGACAGCAAACTAAAGCTAATTTTAAGTTGTTATGTTTTTTTCATTTCTACAATAATGATAGGGTCTCAAGCCTTCATCAAAGACAGAGGGAGACAGTAATATCATTTGGTTTCTTTTATTAGCTTTTTTCTTGGCTTGATAGAGGAACACCATGCTTAATAGAGTTTATGTCACAAATTAGTCTGAAGCAATAATGATAGGAAAACTTTTATAGAACTTCTTACCACATTCGCAGACACACATACCCCGTGTCGTAATTGTTTTAAGAGTTGGGATTGTGTGTGTCACTGTTGGATTAAGTGGTTGAATTGAGGCTGACTGATTTAATTAAAAGTTAATAAAGCTTCAGCATTGCTGTCATCCCCTTGCCTTTTGTATGGGAAGGTATTGGAGACTGACATTCCCAAAGTGCAGTAAAAATGAAAGCCTAAGTGACCCTTTTGTCCCCGCAACCCAATAGGAGATGCTGTCGCCTTGGCCGCTAATCCTCCGGACATCAGCCCTTATCATCTCGACAACAGTGCCAAATGAAGCCTCAATTAAGATGCTTCCTCCCAGATTCTGCCCGACATCAATTAGCCCAGTGCGTTCAAGGGGGGGTGGGGGGCGCACTGGCTCCTGGGGGGGGACACCACTGACCAGGAGTCAGTGGCGTCTCCATAGAGACATTTTAATTTCACACACTCGTGGCTTCCTACGTAGAAGCAGCGCATTGATTCATGGTAATCTGCCGCATCAGTGGAGAGTCCTCATTATGCATGTCCTTTTGCACTTGTTTTATCTTTGCTATTTATTTGCACCACATTACCAAGGGACATGTATGCAAAAGCAAATAGCACAGCCTACATACCAAACCACTGTGTATCACCAATCATGTATTAAAGCTATATTTAATACTGTTCATAATAAGATGACAGGCAGCTCCGAAATCTTCTTCTGCCTCAGAGATCTGCACAGTAATTCCAGGAAATTAGCTTATATAAGAACTTGCTGTGATGATCTGCACTGATGTGTATGTCGGGAGCATGATTCAGTGATTCATGAACAATCATTCTTTTTTGTTGTTGTTTGTTTTGTTTTTCAGTTGGTATATCAGATAATGTGGCATCCGCCAGTAGAAAACATTACAGGGCATGGTCTGCGGCACATATGTGCACAAAATACAAACCAACACTCTCCATGTTATGTCGTAAGCATGTTATAAACATGTAGTAGCAGATGTCTGCAGAGATCTGCAAAGGCGAATGAAAAGACCACTAATACTGCAAACAGGTGTAGCAAAAGGTGGGATTTAGCAGGCAACTTTATTCTGAGTAACAGGAACATGGACTTGGGAATTTGATGTGTAAGTTACCACAATCCCAGCACACGCCTGATTAGTTATCTCTGTTTATTGTCATATCAGTATCAAAATGACTGGAGACAATCTATGATGACCATATATGGACTATGCTGTGATGTGTCAGTTTGTATGCTGATACTGTATGCAGAGTTGTGAAAAAAAGCAAAAACAAATCAAATTTTAATCTGATTTGCATCAATAGCACTAGAAATAATTTCTGGAAGAGCAGGAAGTGTTATTGCATGTAGGTTCCCATGACTGCACAAGATACCAGAACAGCCTCTGGGATACAGTAAGATGTAATGCTTGCAGCTTGGTTTTGTCTTTATGGTCTGATCTCAGAGACTTTAAATGAGTCAGCATAAATAAGGCTGTTTATCATGATACTAGAAGTCAAAGCAAATCAATACAGAAATTGCAAAACATTATCTTTACTAAAAGTGCTGTCAAAAAGTCCTGTTAGAGCTATACATCACAGTTCTACAGATCTACAGTTGGGAATGAAACGATCAGACAGAGAAATAGGGGATTGACTAACTTTCGATTAGTCCCAGAGACTGTTTCAAAAAGAGAAGCATATGCCCATACCGTATGCATTAAATTCCAGAGGACATTCTGTGCCATGAGGTGCAATATGCTATCGCAGTGAGTCTCAAGGACAGACTGTCCAGGACAGTTGAGCTCAGGATTAGGCTTGTCTATGTGCAGGAGAGATGAAGATAAACCTGCAACAAGAAGAGATAAAGTGTAGCTAAAAGAAGGAAACTGCCCACGACCCAAGGAATGGCACGTTACAGGAGCAGAACAAGCCGTACGCTATGTGCTAATCTCTTTGCCTAAAAGGCTGCCAGTACAAATGGAATCAGAAGCCTGTGATCCCAATGTCAGTTCAGACAGCAACAGTGGTGTTCGAGGTGAACTGGCTCATTTGAAAACACAAGAAACAGAGGAAATCATATTTACAGAGGGCGACAGCAATGCATGAAAAATACCATGAAAGATAACCCACTTAGGTTATTAACAGGTATTAATAGCTGTGCAATAAACAGACTATTAGAACATGAGGAAAAGAAAAGCTGGTCTCTTAAAACATCAGAGAAGGTTGAATGATGAAATGAATGATGAAATGAAAAAAACAATGAGATTTGAATAATGTTTGCTTTTTTACTGTTCATAAATTTTTTGGAAGGCTTACTAACCATTTTCATAATCATTTTAATTTACATATTTTTGTATGCTAAAAACCAATGGGATTTTATACTAATTTGCACTTTCCAGCTAATCTGAATGCAGCACCATTCATTAGCACCACTCAAATACATTTTGAAAGTTGGTTTTATTTCAGTTTAAAAGTAAAAGTACAGTGCATCATCACTGCAGATTGGTGTGTATTACATCTTTGTAGTCTTTTTGATCTTAGAGGACAGATTCTGTGCAGCATTTCTGCAGAACGAAAAGACAGGTGTGGGAGAAAGGCAATGGCAATGCAAGAAAATGGGTGACACTGATGTATCCCTTATATAGTAGGTGACAGTATTGGATCATGACATCACAGGCAGACTGCCACCCATCTTCTTTTCCCTGAGGGACTTTCTGCACGGCCACAATAATCACCTGATAGGTGTCTGAGCAATCGAGAGCTAAGCAGTGCTTCTTCAAAATCCTCCGATGAGAGGCTCTTTGATTGCCTCTCTCTCTCTCTGTCAGCGTCTTTCTCTCTCTATCACTGCTCCTTTATCTCTGTTTCAACTTCATTTCTCTCACTCTCCATATATATCTTTCCCTCTTTTGTTTTCTCCTTCTCTCTCTCTCTCTCTCTGTCCCTCCCTCCCTGTCTCTCTTCTCTTTATCCCTGCGTCTTTATCTCAGTTTCATCTCCATTTCTCTAGCTCTCCATATACACTTTTCCTTCCCTTTCTTTCTCTCTCTCTCTCTCTCTACCTGGCATACAGTGCTACCACTCTCAGCTCTTGAAGGCTGGCACCTTTCAGTGGTGAGCTGGAGGTAAATGAGTGTGCTGAAGGCTGTCAGGTGCCCCCACTCTCACGTGTGGCAGACAGGTAGCAAAAGTAACAGCAGCAGAGGCATCTCCAGCGGCAGCAGTAGCAGGATGAATGCTCACAAACAAAAGACTGAAGGAATGAGTAGTCAGTGCCAGGGTGAGGCAATGGGCAGACAGGGCCATGTCAGCCAGAGCCTCTAATTGAAAATGAATGGTAATTCACAATTCAATTTAACACTTATATATATATATATAAAGTGTTAAATTGAATATATATATAATATATATAAATTCAAAATCATAATATATAAATTCAATGCA
The DNA here is from genome assembly GCA_027481765.1 of Tenualosa thibaudeaui. Taxonomy (NCBI): domain Eukaryota; kingdom Metazoa; phylum Chordata; class Actinopteri; order Clupeiformes; family Clupeidae; genus Tenualosa; species Tenualosa thibaudeaui. The sequence continues at coordinate 15,589,862 of JAIFZK010000009.1, forward strand.
ATCCAAGGGCTTGTAACTGTGACAGTTTAAAAAACACATAAAACACAACAATGTGTCTAATTAAAAACTGAGGCAAAAGTCTGGCTTGTATGTCTAGGATTATATTATATAATATTCCCATCAGCGTCGGGTTTTGTTTTGCATTCTGCTCTCTCAAACACCATCTGCCAACAACAAGTCAATACGTTCCTTCTCAAGCTGTGTAATCAATGGGAAGCAATCTCAATTAACCTTCGCTTAATGGTTGTTTGACTGATAATCATCACTTCCCAAACTTAGTTTACAGAAAACAAGCACTAGCCAAGGGGGTCAGCGGATGTGACCAGTTCATTTGGTTGAGCGCCCAGCTTGGACTCGAAACACTGGCAATTTGGGTGGATGAGGAGTATATTTACCACTAATGCGAAGATGACAAAGTTAAAATTACCAGATGTTTAGAAATTAAGAGAAAATAAGATGGTTTGTAAGGAAATCACACCTTCTGTTTTGGATAGAGCCACAGGGGCCAAAATGATCGCAGCTACTGAATACTTTTATAAGATGCTACAGTATCATTGTAAACAGTATCAATGTCATTATCCCTGTTTGTCAGAAGTATCAGTGCTATGACTGAATAATGAGGCCAAAATGCACAAAATGTCAGCAAATCCTCACAATTTTATATACTATAAATTTCCTGCCAGTGTTAATACATTGATTTTGCAAAATGCTATGAGGTTAATATGGGGGAGGACAATGCATGAATGCACATTTTTCCTTCATCTACTTTCTCCTTACATCAGGATCTTTCTGGTTTATTATAAGTAGGCTAATGTTTAATAAACTGTGGTTGATAAATGTGTTCAGTTAATGTGTGTGGCTGGTTTTGTTTAAAGTTTCTCTTAAACACTGTCGTCTCAGTTTATACATGGCACGTCTTATATTTGGGAAATTGCTGCAATCTATTACAACATGTCTTGTCTACATCATGTTAATACTTACCATTTTAAAAGTCCACTTTGCATTAATTGTACCTCTACATCTGTTATGTTCCTTTATCAACCATTCATTACTACTCTCCATTATGGTTTATGTCTTGTTCTGTCAACATACATATAAATAGTAGATATAAGGGATCAGATTCACTATGGAAGGGTGAATGTAGTGTGTATCTGTCTGAAGAAGTCTCAGTTCTACAAATGTGAGAACAAATTAAAGCAGCTAGTAAGCCTACAATAGGTCAGTGTTTACTGTAAAATTAAATCAAAGACATCACCCCCCCCACACACACACACACAGTGTAAACCCAAACCATATTTCATCCATTTTATCCTTTTGCACAATGGATAAAACCTGAACGATAACAGACTCCCGCTGAGTGAAACTGATGAACTAAATCTGCTCTGGCTTTGAGGCTGGACACAATACTGCAAAGCTAAAACTGGCAGAGAGATGACAATCAGATACAGTGCTCTTGTTCCTTTTGGTAAAGATCAACATTAGTCCAAAAAGAACAGTTTAAGAACGATCCCCAAGAACAGTTGTTCCACACAGAGAACACAGTCAATCTGATGTGAAGATGAGGATGGACAACTCATCTAATTCTGACACTGTTGTCAACAGAGCTGACGTGAGCTTAAACTCAAAACTACCAGTGTCAATTTTCTATTTTTTTCACACTGTCTCTAAAAATGTATTAGATCGAGGATTTCCTTTTGACAAAACCTTGCAACAATGTAATTCTAGCAACATTACAATTCTTCTGGCTTCATTACAACAATTACGGCTTCAAACATATTTGGATGAATTAACAATTCACAGAATAGAGGCTCAGACACTGGCAATGTTTAGCTGGTATGCCTGGTAATGCAGCTATGCTTGATCTGTATGGGAGAATAACTCCAAAGCAGCGTACCCAAATCTGCATATCCTGTGTACACAAATCATAATTCAAACTCGTGTGGACATTAAACAGCCGGAAAACGTTTATCAAAGCTGCAGATGTTCCAGACCTGTACTGTGCTGTAAGGAAAGGGGTGAAGAAATAGTGGCACCCACAGAAAAGACCAGGCCTGCATTCTGTCTGTGCCCCTAAGACAGTCTGTGACACTGTAGGAGCTGTCAGCAGCATTCAGACAGGCTGTTTGTTATGTCAGTACTAGGAGGTCTGTATGCAAGTGACAGTTAGTGGAAGACAAACTTTTTCTTCATGAAACAAGCACCAGCACTAAGGAGTTCACTACCTCCACTAAAAACTGCAATGACAAAAAAATTACTGAAATTTGGGAAAAGGCCCATGGGGCAAAACAAGTGTATTTATTTTATGTGTGAAAACTTTTGAAACACCTTTCATTGGCCAACCAACAATTCAACTTGAACACACCAAAGGGTCAGAAAGAGAGTGGACTTTAGTTATACATACATTTCCCTGACTGTTTTGGTTTATTAATGGCATGGATATTTCTTGTAGTGCCAGGATCCAAGATAAGAAAACTGGGTCTGAACTGTAGCGCTAAATTAAATAGGATTTCTAGCAGTGAAGAGAATTCAAATGAGGACAATTTGATCTTTATGTAAAACAGAAAAGTAAAGCCGCATTCAGACATGACGACCATCTCGCAACGATTGTTGCCTCAAGAGCAGAGATTATAGCTTTACTTTTGTTTTATCAAAATTTTTTGTCAGTGGTTACTTTGCCAGAAGTTACTGGATCTCATTAACAGTTTGTTGCCTCACTGCTCCAGTGCTGCTAGGCACTTTTTGACTGATTGTGGATTCAGACTTTTATGTTTGTTAGGCTACACATGATGAGTACAGCATTACAAAATGAATCGGTGAATGTTAAGAAAAGTTAAGAGAGTGGATGCTAGAACTACAGTAATAACCTTTGAATTGCTGAAACCTTCATTTCCTGAAGCAGAGATGCATAATGATTGATGGAGGCCAACAGAGTGATCAGATGAAGACTGAAAGAGAGAGGAATGAGTGTGAATGAGTGTGACGCTCAGACAGAAGACCTGGCAGCCAAGCTAGTCTGCAATGTCCTGGCAGACAAGTGCTTCAAGCGCTACACTGATTGGGTTTGTGGATGGACGATTGCAGGGAGAAGGATTTACCAGAGCATCCATTTGAAATATAACGTATCTGTAGCTGACATCCCTTCTGGCTCCGTTCCTGGGGGACTCTGGCCTTGAATATCTATGAAGGAGAGTTTGCTTGGGGGGAGAGTTCATAGGCAGGTGATGAAGGGGCCTAAAGTTTCCTCTGCCAAAAGAACTAGGGGTAAAGTACAGCCAAGAAGGCAGTGAACAAGAACTATGAGGTCTATTGCATAGTTTCAGAATTCAATATGGCACACTGTTGTTACATGACAGCATATGAGTGATTATGCATCTCTGCTTCAAAAGAAGATAATAATGACAAAAATATGCCCTTCCGTGGAATGGTGTGAATACCTGACGGGTAATGAACAGCGAATTCATGATTGCATGATTAAGAAATGCACATGTAGTCATTTTTCAACACATACTCTCTAGACACAGGGAGTGGGTGCAAAAATGTCCACACTGACATTTCACCTGAATTTTGAGAGTTCAGCCATAGCACATGGTGCACACTGGGTCATGACCTGACATATTAGTGCTATTATATCCCCTACTCATAAATGTATCCACTGCAGATACACTGCTCTTGTGACGGTTAATTTTCCATGGAGGGAAAGCAGTCATGCATACAAAATGTGCTGCATTATTGTTTTTTTTTATTTAGTTCATTAAAAAACAAATAAAAATAAAATAATTAAAAACAATTGCCTTTCTCAATCCCTCACTTTGTTTCAGGTGCTCAGCGGCCTATAAGGTCTCCCTGAGGAGCCCCTGTTATGGTTGCTGTTGAAATAGAACAGTAATGGGGTAACTGGACTTTTTGTGTATTTGTGTATTTGTATTTTTGTGGACTTAAGTGTGTGTGTAAGAGAGTTTGTGTGTGTCTGTGTGTGGGTATTTGTACCTGTGGGAGTACCATGTGCTGGTGAGTATGTATGCATATCTCTGATGAGTGTGTGTGTGTGTGCGTGTACGTGTACGTGTGCATGGGCTCATATAGCATGCCTGCCGTGGGTCGTGCCTGTGCACCTGCTCATTCCTGTGCCCACAGAGTGCCCACTGCCTGTCCTCACAACGCACCCACTCCCCAGCAGCTGCCCAATCAGTTGTCGCCGCATCACATACACGCTCCAGGGAAGGCCCATATACTCACCGACGCACAACTAGACTGGAACATTCCATCATATCTCTTTTTCATTTTATCAAATCTCTGTCTTTGTCTTTGTCTTTTCTTTTTTTGTCTTTTTACATTGACTGTCATTTTTAATGGAAGAAATCTATCTTTATACATTTTACCCTGAAAATCACATATGTTGGTGATCCTACAAATTTTTGTGTTACATCTTTCTTTTCACTTTCACGTTTCAAAAATCATGGCTTAGAGTGCATTTCAGTTCAAAGAAACATGGGACATGTTTCAGTGTGTGATGCATAAAATGGGCCAGCGGAAAAATAGCAGTATAAGGTAATCTGTCCTTATGCTATAAACGTGAGATGGAATTCCAAAGGTTAAAGTACCATATCAGCAGGGTCAGCTGTTGCAATTACAATGCCTCAAAGGTCTCTTTCAAAGCAAATAATGTGCTTGCTGCTCCGTCAGGTACTTCAATAGAGAGAGAAGAGAAAGAGAGGGAGAAAGACAGAGAGAGGGGGGAACGACAAATAAGGGCCAACAATGGTGGGGGTGGAGTGCGGTGGTCCAAAAGGCCCCTCAAAATAGACTGGACACAGGTCGCTGAGCGTGCGCAATTGAGAATGTTGTGCAAAAACCCCGCTCCAGAGATGTAAACAGTAATGGAGATCTGAAAGACACATTATCCGCAGGGCGCGGAAGAATGGCTCTGCGATCGCCGCTGTAGATTGTCCACTGAAGGTCAGGGAAGGAAACCAATGGAAAATTGAACACCATAGAAAAGAGGCCAAAAAGCGCTGACAGCAGCCTGTCACACAGAGCGGCTCTATCTGATATGTCCATGTCTCACATTCGAAGAGGGGAAACGACAGTCAGAGCAAAAGTCAGACGAACAGCAGGTGTTGTCACCGATACCAGACTTATTGGCTTTGTTCAGCGATGGATGATTCTGCTTTCATATTGATTTATTTTATTTTGATAAGAGCCCAAGTTGACATTTGAAACAGTAGAGAGCATGAATTTAATCTCACAGTCCATTTGAAGGAAATATATTCCCATGCTGCGTAGCGACAGGCCGGCATGCAGGTATGACGAATGATAAAACCAGCTTGGCTTCTCCCCACATGTCAATGCATTTCAGCAATCAGGAGTTTATGATAAAAGTCAATATCACTCGATATGCCCTCAGTTTATGCTAAAAGTCAATATTACCCGATATGCCTTCCTCCAAGTGGAATATTAACACACATAGGTTTCTATTGCATTACAAGTTCCTAACAAAGTCACAGTGTGCTTCACTTGAGATTCAGGCTGACAAGGATTTGGGCCGGACGTGTCATAAGCCATTCCAGCACCACACAGAAAACATGGCCTCGTTTTTGGAACCAGAGCAAAAGCAATTATTGCAATAGTGGGAGTCATCTGTCTTCTTGGTCAAATGTATTGTTGTCCACTTTTTCTTTTAGAATGGATGGAGCCATTTGCACATTGCATAAGAAATGAGTCGATCAAAATCTCAATGAAACTTTATAAGGACAAGTCTGTTACAAAATCCTGTGACACTTAAGTCATAGTGATACATACTCCACTATGTGGAAAAATCTAAGCATATTTAATTGAACTGAATTATGTTCAATTGAGTTTTAATTGAGTTCCCCAAAGAAAGCGGATCAATGTTTGTGTCATTAAGTCATATATGTTGAACATATTTAAACTCTTTCTTATTTGCTAACATTAATTTTAGTGCCATCATATGTATCATAAGGAGCACAATGTGTGATTAAAAACTTGACATTAATGCATAAGATATTTAGCTTTCATTCCTAAGCCTGTGCAGAGGAACTGAATGTTATTGAGGTTCTTCAAATTTATTTAGAGGTAAGCTTCATTTGCATGCCTAACTTGGTGGTGCGTTGCAATTATGTCCCGCCGTGACACAAACCGCAACACACTCTGCATATAAATGAAGTTTTGGAGATAAGAATACCTTGCAAAAAGCCTCAGCTAATTGGTAGCAAATCCCCCACCCCAATCTCCACCTTGTTTGCGTCACAAGCCTCTTCCCAGAAAATTAGGAAAGGTAATCTAAAGGTGTGAATGCAGGTGCTTAATGAAAAAAAAATAGAAGTCTGTTGCACATCAGCAACCCTGCTCCAAACACAAGTCTAAACATGTTTATTTATTTATTTTTTTGTTTTTGTTTATTTGTTTGTTCTTTCTCCACGACTACTATTAAGTCTTGGCAATGAAGTCAGCCACTTGGATGATCAATGGCGGGTCGCTAGATGTACGGGAGATCTGTGTCTAAGTGTAAGTGTGTGGGACACATCTAACGGGAGATCAAAGGGGCCTCTTGCTTTGCTGTGCATACCTCAAACAACATTAATAATGAAAATGCTTCCACAACCCTCCGCCCTCACCACCACCTCCCCTCCAAACCCAAGCAGTCTGTCACAGCAACATAACAACAGCACCAGAATGCAAGCTGAGAGTGACTGAGTGTGTGTGTGGGTGTGTGTGTATGTTGGGGAGTGGGGAGGGGTGTGGTGCGTGTGTGTGTGTATATAAGTGTTCCCTCTGTCACGCCAAACAAGAAACAAGGCTGCATTCCTTGGGGGTGGAACTAGTATGAGGCTGTGCTGAGGACAACAGACAGGATGAAGAAGTGCTTGTTAGGGCACTTCAATTGATCATATGGAACAGGGCAATGGACAGGGGAATAGGAGCACACCTGAATACAGCGTGAGATTTGCACAGACTGAGATTATCGGCTGTCTGCCTCACTTAGACACACACACACTCACACACACACACACACACCAAAGGTGCCAAAGCCACCTGCATAGAACTGTGAACCATTATCATAAACTGACATGCAACAACTCTACATTGTTTGACTGTCTATCTATCCGCTTATAAATCCCCCTCTTCTTTGGTGTCTTTTAGACTCACACACACATACATACATGTAGACATGCAGACACACACTCTCACAAAACCTGCACTTACTCTTTCATAAGCTTGATAGATGGGCCACAGGGCGAATACATGACTATCACCTGGTCTATTGCACATTCACTCACACAAGACTGCTTCAGCCATCATGACATTACACATGATTTCACATCCCCTCCACCTGAACACATGCACACACACACACACACACACACACACACACACACACACACACACACACACACACACACACACACACACACACACACACACACACACACACACACACTCACACACACACACACACACACACATACATGCTCATGTGCAAACATGCGTACACCCATACACAAACACACATGCTCATGTGCAAACACGGACACACACACACACACACACACACACAAACATGCTCATGTGCAAACACACATACACAGACACACACACATATACATGCTCGTATGCAAACACGCACGCGCGCACACACACAGAGACAGGACATAAACATGAATATAGTTCACACAAGGGGACATGCAGCTTAATATATTTAAACCTCACAGAAGTATTCATATTCTTGATCTTTAAAAAAAGCCCACTAATCAGCTGGCATCACATAGTGGAAAAAGACATGCTACTTTTATCTTGGATAGATTGCAGATACATCCCATAGCCAATAGCATACTGCTGTAATCTTTGCCTGTGCTTTTTTTATCTATTTTTTCTCGTTCTTGTTGCCGTAAAATAATCGGCGGGGTTGGCGTCCTCAGCTGTGCGGCTGATGTAACCCTGTTTATGCATGCTGCCAGAGGGCCTCAGCCTGCCAGCCTCGTTCGCTCGGAGTGAGAAACGAGATGGTTTCTTCCCGGGTGCAGTCAGGAATTCTTCACCTCTCATGCCTTCTCCCATCACCCCAGATGGTTCAGCTTTGCACCCTTTTTCCTCGCAGAGACACCTTAACACCTTCCTAAAATATGGCAGAGCTGCTGGAGCTTGAAAATAGATCTTGCAATGTTGTTTTTTTTCCCCCCTTAAAATCATTTAGTAGTTTTGTGCATTTCAAACAGGAGCATAATGTCAGACATTCAGCACAAATTCAGCACACACACACACACACACACACACACACACACACACACACACACACACACACACACACACACACAAACACACAGCATACGTCAAAGTCCTATGTCCTACCTTCCTGCAAGCATTATTGGCAAGTAGCGGCATATTTTGCGTGGTCCATTATTCAGATACATGCTTGACCTTCAGCTGTACATCCAAGATAAAGACTATATAAAACGTACACACACACACACACACACACACACACACACACACACATTCACTCACAAATACTGCCACATTTCCTCTGACAGATACCATCGGTGGGCTGACAGGTCTCCTGCCACAGCAGCAGATGGGTTGAGAGGCTGGAGGCTGCCCCCTGGTGGTTGACCTGGCAGAGGGTCATGGCACATCTTCACCCCCAGCACCCAGCCATCCTCAGCCTCACCGCGTGATCACTCTTCCCATTAGGAGCTCTTAATGGCAGGGTAGCTCGTCAATACCTGTCCAGATAACCCACACACACGCTTGCACACACACACACACACACACGTACATAAACACATACACACTGACACATTACTGTTTTACACATTCATTCATACACACACAAAGACACACGTTACTTACGCTTGCAGATACACACACACACACACACACTACTCCCTAATACTGTGTACCCTAATGTCAGCAGTAGTGGAGTGGACCGGGGTAATCCTGTGGATCGCAGGGTCTCCAGTCTCCATCTGAGCACGAGCCCGTGATGGATGGTGGGCCGGCCGAGCCGATGGACGGCGTGGGCCATTGAGATTAATCCAGCAATAAAAGGCCCATTACTCGCCCTCGGCATGGCGGCTTCATTCTTTACGGCAAATGGTCTCTTTACATGAGGCCGGGTTGGCAATTAGGCCTTCCCAAGCCATGCGTCATAATCAGGCTGCAAGAAAAAACACATACAGCCTGTGTGTGTGTGTGTGATTGACTGACTGATTGAGTAAGCCATACAGTGTCTGTGTGTGCGTGTGTGTGTGTGTATGTTTGTGTGTATGTGCAGTGCATGCATGTGTGTGTCCTTTGTGCGCATCCACTGTCTGCTTCTGCGTATGTGTATGTGTCTCCTTGACCTAAGGTTCACACACAGACACACACACACACACACATTTAGCAGCCTCGACTAATGTTGAGCTAAATGCCTGCCAGGGTCCCTGGACGCTGGAAGCCACTGTTTTTTGGCCATTTAAATGAGCGCTGCTGGACGGACAAAGCCCATCGTTAGCAAAGACAGGCCATTAAGCCGAGTGTGGTCCTAATGTCCCACAGCAGTGCCACACTCGTAGAGTACACACAAAACTTACATGCAGTCTTACGCGCAGACACACATACACACACTACCACACACACACACACATACACAGCCAGAAATCAACTCCTTCTCTTCTCACAAATGCCAAACCCAATGTAAACCTATAGTGTCAATAATATATATGGGCAATTCATGAGCACTCATAAGAATATATTAAGAACATGAGCAAATATAGTATCATTATAATATTTTATACATTTTATAAATGTTCTATAGCTAAAAATAGCAAATGCTCAAATGTCAAATTGTCATCATTCATGCCATACAAATGCCATTTTATTAGCCTCATGAGGATTTGCCTATATTGAGATACATTCATTAGAGGCAGTGGGCTACGACTAAAGTAAGATTGTATTCATGTAACCTTGCTCTAAAAGACGTCATCTGTAACATGGGAATGGTTCAATGTTATCTGTCATCTGTGTTATCATATCATCTGTGACATGGGAATGTTTGAATGATACATGATGACTAAATGTAATTCTAGTCTGTTCATAATTAAAAGATGGAACTGTCATGGATTGAATGAATGTATTGGATTTCTACCAGCAAAGTAATACTAAAATCTTTTGCTTCTGTTGTTGGCATTATCAGGGAGACTGAATGGATTGACAGTCTTTTGGAGACTGGCCTGTCACCAGGAATGCCAAATTGCCCGATTGGCAAGGCTTGCCCTGGCATCTGCTTGCTTTGATTTTCATTTGTGTATTTCATCCGTTGTCTGCAAGAGCCATGAGCGCAAATCAATTTCCCAAACTCCAAATGTCACATGCAGGTGGAATACCTAATAAGGTGTGGCCATCAACAGTAGGCAGAGTGATCGTGGGTCCCATCGGGGGCCCTTTGTTGATTTCACACACAGTGAGTGGTGATGAGATTTGAAAACTCTAGGCAATGACTTGTTTCTTTTCTCTTTTTACCCCAAAGCAACAAGTTCATGTTATATTCCTGTCCATACATTTCTTTTTTAAAAAGGCTATATAATGATTAGGGGCTTTCTTAGACTTAGGCCAATTGTTTGTGTTAGTTTGTAGTAAATTCGTCGTTGTGTAAATTCTTTGTGTTAGTTTTGAGATTACACTCACACACACACAAACTCTCTCTCTCTCTCTCTCTCTCTCTCTCTCTCTCTCTGTGTCCCACACAGAACACCCCTAGTGAACTCCCAGAGACAGAGGGATTTTGTTGACTCCTTGTAGGATTAACAGGAGGAGGCAGTTGTAACGTGGTTGTGTGAAGCCACGCCACCAAGTAGGGCGTCTGTGTACCCCTTCGTGGGCTCCTTTGTCGACCTCTTTAATTTCCTCTGCATTAAACATTCATCCTGCTGGCTGCATTATGAATGAGACGCCACGGTTGAAAAGACTGGCGCATACCACTGGAGGGAGAGAAAGAGAGAGAGAGAGAGATGGAGACGCACCTACTAGGAAAAAGGCCTCTCCGTGTATCTCCATCTCCCCCGGAAACAGTTTGGTGGGGCAAGTCAATAAGTGTGGAATGTGTGGAAAAGAAAGAATGACAAAAAGAGAGCGAGATGGAGTGAGATCTGAGAGAGATGAATGTGAGAGAGAAGTAGAGATAGAGAGAAAGAGAGAGGTCTTTAGAGCGAAAACTGAGTCTTCCCACATTGGAAATCATTCACATCAGACTCATGTTAGGACTAAATCCCTCCCTGCCTATGTCAACAAGAGCTTCTCTGTGCACGCATACATCATCATTGCAGTATAAAATCAAGGAGAAGAAAACAGTTCATTGAGACCTTTACTTACCCCTTCCCCAGATTTGTGGTTACGATCCATAAATAGCCCACTCCACAGTGCCAGTCTCATGTAGGCTGTGGGGATCAAAATTCTAAAATGCAGGAGGTGTTTTTCAAAGAGGCAACCCGAGAGGACTTAACACATACCTCATCAACCTTGTGATACTGAATTGGGGGGAGGGAATCAGAGCGACCCCGCTAACTCACTCTACAGGAGATGGGATGAAAGGGAAAACCATCATTCATCTTTATAATATCTCTGCGTTTTGACTGGCCTCGGACAACTATTTTTAACCCCGAGGGAGGGGTAGGCAGTCAAGCATTAAATTTGTCATGCTTCTTAGCCATTTACTGCCAAAGCACAGTCACAATACATCTCTCAAGGTTGCAGGAAGGAAGAGTGGACGTGTCCGAATTAGCCATTTCAGATCCTAAGATGTTTCATGCTTCTTAAGCATATACTGGAGGAAGAGAAGTCACTACATATATATCACCCTGGGGGTGGTTAAAATAAAAAAATGTTTTTTTGTTTTTTTTTTTTTAAATCAAATAAACAAGTCGCCTTCAAAAGATGTGCAGTTGGTCGAGTTTCTGAGCATATTTCCTGAAGCATGTTTTTTCGGAACATTCGCCCACCACGGATCAAGGATCTATTCAGCTGGGGATAATGCAATGTTTGGCCTCCGCTCTTGAATCAAACAGACAATTCACACCATCATAGACGCAGTCATTAGCCACGGCTTGTACGTCACAGCGCTGCTTTCTTGAGCGAGCACATGAAGCCAGCAAAAGAACAGTCATTGCCATGAAAACTGAAAATATGAATAAATGAATACAAAAGTGATGAATTCATAAACCCTCTATTTATTTACCTTAATACGGTGAATATGCAAGCACGGCATTTGTGGTAAGAAAATGTTTGTGCTTAGTCTGGACAGACTGAGCACTTTCATAAAAATCAACAGTGCATAATGAATAAATTAGAATCACCACATGCATTCATTAAACAGATGCTTTTATCCAAAGTGACTTCAGTCTGGTACAGATGTGCTTTTCCCATGAACCCCATGACCCCTTTTCTCAAAACCCATGACTTTGGTGTTTATATTACCTAGTTCAACCAGTTAAACCGAAACATTTAATAAGAATCGAAGCACCCCTTAAACATGCATCCTTTCTGGGTAAAATGTTTAATTGTCTTATGCTACATACAAGCTATTATCTGATGACTTTCCATACTAGTCTTGGGGTCAGAGAAAACACAGTATTATTTAATAATCAGTGCACATCACACTCTCAGGCATTACTGATGGGCCAATCAGATAAATTGTTATTGGCTCTCTGTCACAAATCCTCTAGATGATCACACCTGATTGGTCATATTCATCCCCTTATGCACAGGTCACTTCAGAGGTGTGAGGCCATGAAGAGAGAGAAACTAATTTCCCTGAAGACAACTTATTCTTTGGTTCTGAGGGACGCCATTTTTGTTCCTATGCACACCGCCGCTTGGGGTCAGCGATCAGAAGACACAACCGATGTGTCCCTGTTGAGAAGTTAATATCCAGCGCCATCTGTTCGCTCTCTGTGTGATACTATCTTTAGGCCTGTTTTCAGAGCTCTACTGTACATTTTTTATTCACTGCAGGGCTCTAAGGTGCCTCCTGACTTGGAATTCCCCGGAGACTTTTTTCACTGCAAACCTATATTATGCTCATACGTCTCAGCTACTCTATATGCTCCAGCCCAAGCTCTGCTGACACACTAACAAACTCAAATTCAAATGTGAATATATACCTGTACCTTGTAACATTTTACACTGCAAAACATTGCTAACATGAGAGAACACTGTAATATTTATACTAATACTTGCTGGTCAGTGAATTACAGATTAATATACAATTTCTCTATGCCCTCTCATTCAGAAGTCGACATGCTGAATACAGTATGTTTTGGTTCATGTTTTGTGCACTTGGACAACAATATAGTACAGATTGATTTGGTTCACGCTGTTGTTTTGTTGTTGAAACCTGTATTGGCTCAAACCCATTTACTCAGAGCACCTCATATGGGAGACTCAGACCATGGACACCAGATTCTTGAGGTGAGACCAACAGGTCATTGGGAATCTGATGGAACTGCAGCCAGACACTGTGGTGCTTCATTAAACACCATCACCATGAAAGCAGAGTACAGAAGGAAACTAGTATTTTATTTCATTCAGCGAACAGTAACAACAATATACCGATGTAATACTAAAATATTTTGTGTCAGATTACTATCAGAAATCATTTTATTTTGAAGACCACTGGCATAGACCCTCTTATTTATTTTATGGCCAATGGGCATGGACTGTGTAGCTTGTGAAAGGCCCCCTCTACACAGAATATAAAGCAGAGAAATAGGGAGCAGTGATTGCCAGTGTGATGCAAATAAAATAGATAGAATCAGCTCCATGAGACCTTTATGCCACAGTAAACAACAGTTAGAAATGTTGGCCACTAGTACAATAAAACCCCTCTTTGCAAGGCCTGTACATGTGGATCTTTTAATATGAGCAGCAAACAATAAACTGCAATGCATCTCAGGTATGATTTACAATGAGAAAATGTCAAAGCATATAAATGACCTGAAGACAGCTAATGATGATGAATAATTGCTTTGCATTGTGCTGGTATTCTCTCCTCAGGCAAACATGTAGCTCAGCACGCAACTCTGTACGAGCACCATAGGTCTCTGCATCCCAGAGGGCATTTTAATAAGCATTTACATAAATTAACAGGATGACCTCAATGAGACAGGCCTTTTCAGCTGCAATATCAGTACAAAATAGCTACGGTATTGTTCTTTATCCATTTTAATAACATCAAAATGTTAAAGAGAAGAAATTATTTTCACTTTCCTTCTAAGGCACCACCGACAGAGTCAGTTGAGCAAAAATCTGTCAGCATAATGGCAGTGTTTATTTTATGTTTCTATCACTGAGATGGATTAGCTTTAATAGCCATTATTTCAATGTTTCTTCAAAGGATTTTTTTTTCTCCAACATCAATCAATGACAAGATGAGACCTTTTGAAAAACATGATCAAGAGACCTTTTCTCACTTGCAGGTAACTTCAACCAGCTTTGACAGTCTAGCCAAAATTGGGAGAGAAATGAGCACGGCCTCCCGTTTTTGTCAGGTCCAATCTTGTAAGTGTTTGATAAAGATGAAGTGAAGTGTTGAAAATCAATCCTGTGTCCAGCGTGTCCCTCACAGACACACAATACTTGAGCCCTTGCCGTGGGTGGGGAAAACATTTGGAGCCTGGAGACATTCATTTCGAGTTTCACTTCAGTGTCAATTCAATGACACTCAAAGAAGGAAGGGCAGACAGTGAAAGGAATAAAAGGGCCAAATTTGGCTCTCAAACTTTACCCCCATCCAACCCCCCACCCCTACTGCTTTATTATTTGTGCATATGGATCTGCATTATATATTCCTTCTAGTCCCCTGGGGTTTAAATTTATATGTAGGCCTATTACTTATTGACGTATTGATGGCATGTGCCTGTTTTGTTTCAAGTTCAAAGAAAAGATTTCTTCCTTTTCATCCTGCCTCATCTGTCATGTCTCTATTCCCTGTGGTGGTGGTGGTTGTGTGTGTGTGTGACAAAGGTATAGACAAATGATTGATTTGTGAACTCAAGGTATGGATGATATTGCAGTAATTTCAGAGACAAATACTGAAGATGACAGCACAGCTACATAAAAAAATATATGGGAACAAAGGTCCTTCTGAGGTATAAGGACCCAATAAACTATGCACAAACATGATTTGTTCATGTGTTCATTAGCAGTGGTAGTAGTTTACTGAAGCCATCATCGAAATTATCCAGGTGTGGAGGTCACGTGGTCATTGGCAGTCACTCTAGGCAACTATGACACAGCTCAGTGCTATAAGCAAATATCCACATGACCACATCTTTGGTTGTGTCCAACCACCTCAACAATATTCAGCACACAGGAAGCAATGCTCAGCCTTCAGTTTCAAGACAATTCCTTAGTGCCCATAACAGCCATATCTGACAAATTAAATTACAATAGAGCATTTACAGCCAAGGTTTGCAAAATTAAAGCAATAAACAATGGCAAGCCCTTGCTCTTATGGCAGCTTGTTTTACAACTAATCACTGCAGTAATTCAATCTGTGCTAAAAACCCACCAAACAATTATGCATTGAACAGCCCTGATGCAACAGACACTGAGAGTGTGAGTAACTACGTCCTCAGGAGAGATGTAACCACGTGGATTGCTCAACGGTTGGCGTCATTAAACCAGCCTGCCATTTGATGTCACCGTTTTATGAATAATTTAACTGATACAGCACACTAACAACCTGTTATTTCTACTCTGAACTTGGAACTTGGAATATATCATCAGTGTCAGACATTAAAGACGACACCACCAAAGCAGCGAAAAGTCACCTTTAGAAACAGCACATCTATGTTACTGATATCCAAGTTCAAGAATATAGAATGAAAGTAAAATCTTCTGTTGCCATGTCAGGTAAGCACATGTTTTTTGTGCAAGTGCAGATAGTTGCATTAGATGCGGTGTTGTTAGCAAATCAATGCTAATGTTATGTGCAACCTGTATGCATTTGAGGAGTTTGATTCCAAAACGCTATTTTAATGAATTTTCAGAAGTAGTATGTGTGTGTGTGTATATATATATATATATATATATATATATATATATATATATGTATATATATATATATATATATATATATATATATATATATATATATATATATATATATATACACACACACACACACACACACACACACACACACACACACACACACACACACACACACACACACACACACACACACACACACACACACACACACACACACACACACACACACACACACACACACACACACACACACACACACACACACACACACACACACACACACACACACACACACACACACACACACACACACACACACACACACACACACACACACACACACACACACACACACACACACACACACACACACACACACACACACACACACACACACACACACACACACACACACACACACACACACACACACACACACACACACACACACACACACACACACACACACACACACACACACACACACACACACACACACACACACACACACACACACACACACACACACACACACACACACACACACACACACACACACACACACACACACACACACACACACACACACACACACACACACACACACACACACACACACACACACACACACACACACACACACACACACACACACACACTAGATATATATACTAGATATATTATATAATACAATTATTACTGAAATACACAATTGAAAAACATGATTTTTAAAATATTTTCAAAAATTTATTTACAGCGTTTTGGAACCAATCTCTTCATTTGTTTTATGGCTGTCACATACTTCTTCTGTAAGTTAACAACATTGGAGAACTAGTTTGATTTGTTTGCCTTAAGGCCTAAAAAAAAAAAATCTTTGGTTCCTTTGCTTCAGCAAGTTAAGGTCATTGGTCGGTAGGGATTTTTTTTCCCCAGTGCAACAGCAAAGGATAGAAAGGATAGGCAGCAAAGGATAGAAAACGTATTTTCCTTTACTGTATGTTATTTTTTCACACAGCCTACCTGTACTAAATGTACTCTTGTGCACAGATCCTGGCTCTGGGGTGCACAATGCTAAATATTTAAGCTGAAACAAAGACATGACGCCACTGACAAGCAAACCAAGTTGTGAGTGGGGGTCGACACCACATCGCTGGTGATGTTTGTCCAGCTGTCAGTTCTGAACAAGGGCACTTTTTGACATATTGAAACACATTTTCTAATGTTTTGAAACCCAACCACACAAATTTTGGTTGGCACACTAGTGTTGCATGGTAAAATTATTGACACATTATACATGTCCATCATTGTAAAAGACAGACGTGAGTTAAACATGATATATGAAGACATTGTGGGGGATTCAAACTCTTACTCTCCTTCTACACAGTGTATTTACTGTGCATATTCTGTTCTTGCCACCTACTAGTGAGTATTCAGAACACAACAACTATAAAGTTGTAAGTGCCATTGTAAGTGACAACAATGTCTTTGTGAACGCCCACGCAGTGGCTAAGTTATGGGGAGCTGCTATTCAGTGGAGGACAAGGGATCTTGCATCACACTTGGTTAAAGATTTTCGGGACAATTGCTGTGCTACTGCTGGCAGAGCCAGCTTCCCTTGTCATCAATGACATATTATGCAAACTTCACTGTGCATGCGGTTTCAAACTAGGGCTGTCCCAAACAATTATTTTTAAATAATCTAGCGATTTTTTTTTTTTTGATAAATTGACCAATCTAATTACTAATTCTTCAATTAATCTAATGATTTTAAATATTTTTACCAAAACCGAACATTGAAAATCCAAACATTATTATTTCAATTTTATCATTGCATGTACAAAAAGAGTGTTCTATGTTCTATGTTCAGCAGGCAAAAACACAGGAAACAGAACTCACGGGTAGGTGAGCAGACTAGAAACAGACTTACAACAGGCGGGGAACGAGGTCAGATGAGCAGACAAGGAGCAGAGGAAAGACTGGGGTATAAATAGGGAAGGGAGCAGTCTAATAAACAAGGGACAGGTGAAGCTCATTACAGAAAAACAATCATGAAACACAGGTGTGGAGCAGGGGAGGAGAAAGGGGCAGGGCAGGCAACAGAACAGAAGCACATGGGGAATGAAAACAAAACACAGAGGTTGCAGTTCATAGATAGTCCAGTGGGGGGGCCAAGGTCTCAGGAGGGGAATCGTGTGGTAGTCCAGTGGGGAAGCCAAGGTATCAGGAAGCAGAATCATGACAATAACATGCTTGGTTAAAAAGGTCCATAGGATTAATCAATGTTTGCACAGCCATATCTTGTAGTTGCGCACCAGGTCATGGTGTAATGGGCCACCATCATCATATTTACCATTAAGGACACACCAGCATCTCGGTAGTCGTCCAATGCTTCTCAGGACGACTCCTTTAGAAGAATTATGGTGACCACTGACTATTCATTGCAAAATATCTGGTGAAACTACTTGAAACTGACAAATGTTTCGGTTAGATAGTCTACAAACTATTTCACTTTGACAATACAGTCCATCACATAGAGGAACGAATTTGAAAAAATGAACCTAATCCATGGGACAGATTTCTAGCAGTAAGAAAAATCAAATATTTGGGAGTTCCAAGACTTACAATAGAGCATCTAACATTTGCACTATAGTTTTGATAACGACAGCATGGGAAGTCCCAGCACAGAGTGATGGACAGATAGCTCTTCCACTTATAGCTTAGCATTAGCCACAAGTCACATATTGTAGTGCATGCACCTGAAATTCATATACATTCATATTCTGGAGATCCTTTTGGCTAATCTTGTTCATTCTTGGCATAAAGGTCTTCTGACTGAACCTCAGCATGATTAAGGTAGAATGGTAGACTATCTCAAGTTAAATTTCTGTTATTACAGTCAATGGCGTCAAAATTGCAATGTTTACAGGAACATTGGACAGCTACCGGGATGCCAGTTGAGGACACAGAAGGCAACCTAACCTACAGTGATTAATATTAGGCCTATGATGATCTGTTAATTAATGTGAAGATGGGTTGCATATCCTTTTTTGTCAAATAACAGCTACAAGGCATCAGTTAACCTCTTTAGCCATTAAAAAAATATAAACAAGAGAAAGAAACAGTCAGTTAAGAATAGTCAGGAGAAGAGAGGGAGATAACAGGGATAACCTTGAGAGAACCTTGAGAGGCCAAGAAGTGACCCCCTGCCTACACATACATGTGTATGCACATCAACTCACACAAATGGAAACTGGCACCAGTAAACTGTGGTTTGGTGAAAAAAGGATCACCCACTCAATGAATGTTGAGTCCTGATTCTCTCTTAAAAAAGAAAAGGTGCTCAGAATAAAGGGGTGCTGTACAAAAAAATAACTATAGTTTGCCTCAAACGTTTTATTTGTGGATTTATTCATTTGGATTATAACTTCCCCAAGCTCATTAAATAAATTTGGGTCACATATGATTTGACAGGATCAGTTGGAAACCGGAACCAAACAATTTTGTTTTGTGCCTAATGGCAATATCCCTCAACATGTTTTCTAAGGTACAACAAACTTGCACTATATGCAACCGTAAACCCCTTAGTAGCAAAAAAACTTATTAAACAGCTAAGACTGCTAGCTTAAGCGGACATGAATACATCTTCTCAGCAAAAGCATTTTTAAACAGAATAAGGTATGACACGGTTCATTCAAAATGTGAAAGCGTAGATGTTATACTGTCATGTTATGTTGAAATAAGAAATTTAACCCATCCAACACATACATTTTATATCTCAAAATAGCTCAAGATGGCCCATTGCAACAAACGACTGTTTCTGCACGTACTCTTTCAATCCCATCACGACAATTCAGCCTCTGCAATTATCCCATCTGTAAATAGTGATATACACAGCACACTGTGACTACATTGTGAGGTGAAGCACACACTGATCTGGAGCAGTGAGCAGCTGAGAAACAGTGAGAGGTTCAGTACTATGGATGTGTGGAAGATGTGAAAAAATGATTAATGATTAGTATTCCAAAACCATACTTAATTACTTAATTCATATGATTGGTCATAATCTTTTACTTCCATCCGTGAGGGTGAAATACAGCCAAAAACTGTGAAAAAAAGCTGTGTGGATATATTGTGTTCCCTGATTTTCTAAAGATGTCAATAGCAAATTTAGCTAAGCAATGGCATGTCTATAGGGTAGCCAATATAATACTCACTGCTCTTATAGTCCATAGCCTTGTATTCATAGCCTTGCATCCTTCCAGGATGTCAATAGCATCTTTCAACATACACTGTTACTCTTATCAGTGTCCTTGCACCAGTCATAGCTTCTTTCCTCCAGCCACAAGAGTCGGCTTCGCTCCAGCACAGCGTGTTTGTGCATCCGTAGCTGGAGGCCACCAACAGGTGTAGTCACCTTGTGCACAACATGGAGATGAACGCATACATTTCCTCTTCTTGCAGCCTCCATCATACTGCCAGCGGGGAGCGGAGCCAGAGTTTATGGGCCCATTTGTATTCCCTGAGGCTCGGGGTGCTATTGACTTAACTTTCTTTTTTTTCACACAGCTACACTGTCATGCATTTAATGAATATTTTTGTTCAGAAAAGCTCCCACATGTCCTCCCTACATTTGGTGCTCAGACTGATCTGTCTCCATTACAATTTCTAGTAACCAAAGATGTACTCTGGTAGCTAACAATGTCAGAAAGCACAATCTCCTGTCTCTGAAGGGCATATTTTCATTATGGGCTAAAACCTCAGGGTCTGGGGAAAAACCTCAGACGTTTATCTGTTTCCATGTTTGGTGGCTGGACTGGGGCAAGCATCCATGTTGCTGAATAGACTCTTAAAGGTTGGCCTAATCAAAAAAACTACACCTTTTGTATGCCCTGGCAAGCATTACCAGTGTGAACAGAAATTGAAAAGCAGTGGTAACCATGGCGATAGACAGCCAAACGAAAGCTAAATGTTTAGGCTGTTGGTCCACAATCAGATATGAGAGGTGGGGTTGGGGAGGTGGGGGTTGCACATCTCCACATAGCTGGAGTCTATCAGCAGGAATCCAGGGAGAGGAGATAGAGCAGAGAGAGAGATAAAGTGATGGGCATCAGCTCAACCCTCTCTGCCCTCTGTCTCTCACACAACAACCAATTCACCCTTCAGATTGCAAGGTCAGAAGCTAGACTGTCCAGCATGGGATTTGACTGAGGATTCATAAATTGTATGCTGTCCAACACAGGTTTCTCAATGGAAGCAATGTCAAACAGACCATGAAACTTAATAAACTTAATAATATGATAAAGTATGAAGACATGTAGACAACATGATAATGGTGGTCAGAAAAAAAAATCCTCTCTCTACATAGAGCATATAGCCTTTCTGTATATAAAGCATAAACTTCAAATACCAAGATTTAACTCACTGAGACTAGACTTTGTTCTGTGTCTTCGCCAATGCCAAAATAGCAATAGAGTGGGACTAGAGAGCCACAGCTCATTATAATATGGCCTCAGATGTATTCCGGATCCTTCCAGTCATTTGCCACAGGCTAATTTCATAACTTCATCTACTTAGAGGATGGATCTGTGTTCACCACAAATTTTAAAATTAATTGTCATAAAAACTCTGCTGTTGGTAAGAAATTTAGAAATTGTTATTGATTCTTGTGGAATCACCAGGATATATGAGGATGCACTGGATTAGGGGTGTATTGAGTTTATGTCTTAAATTGAATGCTTATTTACTGATATGGATAAGATATGGACTGCAAAGTTATACTATTCCATAAAGACTTTAAACATATCAATCTTTTTCATGCTATGTATGACGCTGTAATTATTAAACATGTGGATTTTGTATTAATTATACATTTCAGGATTTGTATATGTGTGTGTATAGAATAGATCATTAAGTTCAAAAAGGCCTTGATATTTTCAAAGGGGACCACACCTCATTGTACAAGCAATGAGAACGCACTGTCCATTTACCTCCCACGTATTTGTGTGTAGCCAAGGACAAAACATGCTCTGATGCACACATACTCATCCTTTAAAAAAAATGTCAATAAAGATTGCAGATCAGCAGAATACATCTTAAATAAACAAACAGAAAAAGGGACATGTCAGTGTTTCCAGTGTTTACTTAAAGTGACATCATTATGGTATGTCTGGAAAGAGTCATTATTCACAACAGTGACAGCATATTGCACTTTTTAACAAGATTTCAGTTGCCTGCATGTCTCTCAGTGGCTGTTTTCTGTCAGCAACCTAAGAATTCCTGGCAGGAACTAACGAGCTGGTTGCAGCTCAGTTTGATGTGATTCCCCAGCCTTGGCTGCACAGGTGCGATATCTGCAGGACAATCTGTCCGTTTAGAGAGTGCTGCAAAGCTTTTAAAAACTCAGACACTTTGGGTATTATCACAATAATTACAAAACACTCACACCTCTAGACTGTGTATGCAATGTCAATACTGATAATGGTTGTAAACACTACAACATCAGATAATGTGTAAGATGATACAGTATAATGCATAAGATAATACCTGTTAAAGTGATCTGGAAGGACTATTACCCTTACACGGTTGCCCACAATGTGTGTTTAGATACTGCAGGCACAGCAGGCATCTGACCTAACACAACCTAGAGATAAATGCACTGCTGCAGGAAAACACAAGACAACTGGCCTTTTGTCATTGTGCTGCAGAAAGAGAGGGACACAAAGAGACAGACAGACAAAGTGTGTTAAGGAGAGAGAGAATGTGAGAGAGGGAGAGAGAGCGAGAGAAGGGTGGATCATAGTTTCTCTATCCCCTGCACCCAGTGCTCGCTAACAGATCTGCATAGCTGGACACTGGGGGACAGCGGTAGATCCCTATCTGTTCTGCTTTGTGAGGTAAAAAATGAGACTCCCGACTCAGACTGATCTGTTCAAAGCATGATGTATGACTTTCATAGGGAGTTCAATTAATTTTCGGCACGGCGCGCCTTGTTATGCATGGCTGTCTTGCAAATCGGTGATGTGCCCATTACTTATGGTCTTAACCGCTGCTAAACAGAATAAGTTGAGTACTTTGGCGGACATTTGGAATCACTGAAAAAAAACTTATTTTAAAATCTCTCTCTCTGTCTCTATCTCTTTATCATCTATTGGCCCAAGGTTTTGTCCTTTCCTTTGCAAAAATCATAACACATTTGAACTCTGCCATCCGTAGCCACTGATCCTATTCTTTCACTCTACCGATCTTATTCTTCTGTTGAGGAAAAGCGGCCTTGGCAGTCAGTGACACCCATAATGCTATATAGATGCAGTGCGGCCAAGAGATGAGATTTCAGCACGTTGCCGGGTGCACAAGGACGCCTCGGACTGAGATGTTGTTTTACAGGTGTTGGAGTGACTGCTTGCTTTGAGCCTTTTTCACACCCAAGGTAACAAAACCAAACAAATCTAGTAGCTGTCACCAAGCTACACTTCAGTAATCAGAATGAATCACTCTAATCAATGTTTTAGTTCTGACGGTTATAATACAATATAAAAAGCACTGTTAAAGTCACATGTTATCAGAACTATTATATATATCAAGTCAAGGGACGTATTTTTGTTGACACAGAGTTATTGTATGCCACTGCCTATGATGTAATTACTGATTTAGCAGAAACTGCTTTTAGTAGTTAAGCCTGTCGTGAAAATTTGAAAAGCTCTGTTTCGTCCCACCAACTTAACCACGGTCCCTTTTTGTGACAGTGTTGTTTACCTTGAGCCAGCCTGTCATCCTGGTAAATTACTTTTTTAAAACATATCACTTTCTATTGGTAGCCATTTTGTGTTGCAACTGCAGTCATCTGTTTGTACTGGCACAGTCATATGTTAAAATATAATTTTGCCTGGTCCATCCGACATGACTGAACTCGGTCACACTCTGTTGGCTCTGGGGTCAGTGAGCCAACAAACCTATAAGAGGATTAGTGCTTAATAAACGCTTTATAGAGGTATGCACAGCTTCATCAAGAGATTGAGTTTACTAGAGGGTGGTTGTGAGAGGGAGGTTGTGAGGTTGTCAAGTCATTTTGAAAGCCATTTGCTTTACAAAAGGTAGACATTAAAGTCTAGTGAATTTTTTGTGAAAACATTCCAAAAGCACAAATTTCACGTATGAAGTAGTAGATCACAATTTGACAGAATTCCTTCTGATGTAAATGTTAAACAAGAGAGGACATTGTTTGAGCACTTACTGCTTTTAATATTTCCAGTGAGAGTAATGTTAAGGCAAGCAGTACATTGACATTACTATTAGGCTTTTTGTATTAAATTCCAGTGAAATTTGGAAGAAAATGTAGTCCACAGAGGTCAAAATAATAGCATACAGTCAGATCTGTCAGAAAAGATTATATAATTTAGATTCTTCTAGACGTGCTAAAGGCCATTTTGTATTCTATAAATAATGCCTCATATCTTCTGACATCAGCTGCCATGTCATGTTCTCTTGGTGTTGACTCAAACGCAGTGATCAATACAATTATTTAGTGCCTTTGTACACTACACTGCAATATCATAGTCCCCAATGAGTCCGATCAATACTGTCTGCACTGTGACTGGTGGTATAGCTCCTTCTGTACGTATCTGTGCATTGTATTTTCCTCTCCTACAGACGTGTTATGCAGCATGAGAGGCAAAAGCAGGTGCATATTCTGTGTCATGTCCTATCTTGTCATTTGCATTAATTAAGCTTCCATCCAACGAGAAATAAAAAAATACCACCTTAATCCCTTTTCTAGAATGAATTTCTTTCAATTCTGCTCCTGTTCCCCCACCCCCAACCTGTTTGTTGTCCATGGAGGGGTGGTGAGATACAATTTTGTTTCAAAGCGTCATTGTTCCCACTGTCTGTGAGCAGCAGCACAGCATAAGACAAGGCCATAAAGTGTAAAAAATAATAAATTTAAAACACAACAAAGATTTATCTGCGCCTCAATGGAGCTTCATCAATCACCACAGTCGTCTAACCCTATTACCTGTAAATCAGGCTCATCTACACTCCAGGTTTTATAGTTATCACCCATTACCACAGAGGGAATCCGCAGGCTGTATATCTCCCAGTCTGCGGTAACATTAAGCCCTATAAAAGCTCAATTGAGCAATGCAGGTGAAGGTTCATAAGTGGCCCAGTTCAACCAGTCAGATGATCATAAATACGCCAGGCAGGGTATTGGGTTTACAAGTGAAAAACTGGATATGGCAAGTGTATAATGTAAATGCTGAACCTGATTGCAACCAAACTGTAATTCTCCACTATCACAGCCTGCTGCCTCCAAATTTTCTGAGTCAGTGACTTCAATGGTTGCCTCCCCCAATACCCAAACACCCCCCTCCCCATCGAGAACCGTGTGGCACTTAAGCAGATGTTCCCCTCCAAACCATTGGCTTGCTGTGGCACCTGCACTGCTTCTCGCCAGCTGTTTGCATGGCCTTTTAAATGGCGACAGTAATTTGTCTGCATCTTTCAGCTGTGTGCACGCATGTGTGTGTGTGTTTGTCTGCTGCGAACAAAGACCTCAGCGAGGACTCCATTAGTTGGACCGAGGAAAAGGCCTCGATGTTAGGGTCAAACAATTTGCTGGAAATGTTAGGTCTTCTGTAACAATGCTGAGAGGTTAACACAGAGGCAGTCTTCTCTGCGTATTTGCATACTTACTCCCATTTAACCACAAACACAGCCTGATGTATCCAATATGGGGATTCTACTGGTGAACACTTTTCTGTATTACAGTCGATGCATTGAAAGATAAAAAGAAAAAGAAACTGTTTTCCACTCAGGCATAGAACATTCACAACAAACTAATGAGCACCAACAAGACAAAAATGCAATTTCTAGCACTGAAATAATATATATTCAGAAAAGCTGGTAGGCTGTGGTATTGTGAGACTTTCTGGGTAACAGAATGCCAAGCAAAATAATGCAAAGCATTTTTCACATTGGGGGAATTACTTAGAGCTTTAATAGAATTGTGCATAGACACTGTACAGCTAAACTAAAATTGAATAAATGTATCTTGAATGGCTTTATTGAACTAACCTTTGGATGCAAAATATTTGGATTTTTAGGAGACACATAAATATTACAAATGTTATGCACGTCAGTTATTGGATTTGGACCAACTGGA
Source organism: Tenualosa thibaudeaui (assembly GCA_027481765.1). Classification (NCBI taxonomy): domain Eukaryota; kingdom Metazoa; phylum Chordata; class Actinopteri; order Clupeiformes; family Clupeidae; genus Tenualosa; species Tenualosa thibaudeaui. The sequence goes on from JAIFZK010000009.1 coordinate 15,616,071, forward strand.
TGTTTCTGTATGTCACCCAGTGCAGTCGGAGTTCATGCTGCATTAGCCCCTGCTTTTCCTCTCAGTTTCCCAGGTTCTTGTGGCCGTCATGTCACGCACAGGACCACCCATTCAGGAGTCCCATTTAATGGAGCAGCCCCAGCAGTCAGCCATTCTTATTTCAGGGGCATAAACAGCATGTGCTATGCAGTGACACAGTGATACCCACACCAATGTAAGATATGAGAGTACTGTAGCAGCAGTGGAGTGCTCTCTCTCTCTCTCTCTCTCTCTCTCTCTCTCTTTTCTCTTCCCTGGTCCTGCAAATGGTCGTGTACCTGTGCTGTATACATTACAGTTTTCCTCTTGGGGGTCGGTGTTGTTTGTCATTCCTGCCTGCTGAGTCTCCTGCCCGCTGCACTGTGCTGTGCTCTGCTGTGCTCCATGCTCCGAGACAGCCAGCGAGTGGACTGCTTGTGCCAGCTGCGCAAGGTGTCTGACAGGCAAGGTGTCAAATGTGACAGTTTGTGTGTGTGCGTGTGTGTGTGTATGTGTGTGTCAGTGTGTGTGTGTGTACATATGTGCAATGGGTTTTAATACTATGTGTTGTGTGTGTTTCTGTGAGTCTGTGTGTACGTGTGCACTTTGGTGTTCCTACAAGAGTTCACCTCTGAGCAAAGTGAATGAACAAGTCCCTCACATGTGGCCTACATCTCACACATACCGTAGCACTGTGTTGCCACACACACTGTTCACACACGCAAACATGCGCGCACACACAAACACTCTCACACACAAGGCTCATGATTTTACCTCACGCATGCTAGACCTGGACAGGTGAAATATTAAACTGGATGGAAATCGTTTAACCAGTGGGCTGTCAAAGACCAGCTTGTCAGACCAGGTTGAGCGTAACACTAATGAGTGGACTTTCACTCTGCGTCTCTAAGCTTTTAAGTCTTTCATGTCTTTAAGTCCAGTGGGTATTATTAAACCTGCCACACAACCAAGCAGCACTTGCAGATCTTAGGACTGTTGATTAAAAATATCACCCCCCCCCCCCCCCAGCCTTTAAACTAGCCATTCTAAAACTTTCCGTCATTGATATTATATCTCACTGTCACATAGTGTCTGTAGACCCCTCTTACCACACGTGTCTGAGATGACAGACATTGATCATTCAGTGCCTTGTCACATTTATCTTGGACAATAAAAAGAGGAAATATTGAAGTAGTTTAATGTCACATACAGATCCCATGGAAATTTCCCTCACCTGGCAATTGGTGGGCTGGTCAGAAAGGCGAACTGGCCCTCTGCTTCAGACCACTTGTGTCTCTGCCCAAGAGCAGGACAGCAGCCAGGGCCATCACAGATCTCTATGAGCCTTGGTCCATATGGCTGAGTTTGCCTTCCAAAACGAACCAATTAAAATGGCAGCCAGTAAGCATATTACACAGGGATTATGAATTCTGAAAACTCCTTCAACAGTTTTTAATTACTTTATTTTACATATAAATCTATTCAACACAGGACACCTGCTGAGGGCTCAACACCCAGCTCTGTACCAATGACCAATGTCCACTTGTCTTGGGAACCAGATGTTTGGACTTTTGCATAAAATCTGGCCAATACCCTGCATGAACTTGTCTAAGGACTGCCTACCTTATTTGGAAAGGGTTTGCTGTCTGATGCAAAACAGCTGAACTGTGGTGCACACGTGTTGCAGGCATGTTTTTGGTTCATTTTCGTTAAGAATGCATGTTAACGGAGTAGACCATGCACACCGCATGTCTGTTCCATGCGGCTTCCGTGCGACAGCACCCAGCACCACACAGCTCCCGCACTGTCCTCTTGAAATAGAAACAAGTTCCCACGATTTCCTCGCATGTCGCACAGGATATAATGCAGTCTCCATAGACTTTTAAGGAGAGCTTGGGCAGCCAGTTATGTGCGTTTTCTATGTGAATGAGGCCTAAAAAGCTAAATGCTGACTGACATGCTGATAAGAAACTGGTTCATGCGTGTTTCACAACACACTCCCGCAGCGTTCGACATAGCAAACAACCAGTGAGTGCATTCAACATAGCAAACAGCCTTCCCAGCTCTGCCTCCTCAGCACAGCCAGCAAAATGAGGGGCATGCATTGGACTGTTTTCACACAGTGTTTTGTTGTTAATTTTGTCAGCAGTGGCAACACACCCTTACACAACATTATTCCAATACAGGTTACTGATATGGACTATGGCCCCCCTTAACAATGGGATTCTCTTTTATGACTGGCTGATGATGAGGGAAATAATTTTGTGTAACTGGCTACGTTTGAATGAAAGGTAACCATAACAACTGTAGTAAATTATTTCATGCTGTACACCCCCCAATGGTAGCTATAATTATTTTCTGTTATATTCAGTTATTTTCTGTAGTTGATGTATGTTCAAGGTGACCAGTTTGATGGAAATATTGACTTGGCGGATGCAACCCTTCGCCTCCACCTCACCATTATTTCCGTCAAACTGGTCATCTCGTCAGACGTTATTCCTTACTGGTCTCTATTTTCTGCACACAGAGCTGCCTATGGTGGAAACGTACTCGCTTAGGGTCATTGGGTTCACTGTGAACGGTAAGTCTTACCCTCACTAAGATTGTGGGGGAGGTTATTAAGAAGGCAATAAGTTACAGTTTAGTTTAGTTACAGAGAGGAGTGTGTGGACAGCATAGATTGTTGGTGATCGTGTGAAGACTGCAATTTTTAAATTAGGTTATGATATATTTTCCTTTCTTGATGTTTTTTTGGTTTATTCTGCCAGAAAGTAGGGTGGGATAGATATTCATTATTCTTAAAAAATAATGTAAATATGTTTATCCCTTTCCCTTTCTGCTAGGTGAGCAAATATGCATCTCTCTCCTCCCTTTTTTTCTGGAACTTTCAATGTGCCATTTTCATCTTTGGCAAGCTGGAGTTGCAGTAATGACTTGTTTGCCTTTTTTAAGGCAAATGATTTTCTGAGCAAAGAATATTGGTTCGCTAAACTATGGCTGACTATATCTGTCAGGATAATTTTTCTCCTCTGCTTTGTGTCGTCACATTCAAGTCTGCGTTGCCGTGGCGAGCATGACACTCCAAAACTAATTAGAGGCCCATTACTTATTTAAAGCTAACTTGTTTATGAGGGAACAGAGGTATAAATTATCCAATAGAGATGTCTTTAGGGGATTCGAGAGCTTTATTAACTTCAACTCTCAAGGATGATTTCACACAAGGCCAATTATTTCCAGAACTCCAGCCAGGAACCATTTAGGGGAGAGAGGGAACTGCAGGAACTAATGACACAGTTAAAAGACCCTCCAAGGACGGGTTGTTATTTGAACCAGGGGACAGTTTGATGGCCGAGACTCGGAAAACGGTGAGCTAATGCTACCAGATCAACACTCATCTCCATGACAACGGAATTGGCAGCATACAAAGAGAGCCATGAATCAAACCCCCAGCTTTTTTTCTGTGATGTGTGGCAAACAGAGCCAAAGTAGGCAGCGCCATCAGCAACAGTCTCAGGAGCCTGGAGACAGAGCCCAGCACACGTGAACTGAGCGAACAGCGTAGCACAAGGCAGTGTGGTAGAGCACAGCACAGCACAGCACAGCACATGTGCAAATGTCTTAGATCTGTTCTCAAAACTTGCTAACAAGCTCACCAGCCCTATTCTCCACCTTTTACACCCACCACTGGGTATTTTTGGATCAGCCAATCTGCGTGCGGTCTAATCCTGAAGCCCTGTCTTACGCAACATCAATTATTGATGCAACATTATTTCATTAGTATTAGAAAGTATTCACCAAGTTTGAGAATATGAGACATCCTTTTTGTTTGTTTTTTATTTATTTTTTTCTCCATTTGGTTTGATTGTGGTATTAATAGCCATCTTGTTACCGAGAAGGTTTTATTAAGCCATGCATGAACTTTAAATGTCTCCTTTGACAACCCCTATAAATGAGTGTGATTGGTGATTTTGCATCTATTTCCAGTGACACAGCAGCTTCGGGGGAAAGAAAGAGCCAAATTTGCAGTGACCTTTTTAAAAATCCTAGTGTTTTGACATTACACAGCTTTCATTGGGGGAAAAAAATGTGAGCGATTAACGCACCATGAAAAAAAGTTACCAAATGATGTAGCACCCCAGGACTGGCTCTAATAGTACAACTCTAATAGCTTTATGCATTTCACACACACACACACCCTCCCCCATGGATGCATACAGAATGCAATGAGATTGTGCAGGAGACTGTGAACAGATGGGAGACATGCATACATCGCATACACTCACACATTACTCTCAACTCTGTCTCCCATGTCTCTCACACTGTTTTATTCACACTAAACATGTATACAGTTTACTCCATTACATATGCTTTACTCTTTATATATATGTATATATTTATAAAGAGAGAGAGAGAGAGATTTTAACTATACATAATATCATTATGTTCTGCTGCAGATTTATAGTAGATACTTAAATCACTTACAAAACTTATATATATATATATATACACACACACACACACACACACACACACACACACACACACACACACACACACACACACACATACACACACATATTACATTATATTCAAAAGTAGTTTCCACCAATATCTTGCCTATTCTCCTGTCCTTGCTTGCTGAGAACACATTACTGCATTACAAATCACACAGTAATGCTATAGACATTTGGCTACACTTGATATTGATAGTACCCTTTCATTCTATCTATACCATTAAGTGGTCTTCAATAAACTCATTACTGCTACGTGATACCAATAGCACTTTCCACTTTAAATAATTACAAAGTATCACTCTTCATTGGTCAGTATATTAAAGTGAACTTTATAGTATAATTGCCTTCTAGCAAGTATTACCTTTTATGAATGCAGCAAATGTTTCAACAGTTCTCCCAAGATAAATTAGATTAATGGAAACATTAGGACACTTAGTTTTAAAAGTGATTTTATACCCTTCAACATACTGTAATTTACAAAAAGCTTCTCGAAATTGATTGTAGAAGGAAACACACAGTATGTAAGTATGTAACGTTCCTCTCTCTCCCAACATGCTGGAGATCAATGAAACAGTGGCACTGCCAAGATGGCACTGACCCAAGGTGGCATTAACCAAAGGTTACATGGAGCACGAGGCACCTCATTTGACATGCCCAGACACAAATCCATCAGACAGCGAAGCAGGTGGCGCCCGCTGAGACCCCACAGACAAACGGAGGTTGAGGAGGAAGCTTATAATTGGTTTTTCAGCAGGCTGAACCCAAGCCACGGCCACGGCGCTTTGATTGCTCAGCACATACACACCCGAGCCAAGAGAAGGAAGGAGGGCAAGGAGAAAAGAAATAGGAGAGAAAACTGCAAAATTACTGAGGGGAGCGATTGTGAGTGATGCTTCCCCCCTCGGCTTTCATCCCATCTCACAACGCTATCAGTGCCAGAATCTCCTCACGCAGAGAGACATTCAAATTTTCCATTGGGCAAACCGAGTTAACCTCAGCAGGTACTTCAAGGGAAGGTTTAGTTTTTCATGGGTGACCCAGCTTGGTCCCTTTTAAGAGGAGACTCTCTCTCTCTCTCTCTCTCTCTATCTCTCTCTCTCTCCCTGTCTGAAGCTCTTCTAACTCCTCTGCTATAAAAGCCTTCAGATCCAAATATATCTGTTCTAAAAAGCATGAGTCACTTCACATAGCTTTTCCTCAGAGAAAGAGCTGTGATGTACATGGGTGTCTGGAGCCACATTGTTCACGCTTTTTTTCTCTGAACTCTGAAAGTGAAGTGGCATGTCTGTGCATTGTTGCCCAGGTGAGAAGAACCTTCCAGGTGTGTGGATCACCAAGGCTATCCCACATTTGTCTCCAGTCAGTGACAAATCAAAGACAAGAACAAAGACAAAAGTCACTTGAAATAACTTAAAATGTCATTCTTTAATCGTAAAATCTATCAGTAAGTCATCAGTCAACAAATTAACTAAATTTGTTTTTATTTTTTATTTATTTGTTTTTCAAGGAGGAACAGGGGTTGAGGTTGTGAAGGCTGGTCATCAGCAAATGACATCCGACTTGGGAAAGGATCCAGCAAAGATCTCCCAAAATAAAGCCAGCACTTTTCTGCTCCCTGAGTAAATCTGTTCATTAAGTGTGTGTAATGAAATGTGTCCAGAACAAGGATCTGCTAAGTGGCAGTCATAATAATCTCTTTTTTTTTAATAAAAGCACATCCAAGGATTCCACAAATCACAGTTCTCTACTAACTCTTGTAAACTCATGATAAATCCTGTTAACACTTCACTGTAGTGACAGACGTGAAGAAGGTGAGCAACATGCTAAGGTGCTGATAGTGTAGAACTGCAAATAGATGATGGCTGACCCAGGAACAGTCTCAGGTAGGATGCTGGGCCAGAAACAGTCCCATGTCGTCTCCTCTTTCAAGGGGCTGGACCAGCAAAGGTCCCTGCTGCTTTGAGGTGCGTCTGTTGCTGACAGGCTCCCTGCGTGGAGACTGACGGAGTGAGGACGATGTCTCATGATGTGTCATATTGTTTCCCGACACCTCTCTGCTAAGTGCCAGCCTACCGGAGTCACATTGAGTCCCTGCACAGCATGACGCTAGCGTGTTAGCCTCTCGCACTCATCCACAACTCACCATGAGGCCTTTTCCCCTTCTCTCTCTTTCTCTCTCTTCCCCCATTCTCTCTCTCTCTTTCTCTCTCACTCTCTCTCTCTTTCTCCATGAGGATAGAGAACGAAGAAGATGCCAGCAGACCTTTTTCTCCCTTTCTTTCTCTACCCTCTCTCTTTCCTTTTAACTGTCTGTGCCCTCTCTCTCTTTCCATTTTTCCCTCTATCCTCCCCTCTGCCTCTCTCTTTCTCCATGGGGATTGGATGCAGACAGGTGCAGAGCTGAAGAGGGAACAGTGGCTTCATCTCCTGTGGCAGAGGGGCATCTTGACATACTGGTGCAGCACAGGGGGCCGGGGTGGGAGGGCATGGGTGTGTGTGTGTGTGTGTGTGTGTGTGCATATGACACCTCAGGTGTTTTAAATCGCACACACAGCAGCATGTGACGCAGCATGACCTGACGTGACAGGTGCCGGAGTGGTCCCCCCTGATGAGACAGATTGATGTCACACGCTCTGTCCGTGCGTCCATCGATTTGCCCGCACGGCTCCAGGGAGCTGGCCAAAATAACCAAACGACCCAGCAATGCATAGTTACATACATAACATTGACACCCACAGTCAGAGGACAACAGGCTTTGTGGGTGTGTGGTCTGTGTCTAGAGTTGGAGAACAAAGAAGACTTTTGTGTGTGTGTGTGTGTGAGAGAGAGAGAGAGAAAGAGAGAAAGAAAGAGACTGTGATCCTTGGCAGAGAAAAAATTGTATGTGTGTGTGTGAATGTAAAAACTGAGCAGTCCCCAGTCCCCCCCCCCACACACACACACAGCCCTCTACCACCCAAGGTCACTTGTAATGTTTTGCTGTCATGGCTGCCCTGTGAGGGTGGCGTCTGAAAGGAAATCCTTCATATCTAATTGAAGGCTCAGATTGGCTGCCGATGTACTGGCAGAACCTCTCTTTATTTCCTGGGCTCAGACTTTAATCACTGTCCATATGCAGAGCCTTGGCTGAGCCCACTGAGTGTGTGTGTGTGTGTGTGTGTGTGTGTGCGCACGCAAGTTGTTTTGCAAGAGGGTGGCAAGGGGCTCCTGTTCACCCACAGCGAACTTGGCTGGGTTTGGTCACTTTCACCTTCACCGGAGGAGAATAATCACAAGCAGGTCTTGGCTGTCCCCATGGCCACCTTCTACACACACACAAATACATACACACACATGCTTGGTCTGCTCCCATGAATCACACAAATACTGCTCTTGGAATAACATTAGTTTTCAGAATGATGCATTATCATTGTTAGAAAATTATGTATTATGCTAATGAGTATTTGGAACAAAAAAAAATAATGTTCATGCACGATGGTAAAAAATGAAGGCAAAATAGCTTTTCTGCACAAGCTGAGTTTATTCATTATTTGTGAGTTTATTTCATGGTTGTCTGCCTCAGCTGCACGGGTGCCTGTGACTGCTGTTTGCTCAAAGTGCTTGATGTCCTAAATTCAGACTCATTTACTTAATAACAACCCCATTTTTGCAGGCTGGCTCGCCATCAGACACCACACACTCACACACACACACCACCCTGTCCTAATGGAACGGCACTGTTAACTAAAGAAACAGACTTTCATATGGGCGAGACCTTCTAGCGCCAGGCATCTCCAGCTGAATGGCACACACTCTGTCAGTGTTACCCCCACTGCCAAATAATCATTAAAATAAATGGAAATGGCTTGACACTCATTGGGGAAATTAGTAAAAAAAAATGCGTATGGAAATTCGATGCTCAGTGTCTTGCTTGGTGAGGGCGACAAAAGAGGCCCAAGTCGAAATTTACATGAGAAAAATGTATTGATTGTCTCAAGTCAGACGCTCAGATGAGGCCTTTATTTACCAGTCATTTCACTCGGACTGGCTACGCATTCGTCTGGTGGATTAACTCGAGCCGAAAAATGAATGCAAATGGCCGACGCGTCTCTGCTGATTAGGGAAAATCAGTTTTGAGGGGCGGGGGAAGTTAAAGGAGGGCTACACAGCAGGAGGGGGAACTGCAATCAGATGTCCGAGTTCCTGCACAGAGGCATCGAGAGAGACCAGTGTGACTAAATAGGGAACGCAGGCCACTCACATTGGCTCGGATTTCGGTGGTGCTCTCAATTTTCGTTATGACGGACGCTTCATTTTTAATTAAGGTTTAGTTCAATCACGGATGACATGCTACGCTAGGTAAATAAAGTGCGGGATTGCCTGTCGGGGCTACTTGGGGCCTTGATGGACTGTGGCAGTCTGAGCTAGCAGTGAGATTAGGAGTCAAAGTAAAGCTACTGCTGCTTCGTCTGGATATATGCCGATCACAGACAAACTGCTTGCTGTGATTACTAATACCAAATGTGTTTCTGCTGAATGATAAAGTGTCCTGCCTCTGGTCCACTGATATGGAAAAGACTCACTGACTTAGAGACAGCATAAGCCCTTTTTATTGTCTCATTTCTTTCTTTCTTTCTTTCTTTCTTTCTTTCTTTCTTTCTTTCCCTCTTTATCAATAAGTCTCTCTCTCTCTCCCTCAGACTCAAGAGACAGTGAGGTCACCAGTACTGCAACGCATGAGAAAAAAGGCCCATAATTAGCATGGACATTTTTATCACATTCGTGTCCATGCGTGACTGGATCCTGACTCAGGCCAGGTGAGGCAGAACCAACACGGTGGCAGCGGTCCAAATGAAGTGTCAATGCAGCCTGCGCCTTGTGACAAAGAGCAGTAGTGAGTGGGAGCCATCCTAACCAGATCCATACGGGCTTTTAGCTACACAGATATGGTTTCCTTTTTTCTTCCCTTACAACTAAGGCTAGACTCTTAAGCAGTCACAATGTACACCATAATTTGAGTCAAATGTGGTCATACTGCTCTGTCAGACCGTAACTTGAGTGAAACTTGGTAGTGAAAGAAAATGGCTACAAAAAACATTTTAGCCCAGGCAGGAGTTAGCGAAAGTGACTCTAATGGTTTACTCTCGTCAAGGCTTTCTAAACACTAATTGCTGACTGTCGCAGTAGATAAACAGGACTTACGGCTGCTTAGTGTTGCCATGGAGAGGGTGACAGGTTGACTCCCATTTGGCAAAGCTAACATGGTCCTGCCTGTGATAAGGCTGGGCAACCTAGCAGAGACCCAGGTGAAGTTAATGGCTTGATTGGGACTTCTCAGAAAGCTGGGCTTGGTTAAAGTGGGGAGACGGGACAGGAGGAAGGAGGAGAAGTCTTTCTCCTCAGGGCTCGGGGAGTGGTGGGGTGGTAAATCTGCAGTTGGGTCACTGACAACCAAAGTTGGGTGATTTATGCTTGAAGTGGACAAATAAAGCTTCAGTTTGGTCACCTGAAAGCCAGTTTGCCTGAGTCTCAGAGCCCATTTCTCCTACTTGGTGCCAGAGCTATTCACACACACACACACACACACACACACACACACACACACACACAGAGAGAGAGGCAGGGTGAAGCACTAGATGAATGTCTCAATGCCAGGTTTTCATTAGAAGTTCTGAGACAGGGGAGACCAGGGAGAAGAACTCATGTAATTTGTATAAATTGCTTTGCAGGAGTTGCACTTGCAGGTGATTCAGCTCTGGGGAAAAAAGATTGAGCCCTCTGTCACAAAGCCATACAGTGATTATCTGTTTATAGGTTCACTTTGGTTCATGCTTTAATTGGTTCCCCTTGACGTCTGGAGTGATTGCAGAAAACTGATGAAATATCATGCCGTCTTTAAAAGATTGGTTATAGAAAAGATTGGTTATTTTCTGAAAAAAAAACTGCATCAGAAATTTCTCTTTTGATCTGTTTTTCACTGCTGATGGTTTCATTAGAAACTAATGAAGCCAATCATGAAAACTGACAGGCAATTTGTATTTCTGAAATAAAAATTTCAGGGTGCAAGCAAAGGTTTGTTCCTGCATGTAAAGTTTTTGTTAACATATTTGGACGAGGACAGTAATGTCATATTAATGTTGCAGTAATGTTGGATTTGTACCTGAAATTACTAACAGCACCGAAGCACAATTAGACTGATGGATCAGACTCTTTCACTTTGTGTGAAGAGTCGGGACACTCTTAATAGGTTTGTGTTTACTTTGCGGTGGGTGGGCACTATGTTTGAACTTTAAAACTCTTAGCTCTGCCTTCAATCTCTGTTCACTGATTGGATGTTAGAAAATCTAGTTGGGGAATCTGAGGAACATTGGGTTTTCCAGTATTGTAGGAATGAGGAAGAAAGGTGCAAGCCTTGCTAAAACTCAGTAAGCATTCTTGCATCAAATGTATTTTTAAACATGTATTTCTGAAGTCAAGTACAGTGATGCAGTGTGTTTAGTAATACAATCTGCCTTCTATCATGGTTCACTGCTCTGAAAAATGTGTCATAATCAATTTGGTATTTCTGTGTAAAGCAGCTAACTGTAGTATGGGTCTAGTAAACCTATCAAAATAAAAGCCTTATCATGTACCCACCTCCACCCATTCGCTCATTCCCTATAGTAAGCACCCAAACACATTTTGGTTGTTTGCCATCTTCAGCTTGGTTTAGGTTACACTGTTGGCTTCCATATACAGATGTAGCCTTTGCACCAACATAATTGATTGAGAAGTGGTCAATGAGACGCCCACACAGGCTGTGCATAACACTAATAGGCAGAGTAGAGCTCTCACAGCCAACGATTATCAGAGAATAGCAAAGGCACTGGGGTTTGATTTATTGAGTGGTGATGTTCCAGCATACATTTCTCAAAATCCACCAGATGTCTGCCTGCCTGCCAAGCCGAGCCAAGACTCAGTCTGCTTGGATAGCCAAGAACGGGTCATGTCTGGCTTTCAGGGGTAGGAAAAGTGAAGTGTGTGAGTGTGTGTGTGTGTGTGTCTTTGCGTGTGTTTGTGGCTATTCATTCAAGACTCAGTCTGCCTGGATAGCCAAGAACGGCTTTCAGGGGTAGAAAAAGTAAAATGTTGCTGTGTGTGTGTGTGTGTGTGTGTCTGCAGATCAGCCTTCTCTACCAGCCTCTGAGCTACAGAGGGTATGGCCTTGGTACAGCCTGAAGCTTTATCTTCTTCCCCTCACAGATTCTGGAAAAAGCCCATCAGCATCGTCTGTCACCTGCCTTGCTGATCGGGGGTGTGGCTGTTCCCTAGACAGGCCACCACAGCATGTCAGATCTGTCTAAGACTGGACAAGATTGGCCTAAAATCCACACAAAACAGCCCACCAGAAACCCCTTCCTTCAAAAGTTTTTCCAAAGACATGGGACGCTGAAATCTTGTGACCAGAGGTCATTTTTGGTTTCCAAGTCAGGGAATTCAGGTGATTCAGTGGCTTCGTAATGTAGCTGTGAAGCAGCAAATGAATACGCTGATGGGGAACAATCAGAGCTGTCATTGCTGAATGCATAATGCAAGGGAATGGAAGGACTCAGAGCGGACTCTCACCTTAGCTGTCCTCTTCCACCTTCACATAAGGAATCACCGCAAATGAAACATTTACATGTGGAGGATTACCTGATGCATCCAGAATAGGAGGGAAATGGGTGGAAATATTGAAGGACAATGGAGAGGAGGGACATGATAAAAAGCAGGCATGAGCCAAGGGCTCTACCACCACTTGGGGGGGGGGGGGGTAATTTATTACTCTTTCCAAAAGCTATCAAACAGTTTAGGTTGTTGTTGTTACTGGGTCAGTGGTTGAGTTTGCATGGGGTCATGAAAAAAGAATCTGTCTTCCCAAGTGGTTGTGGCGACCCCTTTGACTTACAGACTAATTGGGAAAAAAAATAATAGCCAAAGCAAATGTCATCGAAAAACAAAACTGACTGAGAATATATTTAAATCGTTTTAGAATGTAATCGATTGAATATTAAAGAAAATACATTCATTTTAATATATTTTATTGACTATTTCTTAGATTCTTCTAATGCTCTTAATTCCGCTGACATCTCACAGGGGTCTTTTTTTACCCAATCTTATCCTTTAAATACATATTCTATCCCTTTTTCTTGGATTAATCCAAAACAAGCTTTGATATCTAACTACTTCCTTACCCACACAATCCACCTCACCCTAAAGTTTTGAGACTGGAATGCTGAAAGCTTTGGACATGAAAAAAGATGGATGTCACTCTTGTTAAATTGTCTGTGAAGGACACAGCAAAGAGAGAGAGACAGAGGGAGGCAAAATGAGATAGAGGGTGAATAAGAGATAGAAAGAAAGAGAGAGAAAGGGAGCACAGTGCCTGCCAGAGGGTCACACTTTGAAATCACAAGGGAAAGGGGGGCGATTGGAGGGTTTACTTGCGGTTCTCGGCAGGCCCAGGGGACCAACACAAGCATCATGTCTATGGCCTGACATTGAAGGCACTTTTACACACAATGTTGATTATTCAGTTTGGAAGAGAGCATTGCATACCCAAACGCTTTTTTGCCAGGACTGAAATGCAAAACAGTTGTGCGGATGGTTTCCGAAATGCATATTATTCTACGTTCACAAAAGAAAGGATGAAGGAAGTTTTCATTGGTCCCTCGTTGACAAGTGAGGCTTTGAATTCTTCTTCCAGCCCAGCTCTCCTGTCACTGAGGGAGGCATAAAGCACCCAGATCACCTCAAGAATCTGCATGTATAATCTCAGAAACTACAATATCAATGCTCCAACAGAGCAGCGCAGCTCCATCAAATTCATCTTACTGTACGATTCTTTTTTTCAAACCATCATTATGAATTTAAATCACCTACAGTCACCAAAAATAATCTGACTTTCTTGACATTAAGCCTTATACAAACAAGATAAATGACATTATGGGTGCCTGTTGTGTATATATATATATATATATATATATACATGAATATTGTATGCCTTCACTGTTAGTACCGAAAGGTGGTCGACATTTCATAAGCTACTCATGACATCATCTTACACAGACTCAAAGCACTGCTGTGAATGAGAATCTATACACACTGAAGTTTCTGCTCTCAATTTCTTGGACACTGAGAAGCACTGGCTGACATTTACTCTGACTTGTTCAAACACCAGCTGGATGGACAGCTGTCCTCTGGCCCAGCGTAGGGCTGACGGGGCTGACTGATGTTCACTGGGGCCAATAGGTGTCTGGCACTCTGAGCCATCAATCAAACAAAGGCATCTGATAGGGCGATGCTAGGTCTCCTGTCTAATGAACACACCTAAGGTGGAACTGGAGCCTGAGAAAAATGACCCATTGACATGCAGGTCACCACTCTGATGATGGACAATTCAGGCTTGTTTGTGCCAGAGGGTGTGTTTGGATGTTTTATTAGCTGAAGCACCAGCGCAGCAGGTAACACCTCCCACCCACACACACAGACGCACACACACAGACACACACGCACGCACACGCACACAAACACACACACATACATACATGCACACACTTTCCTTCACCATTAGTTCTTGGTCTGTCTCTCTCTCACACACTCATAGACAGTTGCACAGACACTTTTATAATGACACACACACACGCACACACACACACACACACACACACACACACACACACCGATGGTGCTTCGAACACAACACCACTTTCCGGCACCTCATGTGGTCTCACAACTCCCCTCTTCCTTTCACACCCTCCAGGCACAATGTGCAGATAAGCCGTTATTTCACGTCAGCAGAAGCACTAGTTTCCACAGCCAATCCTCACCACACACGCACCCACCCACACACACACACACACACACACCACACCCCAACTGCAATAGTCCGTTTTTTCTCCTCTTCTTCACACATACACGCACACACACATGCACACAAGCACACACACATACACACTCTCTCACACACACACACACACACACACACACATACACACACGCTGGGCCCCTCTGGTATTTATTCAAAATCCCCCTGCGAATGTGAAGACAAAACAAACTGGGACGTTGAAGATGGATGGCTGGAAGACAGACGGAGGACCACTGGCTCCCCACCAGCCACCAATCCTGAGTGCTGACAGACAGTGGAGCGAGCTGGAGCCGAAGCTTGAGTGGGAGCCAGAGTCAGTCAGCGATCACACCTGCCGCAGTTGCTTCCAAAAAAGAAAATAGTTACAGGCAATAAAGTGCTACTCCAATTCGACAAAAACAAACCAGACAAAGGTGAATGAAAATAACAAAGATCAGTTGGAAGCATCGCCATCATTTCTTGACCACAGTGTTTCCAGGTAAGGCATGTTGTCTACAGACGATAGACAGCAAAGGTGCTATGGTAGCCATTTCTGACCCTTTTTGTAAATTCAGACTGAATTGCCTTGTTAAATAGCCCAGCCCAGAGTACTTGAGAGGGATCTGACTGTGCAGGCAGTGCTCCAGAACTGTTCATACCATCAATCCATCACCCGCTGCTTTCCCTCTCTTTCTCTTTCTCTCTCTCGCTCTCTTTCTCTCTCTCTCTCCTTAGCCATTCTTTTGGCCACCATAGGCAGAACTCTGCCACATTCTGCCTGAGAAAAAAAAGAGACAAAAGGAAAGTTTTGCGGAGTTTTGAGTTGGTACAGCAGAGTCGTCCAGTCCTGAAGGAGTGCTTGTTGCCATATGTGTTCAGGGGATACAAGGGCAATATGACAGTTCAGTTCAGTTCTGAGTTCATGTCTGTCTGTGTGTGTGTGTTTGTGTATGTGTGTGTCAGTGTAATGAAATGAAAGAGTTTGAGAAATCATTAAGTAATTCAAGTAATTCAATTTGCTCAACTTGGAACTCAAGGCAATAAACAATATTGCAGAAGCTTCCTCGCCTGTCTTTTAATCAGCACTTAAAAGCGCAGGAGCCAGTGTGCCATCAACATACCACATTCCACCACTGATTGCGGTTTTCATTATTTGCACTGCAAAACAGAACTCAGAAGTAACATTCTAGGTTACACAAGGACACAAGCAGTGTATTTGCGCTTTCAGGGATTTTGTAACCATGGATACAAATGTTCTGTTGGGACAGAGTGGACTGCTGCGATTGTTCTGAGTACCCCCACCCCCACCCGCACACACACACACTTCTCCCCTTTCAGTCTCAGTTAACATGAGGCTACTAGAAAAAGACTGCTTCTCTCATAGCTTATGCATGCAGCTCGCTGGTTTGAAATATGCATCAGGCTTGGGCCTTCAGAGAGAGAGAGAGAGGACTCTAATTGGTCAGGCCATTTAACTGCAGGTTGTATGAGCCGGAATTAGCCTGAACCTGAATTTAATTTCCTTTCATTAACATCATTGTGTTGTGCCTCTGGTAAACTACAATAACATAAAAAAGAAGAACATTAAAAAAGAAAAAGAAAAAGTGCACTAGGCCTCTTAAACATGAGGATGACAGTGTTACGTGAGGATCTGAAACACACATCTGGTTGTATTAAATCTCTTCATCTGATCAGAAGAGGTTTACCTCCTTTTCTGTTGTGTCAATCAGGCGATAGATTTGTTTGCCATTGGGCGCCCTAGACCACACAGTACCCACTGCTGCCTAGCCAGCAGACTGTGACTGCTTTCCCCTTGTGGCAGAGTCTGGTAGACTTCAGGGAGATGTCTCTTTCACAAAAAAGTGCCTCTTTTTTTAACCATTCAGGCCACTCCATATCCCATTTTCAAGCACCGCCTGTCAGATAGCTTTCAAACTGCCCTCTCACACACACACACACACACACACACACATGCTTGCAGGGGCGAAAATGGAAATGTCTGGCGGGGGCAACTAATGCATTGGTCTCTGGTGTCAAGGATGTGCAGGTGCACTGTTTGATATTTGAGGAGATTTTTTATGCAGAGAAAAAATGCCAAATCCCTGTGCCAGCATGTCAGGGCCACTCTAGAAGAGAGAAGACAAGGTGTGTGTTTGTGTGTATGTCCATCGCACTTTTCCCTCTTTCTCTTTCTCTCTCTCTCTCAGTCTGCATGTGTGCATGAGTGAACACAATAGCTATGATATGATAGCTATGAACTGCCAAAGGAGTTCTGTTTTTTGTATTTATTTATATAATTCCTTTTGTTATTATTACTTTTCTTTTTTTGCACTCATCCAAAACAGAAAGTTGCCAAAGGTTTTTTTTTTTCCCACTGGTCCCTGAGTTATGCGGCTCTTCAGAGAGAGCGGCATCCACCACCTGGGGCAAAGCCGCTGCGACGCTAGCAATATTAGCACACACCGAAGTTCCAAAGACATTTTGCTGATCGCTAAAAGATTAATGTAGTTATCTCGCCGCCTAGCCTGACGCTCCAGGCTTGCATGTTATTAGTGGAGGTCTCCGATTTCAGAATTGCTCTTATGTGTGCAATTACCAAACCTCTTTTTTTGCTCTTTTATTATTTTGGATTGAAGTGAATGGTGATGAATGTGCTTTATGTGTTTTTCATATCAGTGTTTAAAGTCATAAGACATTTATACCTCATCATTTGTGACTTGTGGTTCTTTTGTGTAAAACTTCAGTTGTCAGAGATCTATTAGTCACTGTCACTGACAAAGGCAATCATTCCAGTCTCATTTTTCACTATTTCTCACTTTCCACACATTTTCTCCCTCTCTCTCTTTCTCTCTCTCTCTCTCTCCTATCCTCTGTTTGTGAGTATTGAATCTCTCTGTTTATTTGCTCCCACGCTTCAGTGGCCCAACCAAATACACACAAATGTATTCAGAGAGGCAAACAGATGCAAAGTCATTGACTTGTCATTCGGACCAAGGCTCCCGGATACAGCTGACAGCACTCCAGCCGGCCAGATTACAGTATTGGGTCCTGCAGAGGTATTTAAGCACAGACAGCTCCAGAATCTTCTCTGGGGTGGGTGCTCGTGTGCCTGTAGGAAAATGATAAATTTCAAGTGCAGAGTATTCTCCAATGGCACAGAGCAGTTCACTGAAAGAAATTTTAAAAATCCTTTTCTTGAATTGTGATTGAATGTTGGGAAAGTAAAATGTAATGTATCTATTTTTACACAGGATTAAAATTATGGTCTGTATTACCGTTCGACTTGAGATAACAGCATTATCCTGATCCAGTAGACCCCACCCCAGTGAAACGGAGGAATATTTCATTTAAATGTTCCCATGCTCTTTACCCTCCACACTGCATCAGTCTCAGAGCCTGTGAGAGATAATTAACACCACACACACACACACACACATTCCCATGTACACTCCCTGTCTCCCACACACACAACCCCCCCACACACATCCAGTCACTAACACGCTCGCAGTCATATTCAAGCTCTCTCACACAGTCACACACACACACATCTGAACCATCTCACTTCTTCTGCAGTGTGCGCTGCCTAAAAGAAAGTGAATTTGTTCCTTTATGAGCAGTGCACTACAACCCTCTCTTTCACGGCCCCTCTCCTCAGAGTCCAATATGCATTAGCACTGCCAGGCAAAATGAATTGACATTTAAATAATCCTAATCGTTTTTTTTTTTCCTTCAAGTACTGCAGTTAACCTCTCCAGAGACTGAGGGAATGACTCCACAGAGTTTGTTTGCTTTCTTCTTCTTTTTTGTCTTTCTCCACATCAACAGCCCAACTGAAAGCCCAGCCCAGTGATACAGTGCTTTGCAAAAGTTTTTGCCCCCCTTACTGATTTTTTACCTTTTTGCACCTTTGTCCCACTTAACCTTTTCAGATCATCAAACAAATTTAAACATTACACAAAGATAACTCAAGTATTTAAAAAATGCAGTTGTCCTGTTGTGATTTTATTTGTTAAGAGAAAAATTATATCCAAACCTACATGATCCTCTGTGAAAAAGTAATTGCCCCCTTGTTAAAAGGTGAGGTAATTGTGATTAATCCTATTATTGGGGAAAGCTGAGTTCAATTTCATGGTCACACCCAGGCCTGATTGCTGCCAGACATTTCCAATCAGGAGATCACCAACATAAAACCTGTCAGACAAGGTGAGGTAGGCCATACTGAACACACATCATCATGCCCCGTTCCAGTGAGCTTCAAGAGCAAACAAGAAAGAAGATTATAGAGATGTCTCAGTCTGGGAAAGGATACAAAGCCATTGGTAAATCTTTGGGACTCCAACAGAGCACTGTCAGAGCCATTATCCATAAATGGAGAAGGCATGGCACAGTGGTGACCCTGGACCCAGGAGTGGCCGATCTACCAAAATTACTCCAAGAGCACATCGCAGACTAGTTGCAGAAGTCAAAAAGGATCCAAGAACCACGTCTAAACAACTGCAAGACTCACTTGCCACAGTTAATGTCAATGTTCATGACTCCACCATCAGAAAGACACTAGGCAAAAATGACATCCATGGAAGAGTTCCAATGCGAAAGCCACTGTTGACCAAAAAGAATATCAAGACCAGACTCACTTTTGATCATCCCCAAAGCATTTGGGAAGATGTCCTCTGGACTGACAAAACTAAAGTTGAACTTTTTGGGAGAAATGCATCCCGTTACATCTGGCGCAAAAAGAACACTGCATTTGATAAAAAGAACATTGTGCCAACAGTGAAACATGGTGGTGGAAGTGTGGTGATCTGGGCTTGCTTTGCTGCTTCAGGACCTGGGCGACTTGCCATTATCGACAGAACCATGAATTCTGCTCACTACCAAGAAATCCTGGCAAAGAATGTTCGACCATCAGTTCGAGACCTCAAGCTAAAGTGCACCTGGGTTCTGCAGCAAGACGACGATCCAAAGCACATCAGCAAGTCCACTTCTTAATGGCTAAAAAAGAACAAAACAAGGGTTTTGGAGTGGCCTAGACAAAGTCCCGACCTGAACCCTATTGAGATGCTGTGGCATGACCTTAAAAAGGCTATTCATGCCCAAAAACCATCCAATCTGGTTGATCTTAAACAATTTTGCACAGAACAATGGGCCATCACCTCGCAAACGCCTCGCAAACGCTTGACTGCAGTGCTTTTGCAAAGCACTGTGCATACATGTAGTTCCTCTAAATCACAATGTGCTGTCTCCAGAATTCATGACATCTCTACCTCCTTAGTGTCTAAACAATCAGCTAGTGAACGAACAAACACTGAAATTGTCTTGAGTCAGTATTGGGACAGGTGAGATTTTCAGGAAAGGATCAGGTTGACAATCAAAAGCAAAATAAAAACTAAGGGAGGCTTTCTTTAGCGGCTGGTCACTTTTTCAACTCCCAAAGTCAACAGAGTGGCTCCATCTCAGTAGGCCGTAGAAGCCAGGGCCCAGACAGTCTAGGCAGTCAGAAAGCAGCAAAGCGAGATGGAAACCTTGAAAGTGACAGGTCCCAGTGATTTCGGATCCAGGCCTGACTTAGTTAATAGAGCGGACATCGAGTGGTTATGGGGGTGGTGCAGATCTGGGGGATGGCGTTGGGAATGGGGGTTGTGGACTAAAGAGATGGTGAGAGTGGGGGTGTCTGCATGGCTGGACATACTAAGCCCTCCTCCCTCTCCCCGGTAAGACCACTTTCTGGTGTGGTGACCCGGCTTGCTTCCCAACCCAAGTGTCATCTAATGAGATTCATTACTTCTCAGGGATGCTGCCTGGACACCCAGCCCCCTGACACCACCTCACCTGTCCACACACACACACACACACACACAAAGGTAAGGACCACCTCATTCCCCCACACATACACATACACACACACACAAACATATATACACTCTGCTCATGCCTGTGCGTTTCCAGGTTCCCCCATTGCCCCCCACCTCCCCCGGATCCCACAGACAGGCTGCCTCTCCCTCTGACAGTTCTTAATAGAGAAATCCAATCAGCCACACTAGCTGCACAATGGAAGATATGGGAACCACTAAAAGAGATACCTGTGGGGTGATCCTGTTGATTTGTAGGGCTGGGGTGAATCTGATTGGCACAAGGGTAATCTCCAAAAGCGGGGCCGTGGCCTAAAAGGTCTGAAAGGTCTGTCCACCATCACCGAAGCATTTGGTGGCAATTTGGCTTCAAGTGCAGACATTCTGTCATAGAAAAAGTAAAACACAACTGAATTGGACTACAGTGCTTGGTTGTTTTGCGTGTGTGTGTTGCCTGTAACTCTCTTTAAACTGCCAGCAAGCATTAAGAGTAGGCATCAGATGCAACAGAGAATCTTTTCCCCTCCTGCTGTCCTACTCTGAAAAAAAGCCCAAGACATTAGAGACAGCAGCCAAGGATTGATCCTTTACTTAAGGATCAATTGAGACGGACCAAAAAACTCAAACAAAAAACAGACAATTGTGAAATATCTCACCTACAGACCGAAGTTCTTAAGATTGAAATGATGGGTTCATTGCAGATAAGTCTATAACAACTTCATCTAAGGCTCTGAGCTTCAGGGCAACCATTGAAATTCAGGGCATTGCAACAAAAATCAATGTGGAATTACCTGCTGAAATTCTTGCCTACTGTAGAGTTTTCTGATAGTAAAAGGTCACTTCTGGGGTGCTGGACTTGTAAGTGTACCCACTTGTGTTCTCCTTGTGGGATTCCAAGGCATGAACTCCACTCCACTAGATGATGAACTGATCATCAAACAGATTACCCATACCACAAAGAGATCTGTAAACGTTTCTTTCCAGGTTTCAACTGAACAAAATCTGTCATACACCCCCCAGTGTCAATATGAGTACTGCTCAAGGACCTGTGGTTTGATTAATACAAGTTGTGTGTGCGCACAAGAAGAAGCACCCAACCCACTCTACCCAAGCAATGGAAACCAATTTGAAGAGACGCAATCGAAACTTGTTAAAAGTATGTGGTTCATGGAACTTCATGGAAAATCTCAAGTATTCTTTTGTCTCAGAGAGATACATTTAACTGCAATTCCGATTACACCTGCTTTTAAAAGACAGGAATTGTTCACTACCAAACAGATGTGTGCATATACCTAGCACCTAAACACTTCTCCCATGTCTTTGTGTGACATTCCATTCACATGTATGCATTGATTTCCAGGATACTAGCATGGTAGTGAAGTTCTTTAACCGCTAAGCCACCCCTGCTTGTTTCCACTTCTCCTAACTTTAACTCTGGGTCAGAGTGGGCTAACATACTATGGTGTTCTGTTACATTATCCCAATACAGTATATCTTCAGCCCAAAGAGTCTCTAAACAGTTAAGGAGTAGTTTGTGACCATCTCAAGCGGCATGTCATCTCTGTCTCCAGAACAGCTTAACATTGCTAATAATAAGCCCTAAGAAATATAAATTAATCTTAATTAAACCCATGAAGCAATTCATAAGGATTATTAAGAGAGGCTTAATTTGGAAACAAACAGGAATTAATTATACATCAATCTGTTTGGTTTTTGCTAGCCAGCCGAGTAATTTTTCGCTTGGGGTTCATGCAAAAATCCTCTAGGAACATTTATGGCACAGTGCACCTTGGGTCTTCAAAAGTCACACACATGCTTGTATGCATGTCTCAATTAGGCAGCATAAGAGCATCATCATTTTATCAGACCTATAAATCATTCAAAACCTGCCATGTATCCAGAAAACCAGGATCAAGCCTATGAACATCGTCCAGAAGACAAAATCACAACAGACCAGAATCTGTCCGGCAGCTATCAGTATCAATTAGAATTGATCTCATCTCTCTGCCTTTTCTCTCCAGTCCCAGTAATATGATTGTAAGAGATGTTCAGTCCGCAGCAGATCAATCTGATTCTCCTAAGCAGTGCAGCCAACTCTGTCATATCTTTTATCACTGGCAAATTTTTCATATCTGTCTTCTGTAATGTCATTTATAAAATAACGGTTATACTCTCATTCTGTCATAGTAATCAAGGAAATTTG
The DNA here is from genome assembly GCA_027481765.1 of Tenualosa thibaudeaui. Lineage (NCBI taxonomy): Eukaryota > Metazoa > Chordata > Actinopteri > Clupeiformes > Clupeidae > Tenualosa > Tenualosa thibaudeaui. The sequence continues at coordinate 15,638,499 of JAIFZK010000009.1, forward strand.
ATACAACATCTGAAAATAGTCCCTCCGTGTGTCCAAGGCAAGTAGTGCAAGCCAGTGATGTCATGGTAGGTTGGAAAGTTCCTGGATTATTATGCTGGAGTGAGAGTATAGTTCTATCTCGTATCAGCCTAAAAAATCTCTCATTTTCCATTGGTGTTGGTGCACTAAAACTTGACAAGAGTCAAGTTTTAATTAGAAAAAAATATCAAAATTTTTAGTCACTTTTGAGCAAGATGCTTATAGGTGAGATGCTAGTGATCTAATCTGATTAAATGATCTATGCTAGGCTGGAGCTAACAGTGCTACTGTCAGACCCAGAGAACAGCTGGATGAACTGGAGAAAGGGAAAACTGTTTTTTTTTTACTTGAATTTAAGTGTTCAATTGTTTAACTTGAGGTGAGGTGGAAAATGAGTGTATTCAACAAACAGTGGCATATCCCTGGAAGGTCTTTAAGCATGCATTCAGATATTCTTGATGTTGTTACTTTTGGGGTTGCAGCAACAACAGCAGAAGAAGTAGACAACAGTTGTTGTTGTTGTTGTTGCTGCTATGGCAATAGAAGTGGTGGTATGACAGCGTCAGTGGTGGTAGCAGTAGTAACAGCAACAGTAAAACTAGTAGTTATACTGCCTGTCCTCCTCACTTTCTCGGCAACTAAACTAAATTTAGCTGCAGCAAATACTTACCTGGTATCTGACCTGCTTCTTTAGACCGCTCATTTCCCACATCCCAGGCGGTGCACCTACATGATGTGGAAAGTAACCGTTGAACTCTTTCATTTTTACAAGGTCTCTCTGCCGGGCTGCACAAGGTGCTAAAAGCTTTGTGGCGCTGACTTAGGTCATGTTTGTTTTGCATCAGTTATACTCGTTTTTTTTTTTTCCTCCCTCTGTTTCCAATTCTCATGTCTCCGTTTTACCCATCTCTCCTCAGACAGCCTCTCTCCCTCTGTCTGGTTTAATTAGGTGACAGACTCCTGGGCCCACCACTTGTTTCTTTTTGTTTTTTGTTTGTTTGTTTTCAGGGCAAGTCTCGTTTAAAAAGCCTGCCTCTAATTTCTCTTGCAAGTGAAGAGATGCACAGAAGTAATTTAGCCACAGAGACGCTGTTCCACATTGCCATCTCACTCGAGCCATCTGTCTCCCCAGTGACTACAACAAAGCAATTTACCAAAGTTGGTCCTCTACACCAGGACAAAGATAGAAGTGTGTGTGTGTGTGTGTGTGTGTGTTTGTGGCCGGGGAGGGGTAATAAAACATACCTGAAGCAGGAGAGGGTATGTATGTATTCATTCATTCATTCATTCATTCATTCAAATGAGCTTAAAAGCGGTGCCATTAAGTCTGTTTGAAGAGGTTATCCTCAGATTCCAGTGAGACTCCGAAGTCTCCAGGAAGAGTCAGTGCTTAATTTCTGCATCCCATCCAGCAGCACATTATAAGTTTTCATGACGGCCATTGCCATTAAACCCACACCACTCGCCTACCTAGAATGTACCTAGAATGTTCATAAGCTGCAAAACACTATTACTGAAACATGCATAATTAAGAGACGACTGAAATAAAGTATTATATCACATAGACAAACAGCTGTTAATGAAAATGGCCACTACAATCTACAATAGTGAATAGACTGAGTGCGAGCCGTAATTACTGTCTGTACAGTTTCACAGTAGATCCAAACTAAATGGCAAGCCAGATAAGTGTCTGTTGGGTGTATTGTGTTATTCTGCCTCGAACAATGGCTTGCCATTTCTAATGGGACTTAAGAAGGATTTCTGTAACCTTGCACTCCAGAGCAAACACACTACCTTTCAGAGTCCATAAGGGGCTTACCTTCAGTGCCATTGTGCTCAGGAGACGGGCAAACTAAATGATTTCACTTCAATTTCCATGAGGAGAATGGGAACTGGTGGAGGGCACAGCAGAGACAGAAAGAGGGCTAATCGCAGAAGATGACTGTTCAGAGTGGGCTCCTGTGGAGGAAAAAAACACCTCACCCGCCCCCATCCCCCCACCCCCACTCAACAAAGCAGGTCTGGGACGATAACCACTAGTACCAGTAGCATTCACACATGAACTCAGTTGATGTATTTTAGAAGTGGTTTAACAGATACTGTGTGTGATGAAATGGATTTTGACTGAAACTAAATAATACATGCTATGGAAAATGTGATTTGATCTGTGCATCGTCATTTAGTCCTTAAGGATGAGTTTTGATTCTACATGCATGAAGCATAACAGTTGTTTATTTTGTCAGATGACTTGCCACAGTGAGGCTAATGTGTTCTTCTTCTTCCTCGGCATCACCACTTGCAATCCCTGAAGTCCAGAGTAAGACACTAAGGTGTTATCAAGCTTCATTTTGAACCCAGACCTCTTAGATGCAAATGGACAGTTAAATGGAAGAGCCCTTCTAAGCAGTCAGCTGAGATCAGAGGCATACCTGGGCCTAAAACACATTTCAATCACAGCTGGGAGGTTCTGCCCCCCCAACCCCAACTACCCCCGCCCCAGCCTGTGTCACAAATGGGCCGGATGCAAGTCTTGACCGATGAGGCATTCAAATCAAAGTGGAATGAAGGATAATGAGGTGATGCGTGCTGAGAGGCATCGCCTTCTCCCTCAGGTGCGGCGCGGAACACATCTTCGCCAAACGATAAACACATTAGCATGCTTGGCACAGTCCATTACACACGCAGAGCCATTCAGACAAAGGCAGCCAGATTGGGCCTCTGTGTCTCAGAGTGCAAAGTACAGGATTGAGTCTGGTGTACTTTGAACTGGCAGTCAAAACCAAACTACCAAACTAACCTTGCGACACTGGAGGTGCATTGGTAGCAGACTAAAAAGGTGAACCGCAACGATGATAAAAATGACTGCGCTGCATTCATGTATCTCACAAATGGGGCATTATTATTTATTCATCATTGGGTCCCAGTGCAGAGTGGTGTGGTCTGCACATTGCATCTCCATCTATAATTGCATCTAGTGTCATTTGCGTGTAAAATGAGTAGGCCAGCGAGGCAAGAGATTCGGGCAGGGAAAAAAAAATACAAAATGGTCCGGCCCAAGCTGATAGAGCACCTGATGGGAGTGCAGCTTAATCCCCATGTCATTTCACTACGGCACTGCTGAAATTATCAAACTGCAGCACTGCTGATGGCGACGTGTGGTCTGGAGGAAACAGACATCCCCGGACAGCGAGGGGACGGACAGGATTTCCACCTGACCAACGATTCAGCTGACGAGGGCAGTTTTATTTTATTTCTCAGCGGGGTTTTTTTTTTTTTTTACATGGGGGGTAATTGACATTTGGGCCTTCCAGCAATGCACCAGGGGATCCAAGCCCACACTGAGCCATGCTGGATAAGTGTATTTTGCCTGAGGGGTTACTCCTCCTGTGGACCTCCAGTCTCCAGCTGGTCTGGGTGGCAGGATTTCAAGGGAGAGATTGTTACACAACCATATATCCCTCTCCTATGGCTGCTGTCTTTTATTCAGCTGTTTTTTTTTTTGTTGCAAGTTGCAAAATAACATCAGGCATCAAATTAGCACTCTGAAGTCTCATTCCTGTCAGACACTTTTGAGTGGAAAAGTCTGAAAAGCATGACATTTTTATATATTCAAAATCATTGGTGCAATATAGCCACACACAATACATTATGGTTGTGTTCAGGCCCATACAGTGCTTGTAGCAAATACAACAGTATAATGGTCTATTGCAGAATGTATAGCTCTAAACATTACAGTGAAACTTAAAATGCATGCAGATTGTACTGTACTGTATAGTTAAAATGATGTTAGTTGAGACATCCTCATTCACTGTAAAGCACTTCAGGGGCCTAGAAAATGGGCTAATAAATTCAATATGTTGTTGATGTTATTTTATTTATTACTGAAAAAGTATGACATGACCGACATTAACCTGTAAATGACTGATGCAGATAATACTGAAGGCTGAGAGAGAGAGAGAGAGAGAGAGAGCCCAACACACAAGGCATCATTGGGCTATTGGCCATGCAACTCCCTTGGTTGCGAGTGGATCATTGGTTTCTGAGGAATGCCCTATCTGATCGCAGATATCCATCACTCTCACTCTCAGCCCTACCCAACCCCCAACTCTTCCTGAGCCCACGCATGACTCACTGGACTGTGGGCAGAGAAGGGAGTTGATGGGCGGAACAGGCGTCTAATTGGCTAAGCCAAGTGATTTCTGACCCTATAACCCTGCCCAGAGCTGCATTACTAAACAGCCAGGGCCTCTTGGCCCAGAAATATTAAGTTCATCGCTTCAGTCAACCCCAAAACCTAACAGCGCTTTTGGATCTGTTAAGGCAGTTAATCCCCTGAATGCATTTTGCATCAGTGGTTGCTTACTAATACTAATGTGTTTTGCATGTGCTTGCATGATTTCCTATTTGTTTTGTATTTGAGTAAAAACATTAGATGGACAGAGTGTCCGTAGTACGTTACACCATATGAGTAAAAGAAATGTAAGATGTTCTTGGAAGAAAACTATGATTATTTTGTTTTAGAATGGCAAACATCTTCATAAATCATTTGTTTATGTCAACAAATAATATTTTCACTGAAGAAACAGACAAGTGTTATGTTAAAGCATAATGCATAAGCTCTAAATCTGGTTCACGACACAATCCATGAAGAACATTTGTATGTGGAATCCATATTGCCACTGTGTGTGTGTGTGTGTTTCTTAGTACATCTCTGACATGTAAACATGATAAATCACACCAGCAAGTGGGCATTATGAATGTTAGTCACCCCAGGAAAGCTGTGCTTATTCCATACAGTGTGACACATTGCCAGGCCGCTGCATCTGTATTAAGAACACTCAAGGCCCTTTCATGGAGGGATCTCCTAAGTGTACGATCTCATTTTCCTTAGCCATGAAGTAATCATGCTTAGAAATAGGATTTAGGAGACCACTGTGATTGCTTGGCCCCATCAATCGATGCAGTTTGGTTGCGGGGGGTGGGGTGGTTTGGGGGTGGTGGTGGTGATGGGGTGGTGGATGGAGGATGAAGGGAGGCAAGACACCACACCACAGGAGACAGCCCAGAGCTTACAAGCAGTTGTGGGAAGAAAGCAGAGAGTGAGAGAGAAGGGTTGGTGGAGGGAGGGAGGGGGGTTGGGATGTGGGTGGTGGGGGGTATGGTAGTCCTCTTCCCCCTTCCCACTGTGGACTACTGCACAGTGCCCAAGCTTGGCTTTTTGAAAAGTATTTTTTGGCAGTAAACTAATAAACAAGATCCACAGCGAGCAAATCTGCCAGGCCTTGCAGAAGCAGAACTAACAAGGCTCCAGGGACAAGGACAGAGGCCTAACGGATGTATCTCCTGTTTTGGGAGGGGGGTCTGTATGTGTGTGTGAGTGTGTGGAGGGGAGGTGGTGGTAATGGGTCTGTTGTGTGTGGGTGTGTTGAGGGGGGGGGTCAGGCAGTGGAAGGCAGTATTTAAGGCCTATTACGCTGGCAGCAGAGAGACTAAGGGACAGCCATTGGGGCCGCAAGCAGTCATTTTGCTTGTGCCACTCCTCAGCACCAAGTGCAGTAGCTGTCCGTGGTGCTGAAGCACAGCCAGTTCCAGCAGAGTCAACCAGTCGGCCACTGTCCATGGTGCTGCCTGCTGAGCTGGGTCAGGGCCCACGAATGGGACCCTGGAGGAGAAGCCCAGACCCAGAGCAGAGCAGAGACTGCTCCAACAACTCACTTAGTGGGGCACTGTGTGTGTGGGTGTGTGTCTAGAGGGTTGCAGATGCGAGTGGTTGGTACTACACTTCACAATGTGCCTAATAACACCCCTTAGCTGTTTTACAATATACAGCACATTAGACCACGGCACCTTGGGGGATTATTGCTAAAAAAATAATAATAATAATAATTAATTTTAAAAAAATTTGCTTCACTGATCAGACAGACAAATAAACTTACATTACATTTTGCATCAGGTCATGAAAAAAGCCTTGTTCTGTACTGTTTACTGTATGTGTAGGTTTTGCATTGCAGGGCTGACCACCTGGTTGAGGGCCAAGGGATGAGACCCAGGAGCAGGACCGATGAAAAGCAGCCGAGCGCAGCACAGAAGCTGCTCCCCGGCCCCTTGGCCCCTCACAGAGAGAGGGGTGGCGCGTGAAGAGGCCTGCCAGCTGAGGCTTCAGGAGATTGATGATGGGGCCATGTGCACCATGTATATCCTATGTGTGCACATGGCCAACATACATCACAGGGCCTCGTGAAGAGAACACACACACACACGCACAAACAAACACACCTGGTATGTGTGTAAGGCAGTAATCACTACATGAAAGTTCATGTGAATCCATCATGGCCCATCAGCATGGCTGTACAGGGACCTGCTAGCCTATCTTTCTGGGTAGGGAGGCAAAAGGCAGCAAGGGAACCACAGCACGAGTGAGTCTCTGTGTGTGTGTGTGTGTGTGTGTGTCTGTGCATGTGTGCGTGTGTGTGTGTGTATGTACCTGTGGTTTGTGTGTGTGTGTTTGACTGTGTAACTGAGTATTTGCAAGTTTGTTTTTGTTTATGGGTTTGATTTTCCTATGTCTCTCTCTCTCTATGTGAATGTGAGTGTGTGTGTGTGTGTGTGTGTGTGTGTGTGTGTGTGTGTGTGTGTGTGTCTTTGAAGGAACCATCAGTGCTGTAGTTATGAGAGAGACATGGCAGAGGCCAGTCCTAATACTGCAGCACTTTCATGTGTGACATTGTCTAGTGGAGACCCGCTCCCTTCTAACACATTCTGTTCTAAGCCATTTCTCAGTGTTACACATGAAAAGGAAAAACACAATGCTGGGGCTGTTCTCTTTCTCTCCATTACTCTCTTCACCACTCCATCCCTCTCTCTCTCTTTCTCTCTCTCTGTCTGTCACTCTCTCTGTCTATGTCTGTCTGTCTGTATTTCCATTTGTTCATGTGTCTGAAGTTTGCACCTTTTGGTCTGGAACTTTCTCATCTATCGCTCATCACTTCCTGTGAAGGAAATTAAAAAAGAAATCCTCAGAGGAGCAGCCAAATATCTTCCATTTAATGTCTAAAAAGACATTTCAAAAAAGATCATCACAGTATTTAAGGAGCATTGATTTATTACATGCAGGAGCTCTGTTGGGCCTCTTCATCCACAGAAACTCCTAATATGGAGAAAGAACATCCATAAATGTTGTGTTTCTTAGGAGAACAGAATTACCTCTATCTGTTCTCTGAACCCTCCTCTGAAGAAGTCAAATAATGGATTTTCATAGTATGCATCCTCAAGAATTTAATTGAGCAGCTCTTGGACATTTAGTATCCTAAACATTTAGTATCCTAAATAATGTCACAAGATCATAATTTTTATTGATTATTGATTATTGAATACTTTAATAAAAGCTGCAATCTTTGAATTATTATAACTACGTCATAACCATTTAATAACAGATACACTGTCAGCTACCAGGCACATCAATCGTGGTATTAAATTTCATGGTAAGATAAAACTGGTGATTAGTAAATCTCTGAAAGCCTCATGACCCCTACAGTCACTATACTGTCAGATGAATTCCTGTCCATCAAGTCTCCTAACGTAGTCAGACTTATTGTTGATACAGACAACATTCTTGTGGAATCGAGTGCTAGTTTAAATCAAGCTCACTTAAAATCTTCCATCTGTTGAAGGAAAATAAATGGAAAAAAGAAGTATATCTAGATGCTGCTTTATCAAAAAGACCGAAACTGACAAAGTTTGTCTCAGCATCTTCAAAAATGGCTTTTTAAGTCATCTCCTAATCACCAACACACACACACACACACACACACACACACACACACAAGCTATACTGGTTTAATGATCAACTGAGTATTTCCTCATCTCGTTTCAGCCGTCAGTAGCCAATTTGCAGTGGGTATGCTGACACATAGTGAGTTCCATCACATTAGCCAGGTGGGTGATAGACACTAGTGGTGCTGGGGAGATGACTTCCCTGCAATGTATGGACAGCAATGAGGCTGTGAAAGAGAAGGATACAGAAAAGACCTCCAGGAGAATTGGAGGGGATTATTTGGTCCTCTTCCTCCCTTGCTCCCAATCTGACCACGTATGCAAAAAAAAGAGTGGGGATTTTTGAGAGATGTCATTCTTAAAAGTTTGCCTCAAGGGCATAGCCAAGGAAGTATTGGATAATTCATTTCAGTCACTTACTCACTCCGTCTGTCACTCACTCATTCACATGATCTGGTCTGTTAAAGCTATGCAAAGTATAACATATCTGTCATATCAATCTCCTATCATGTTTGCAGGCTTGTTTCACAAATGCCAACATCAGCCTTTTCCATGAGCTCTGGTGAATGTTAATGACGTGCCGGATATGAGACCATAATGGCCATACTTACATGCTGGTTTAGGTGTACAGTATATGGCTGAATGGGTATTGTGACAACCTGCCTGGTAGGTGCATAAGTTCCAGTGTGGGTATAATAGTCAAATTAAAGAAGCATTTGCACACCACATACTACTTATGAAAAAGATGCATAAAAATAATAATTTAAAAGGTCTATTTCTGGTGTATCTTTAAAAAGGCATAATTCAGGCATAATTTGCTAGTCTGAATTTGATCAAATACAACAAACTTTTATAATATACATACTTTATTGACTTTTTCGTTTATATCTGCAAAAAAAGTGACTCAATCTATTTTTCTTTCTTGTTATCTTTCTCTCTCACAAACGCTCTCACTCTTTCTCTCTTTCTCTATCTCTAACATCCCCCTGACAATATTTCAACTTAAGTGGAACTTTCCACTCTTCAAAGTTGTTTCTACATGTTTTTTCCTCTTCCTTCTTCTTTTGTAACTTTTTTTTTTTTTGCCCTGAGGCACTAACCGTTGCTACCCAAGCAGATTTCACACCGAATTCGACTCAATACAAAGCTTACAGCCCATTTCATCAACCAGCCGCCACCTTCCAAAGTGGAGCCTGTCTTGGAGACTCGATGGAAGACCTCAAATTCCTAGTTTTGATCAATCATTGATACGACTGCTGTTTTTCTGCACTTGTCAGGCCCAGCTAAGGCGTGTCTTTGTGTCGTATGTGCCAAAAACTTGCAAACAAACGGCAGGAGCTTGGTGACTTTTTTTCTGTTGTTGTTATTTTGACTGGCACTCAGCCGCACATGATTTGGTTGAGTTTGATTTTACATTCTCTTTTTTGTCAATGCAAAAATACACACACACTCACACACACACACACACACACACACACATACACATACACACCATCTTTAAACAATAATGCCTATGGCTCACATGGATTTTGCAACCAATCCAATAGCATAGCATTCTAAATTCCAAATTCCACATCAGCAGTCCAGCAATCCTCCTCTTCCTCCTGCACATGTGATGTGCAGCCATGTTGAGCACGAGCACAATCTTGTGTGTGTAGAGAAGGGAGGGACAGCAGGGCCTCTGATACCATTACCATTTGGCATTTCATTAGTTGACCCAGTTACAACGATAAACCTTCTAATGGGCTCAATCAGAAAGGACAATGGATGTCCATGTATTACAGTCCTATAATATGACAAGGGAAGGAGAGTATCCCCATTATATGTACTCCCAAGTCTGCCCAACCCATAAGTCTATGTAAACTACACAAGCAAGTAAGTACTAATGATACTCCCTACCCAAAGACATCCATTACTGATGTGAAGATGACAATACCTGTACACAGAAGGTAATTTAGGTAACTGTACTCTTTCTGAGTCTACACAGAAGGTAGACACTACTCACATAATTTAAAAATGGCAAAGGGTCACAGGGTCAGTGTCTTTGCATAGGAGTTGGCACCAAGCTTCTGTACACAAAGAACCAGGACTATGTGAAGAATAGGGTGATTTTTTCTTTTCTTTCTTTGTTTTTGTTGTTTTTTTTATTTGTTTTCAGTATTTGTTATGTGTTCCTTTTGTGTCCAAAGAGAAAAGTACATTGATTGTTTTCTATTTTCACATTTATCCTATTCTGTAGGATTTTTGCTTCACTGTTGCCATGGGTGACCACAGGGATGAGGTTTGTCAGTTAGCGAGAGAAAAGGAGAGCGAGAGAGTATGGCTGTCTCCAGCTTTTCTCTCTCTCTCTCTCTCTCTCTCTGTCCAACCTCTGGCTGAAATCATCCAATCCACAGGAGCTCTTCCAGAGACAGTCACAAAGCAGACTAGCAGTCTAAATAATTACAAAGTAAAACCGTGAAATCGTAGCCAACCACTGTCATAAATTATCTTGTCTCTGTGTGTGCATTTTCACATTTTGAAATGGGCATACATAACACTTAATTTCTGAATAATCCTGTATCATCACCCTTGTGTGAAATATTGCCAAGTGGTTAAATCTTTTCTAATCTGATCTTGATGTTGAAACATTCATGGCCATGGACTATCTGATTCAGTGGTGTGGATCCAAAATAGCCCTGCATTTACAAGGTATTGCATCAGGCCTCACACCAACATGGCATACATAAAATGTTCTCCAGGAGCAGTATATATAGAAACAAAGGCCTATGCATCATAAGACAACTGCGTTCCAAGTATGGCACTGAGCAAATGCTTCACTTAGATCTATGCCCTCTCTCTCAGATGGAAAGGCAAAAGTGTGTGTGTATGTGTGTGTGAGAGAGAGAGAGAGAGAGAGAGAAAAAGAGAGAACACCATCATAATTAAGGGCATGTTACTCACAGATTGCAGATTCAGAATTTATGAAGATGAGCTTTATTTACACACATAAATAGTGCTCAGTGAACATGCGGGGAAATATATAAGGGTGGATAGGGGTTGCACACTAGAAGGTGGAGTAGTGTGTGTGTGTGTGTGTTGAGGGCGTGGGGGTGTTAAGAAGCACGAGGATTGGCCGTGCAAACCACTCTTTTAATTACTCTTTAGTGCATTACTCTCGCATCCGTCAGCACCGAAGCTCCTTTAATGGTGTCAAGGTTTCACACAGGCATTTGTAGCACTGGGGGAAGAAAGGAATGGATCCCTACTCCAGGAAAGGGATTTTTCAAAAAGGTCCTCAGCACCGGTACCCAGGTCGAGGTATATGCCAACACTGCCCCCTACTGGTCAGTTGCAGCCGTGACTGTGGAAGGCACAAGGGAAGAAGTTATATAAGAGGCCTAGCGAAGGACAGAGGGAGGGAGAAGACACATGCAAAGCTCCTTTGAATCAGTCTAAGGCCATTCAGTTGCATGGGACCCCCAAACCAGAGAGAACTTTAAACTTGGCTGATAACGAGCAGAGAGGACAGAAAAACACTGCTGCAGACAAAAGGGTGGGAGGAGAGTGTGTGTCTGCGTGCGTGTATCTGTGTGTGTGTGTGTGAGAGAGAGAGAGAGAGAAAGTACGGATGGAAGGGTGTGTGTGGGGTGGGGGGCGAGAAAGAGATTGAGAGGGAGAGATTGTCAGGGACTGAGTGAGGAAAGGAGATTGTCAGGGACTGAGTGAGACACAAAGAGAGAGTGAGAGAGGGAGAAGAGGGAGAGCAATAGGCAGACAGAAAGAACAAGAGAGAGAAAGAAGGAGAGGATGAGAGAAAGACTGAAAGAGAAAATGGAACAGAAAAAGAGAGAGAGATAGAGCAAAAGAGAAACTGAGTGAGAAAGTAAGACAGAGAAACACAAAGAGAACAGAGAGAGAGGGGGAGTAAAAGAGAGAATGATCGAGAGAGAAAGTGAACTGTGTGCTGTCTGTTTTAAGAGTGTGGTAAGTCTTGTGGAGGGAACGCTGGGATTTGGTTTAGCATTAAAGTGCAATGCCTTTGAGGGTGCAAGTCTCTTCTGCCCAACTCTAAGCCCCCTGCCGCCTCATTTACAGCCACAGAGCCCAGACTACAGCTCGGATTGGACCCAAACTAAGAGACCTTCCTCTATCTCAAACACACACACACACACACACACTCTTTCTTTCTTTCTTTCTTTCTTTCTTCCTTTCTCTCTCTCTCTGCTTGCTTTGGTCATATAGTGCTTTAAAATTCACTAGATCAAATAAATGTATTGCTGAGAACATGCATTTTACAAGAATGTAAAGATGAAATCAAGTTTTGTTATGACTGATAATTGATAATAATCTGCTGTAACATTTGTTTTAATGGAGAGAAATAGTCACTTGGAGAGCAGCTCAGACAGAGGATATTTGCACAGAGATCTCTACTTTGGTTTAATGGTCTATTAAGCTGATGATTGAACGACTGGGAGCTTAGTTGTATTTTAACACAGTGGGCTGGGGAAGTGAGTGCCAAAAGAATCAAACTCTGTCTTTCCATTTTTGCCTTTGTCCAGACCTCTAGTGTTGTTATATGTCCCTTTACAGGGATGCTCCCTGACCAATCCATTTAGAATCACTACAGTCAAGCTGAATCAGTATCAGGTGTTCACTTCCAAAGGAGCCTTCCAGGCAGGGCATGCAGTTGGGCTCTCAAACTTCTTAACTTCAAACTTTGGTCAAGGTCTTATACAACATATGTAAGTATACTATAAGTATAGTATATATACTCTTTTGATCCCATGAGGGAAATCTTAACTTCATTTATCTCTCCATGCACACATGAGGTCTTATACAACATATGTAAGTATACTATAAGTATAGTATATATACTCTTTTGATCCCATGAGGGAAATACCGTCTCTGCATTTATCTCATCCATGCACACAATGAACCTAAAGTGAGGTGGAGCACGTACTAACCCAGAGCAGTGGGGGGTTAGGTACTTTACTCAAGGGCACCTCAGCTGTGGATGTGGACATGGGAGAGCAGTGTTCAATCACTTCTTCCACCCACACTTTTCCTACTGCTCAGGGATCAAACCGGCCACCTTTCGATCCCACATCCGAGGCCCTAAAAAGCAGGCCATGACTGCCAATGGGCTCAGTGGCCATGGAGATAGAAGTTCAGGCCTGATCTGAGGTTTCTACATCTCTCTGTCCTACTCATCTCTTGTCTTTTCCTAATTCCTGTTTTCATGTTGAAATTAGAAGTAATAACAGAAAATGAACTTTTGTGTCTGGAGAGCACACAGCAGATGCTGGCAGGCATGTGAAAACTGGTGAGTAACTGCCATGTTTATTTCAGCGTGAAAAAGTCACTGTTTTTGAGATACTTGCATGGTCATGCTGCTTTGTGCAAGTTAGCTGCTGTGTCTCCTTCAGCAGGACTGGCCAGAGTTGGTTCACACCTGCCGAGAGGTAATGAGGGCGATGCAGCAACACACCTAGAGCCAATCACACCTCATGGTCAGGTAAACTCTCACACTGAGAAGCCTGAGCACTGAACTTGTTGGATGACACTTTGCATGAGAGATCAAGTCCTTGCAAACACATGGATGGGGTTTGACACACACAAAAACAAACAATGGGGGACATTTTTTTTCCTGGATTTTCTCACATTTGATGCCGTATTTCAACTTATTTTAGTGCACAAGACCATTACAAATGTAATTTTGATGATGTGTATTTACTGGATATATATTTACTGGCCACATATGACTGGAAATTAAAACAGCAGAAAAATACATTTAAATTAATTTTGAACTCACTCAGAAACAGTTGGTTGCAGAACTATGGAAGCTCTTAAATTTTTTTTTTACAAGCCCAACAAAAGACTTCTGGGGACATTTCCTGACTTAGAAAACCAGTGAAGAGATTGGTAGAAAAGTTAAGCTGTGAGAGAAGCAGACTAACGGGGGTTGGGTGGTGGTTGCTGAGTGAGAGGGAGGACATAGGAAAATAGAGCTCAGTGTAAGCCTTGTTCAACAGGAACTACTCAGTGTCTGGACAATCCAACTCAATACTGAGACACCAGATCAGACGTTTGCAAAATCCAGCCTAAGTGCCATTTCTTGATGTCAATTTAATTATAGGGAAATTGAGAATCTAAACAAGGCCAACGAATCAGTGAAATTAAAAAGACACCTCTAGGCAGTGCCTCACTTTGAGTTATCTTCTGGGTTGATGCACAATTCCGTTTTTTGGAGAGAATTTCTCTACTTTGTAGTTTACGTAACAGAAAGTCCCTTTAATACATTTTTTATCACGGAAACATGTAATTAGAGGAAATGTTATGTTTGCCACTTTGACAGCACTTTTCTTTTAAATAGAGCAAATTTTAATTATGACACATTTTCCACTTGTAGAAAACTATTCGATGAACAGCTTTAGTAGTGGTGTCACCTTCTAATTAATTTTTATGGTGCATTAAGGATAAATATACATGCCAAATCAACAAATATGGCAAATATGTCTCCTCATTTAGCGTTGACTAACTAGCGTCAACAAGATTGGACTGACTGTGCTGCTAAAGGTGTCTATGGATTTGGTGTGCTGTTTTAGCAATTGGATGGCGAATCAGCTTGCTTCCATTTTAATTAAGTGTAAGAGCCCGTTTCCCTGTCCCTTCACATTTGAACAGAGTGACTAGAGAGTAACCTGTCCTCCAAACCCTCACGTCTGCCGAGATGACATGTGTAATTAGAGGATTTCACTCACACAAAAGAATGTGTGGCTCGCCGTGTGTGAGGGAATGTGGTTAATTAAGACAAAAGAATGGAAGACACGTTGTGGGCAAGAGAGAAAGGGGGAAAGGAAAAAAAGGAAAAAAGAGAAAAAAGTCCAAAAGATAGGAGGTAATGACACCGTGGAGAGGAAAAGGCCAGAGCAGACTGTGCCGGGATCACAGCACAAGTTCTGCTTGCAGACCAGACCAACATCCAGGAAAATGTCTAACTTCTTGGTTTGTGAAAAAAAAAACTTGGAGCCTGCTGCTAATGATGCGACAGAGGGACTCAAAGCCATTAAATGTAGCGCCCTGGAGACTTGTGTCTCACGCTCTGATTCTCAGCACATGCCTGAGAGCCAGAGGCATATAGCCCAGGCCCCAGAGAAGACTCCTAATGAACATATCCAACCAGATCTAGCAGAGATCCTATCCTTTACAATCTCAGATCAGGCTGTCCTTGCATGATTTAGCTTTGTACAACTTTTAAATGAAGTATACAAACCAGTCCATGACCAGTGAGCCTTTTGGAGACAAGGACCCTAATTTAGCTAATGTTAGACCACAAAGCATTAAGGGTGGGCAAAAACATAGTGTCTCATGCATGAACTGTTTTGAGAACAATAAAAAGCTACAATCAGATCCAATCAGAAACCACTGGATTTTAGATATCACATTCCTTCACATAAGGTGAGACTTTTGTTAAAGGTTAACAAGCCTCTGTTCAAAAACAATAATTCTTGATTTCTCTCAGGATAAACAGCAAGCTATCTCAGTGGCTAAATTACAGTAGCAAAGGAATAAAAAGGGGTGCATAGAATAAGAATGGTCTGGAATTGGTTAATTCTCCTCCAACTTTCTTGGGCATAACTAGCATGACAACTGAAGCTAAACTGGTGCAGAAAACGCTATGAGTTAATGATAGGGTATGAGAAGCTCAGATGCATTTTTTTTTGCTGAATAACTTGAAACCTTTTCACACCTTGAGTCAATTAATCAAACCCCCCTCACATCAAAATAAAGAAATATCAGTCACCTGTGGAATAAGCAGTGCTGAAGCCCCACCTAATCATTCTAACCGATCCACACAAATGCAGAACCTCAACAATATGATTTGTCTCTCAAAACGTAAACAAGCAACTGTGATCAGGTGTGGGAGCTCTGAAGGAAGGGATTGTGTATTTGAATTTGTATTTTCAAAGTTGCTTATACTGTTTATTTTTTTCTCAAGGATTTCATGCAAACAAATGTAAAAGCTTGCGCTAAATACTATGCTATAAAACTACATTGTGCTCTCTTGAAATCTTCTAATCTTGAAATGCTGCTACTCGCTCTAACACTGCACCCCAAACACTGTTGACGACCAGCTTATGTTTGACCATTTTGCCTTGGCTAAAAAGCTAAATGCAACTCCATTGGAGCAGATTTGGCCTGATTTTGCTCCACAACCATAAGACTCTCTCTGTTTCCTCACCTTTTCACCCTGTGTGTGTAGCATGCACTCAGGTTAGCCACTTGCCTGACGTATTCACAATATCAGATATCAGTTTATTGTAACTGTATGGTGCCTTTATATTGAGTCCAGAAATGTAAGAATTTGTTCACTCAGTGGCTCAAAGTTGTCTGTGATCAGACATTTGGTAGATGGACAGTTTCATGCATGACCAATGATTCTTTTGGAGGGACCGTGATGGAACAAGACGGAGAGGAAAGTCTGAACATTGGATGAGGACCAGATAACACTCCGAGCTACTGGGGCTGAGCCCTGACCAGAGGCTTGTGGACGGGCAAGGAGCTGCCCAATCTTTTGGATTCTTTTGGAGGGACCGTGATGGAACAAGACGGAACAAGACGGAGAGGAAAGTGAGATGAGGACGACTCTGGGGGACGTGGGGCCCTGACCAGAGGCTTGTGGACAGGATCATGTTGCCCAGAGGAGGATTAACGACAGCGGATAAGAGGGTAAAGGCCAGATTCGGCAATGTCAGAAACAGAATGAACCCCGAGAAGTGGGAGAGAGAGAGACAGAAAGGGAGACTCCTGCTGAAGATAGAGAAGTGAAAGTGAGAGAAATTAAAAAAAAGAAAAACTAAAAAAGAAACCAGAAGAAATAAGGCAGTAAATTTCTTCAGCAGTCAGTCACTGACGGATAGAGGCCCACTTTCACATTGTATAAAAGAAACAACATGCAGGAATAACTCTGGAATGATTTAAGCTTCAGTCTCTGGACTCTCTGTTACTGAAGAAATGACAACACCACAGCTAAAGCCAAATAAGACAAATAAACACACTGCCAGCGCTCCTCCTCAGCACTAATCCTCAGTAAATATTACACGAGCAGGGGAAATAAACATCTAATAGATGTGCTTCTCTATGATCATAACTTTTCAATTGCTTGCAGCAGGGATACAGTACTCTCAATAAGTGCAAGCAATTCAGCTAATGTCTTAACTAACCTTCACATAGCGTAAACTCTCCTGTCCACTTTACGCCAACATGCTCCGAGCCAGTGTACAGAAAACACAAGTAAACATTGCTGTGGGGGCTGACTTCATTGCAATGAGATTAAAGCGGGGCCTTTGCTCAGCTCTATTTAATTGGCCAGCCATAAAGACTTAAGCGGAAATGTACATACACAAATGTTTATAATCAGTGGGAAAAACACAAGCTGACTGATTAGAGAGAAGTTGAGGACCGCATCTGGGCTGACTCTGGCCTCCATTTGGGCCAAATATGGCTAACCTTACTTATGTCCTCTTGACTTTCATGTGTCTCCTCTCTTCATCTGGAGGGTTTAAACCCACCTGACATGGGAGATGATCTTTCTAACAAGTTGTTGAGCAGCACAGAAATGTTTGTGTATGGAAAACACAAGCAACAAACTAATAAACAAACTACAACACAAAGAGCATTGCAGTCAACTTCACTGAGACCTTTGGTTCAAAGTCAGGGACCCTTATTTATGTTGAGCCTTTTCTGCTTCCTGTTAACTTTGTTTGACTTTTATTTAAGCTAGTGGCAATGGCAGTGACCAGTCTTGAGCTGTAAATGCGTGGAGACATCACTATCAATTAATGGTCTGGAAGCATTTTGCCCATCAACAGAGAAATCTGCCTAAATCAGAAATATGCTTTGCATAAATGAAAAGAGACAAGGAGGAGGAAGGAAAATATATTTATACGAGATATTATTCATTTCTTTGAGTGGCATTCTCTCTCCTCACTGAGCAGTTCTATGCCAAAATGCAGGGGGTAGAAGCTTCTCAAACCTAATCAGGAATAATCAGAGACATGTTTGGTGGTATACAAAGTATTTTCAGGGCACAATAACCAATATTTACATGCTAACCAACAATCTTCTATTGTTGACCAAAGCTTTTAGTAATCATGCAAACAAAATACAATATTTCCTCAATATAAGTTGCACCATGAATAAATCTCAGAATCTCAGTCAGGTTTTATGCAAACTAGAAAAAGAAAGCCATGTATTGACCTCACCCTTGAATTAACCTCACCCATGTATTAACCTCAGTTTAAGCATTATCTGTTTAATCACAACCAGATCAGATCGAGTAGAATGATGAAAAGAAATGCAATCCTGTATATAGCCCTCACCCATGTATTAACCTCATAGATGCTAAATCAATGTATTAACCTTGATTAATAATTGGGAAATTATGGTAGAACCAACAAGAGCAAGCTTTGATTTTCCATTCAAATAAACTTGGCTCTGCTAAACTGTGACACAGACCTGTGACCAGACGAAATTTGTACATGTCTTACTCATATCTGGCAGAAACACTTGACCCTAAATTCCTAGATGAAAGCTACACTTCTCAAAGACTGCTGCCCAACACTTCCCAATGCCTCTGCGAGACAGACTATTTTTTCTTTCTTTAAATGGTGTGTTAAAAGTCTGATCCTGTGGTTTAATGACTGAAGTGTCTCTTTTGTCATGTTTTGATTGGGCTCTCAAGAAAGTGCTGCGCTGGGGGGAAGAGAGATAGAGAATGTGTGTGTGTGTGTGATCCTGTGAACAGCCACCCAGAAGGACATCACACACACACATACAGTCTCAGGCACAATGCGGACAATTCTTGTCATTAACATTCCGACACACAAGCACATGCACACTCACATATACACATATGGTGAAAAACATGACCACACATGCTCACACATACAGACAGATGCATACATACACACACACACACACACACACTTATATGTATCCTTTCAGGGACACACTCAGACACACTAATTCTGATTCTTTGAAATCCACCCCTCTAGCCTAGTTCTTAGAGATCTTGAGGGGTTGTGTGTGACTGTGTGACTGTGTGTCTGTGTGCGTTGGTCTGCGTGTGTGTGTGTTCACTGTCACTGAGCCGACCGCTCTGGGCTTCCCCCCACAGACCAGACAAGCATCCCAAATCTCCCATTAAAGGACAGAAATGTAGACATAATGGAAAATCGTAATGCCGTTGCAAAAGTGTCCCCAGGGGGCAGCCGTCTCATCTCCAACTCCAAAGCTGATTACGGCGATGCAAAAGTGTGTGTTTGGCTTCATTCAGCAAGGTTGGTGCGTTTGCATGTTCCTCTTTTCTCCCTCTCCCTTATTCCTTCCTCCTGTTCACTGACAACAGCAGAAGTGGCAGAGGAGTAAATGCTGAGTAAATCAGCCATTTTAGTTTTTTTTTTTTTTTCCTCTCTCAAACTTTGTCCGGCAAAACTTGAGAATGACAGAATTTGGTGCAATGTTGAATAGAGAAATGGCAGCCAATGGCAACTAATAACAGCAAGGAAATGCCCCCATCTGTTAGCGTTAGCTGCCAGTTCACAAATTTGGTCTACGTTGTACTAAATGCTGTCAGTCTTATACCTACAGACAGCACTCAGGCAGCCTCAAAGGGACAGGACCGATTGACCCCTTTAAGTGGTGATTGTGTATGTGTGCGTGTGTGTGAGTGGTGGTAGTAGTAAAGAAAGGCCTGGTGTGCAGTACCCAGCATGAGCTGGAGATGGTGAGTTCCATCTGTGTTCAGACCCCCCCCCCCCCCCAACACACACACAAACACAGAATCCATCCTCACTCTCTCCTCTCCTCTTCAAAGGTCTACTTCTCTTCCTCTTGCCCCCCTCTCTTTACTACTGTCTGGTCACTGCTTCTGCCTTTTCCCATCTCTCCATTTCTCCTGTATCATGTGTTTTTTTTCTCTTCTCCTGTCCTCCACAATGCTCCTGTCTTCCTCTCGTCTGTACTACTGTCCCTACATTTTGTCCTGTGTAAACCTCTAGCCCCGCTGTCTTTGTGACTCACTGATGGCTGAAGGACACCCACTTCCAACTTGCTTCAGATCCTCAACCCCCTCATTCCTCAGTGATGCTATTGGTTGAGTCACTCACAAAAGACTTTCAGCAATAGAGGAGAGTGACAGATTCTTTCGTAATAGGGAGCAAGGGGGAAGGAGAGCTGTTAAACATCTTCCACTGTTACCACAATGCTCAGGGACGAGCTGAAGGACTCCATGACATAAAAAATAATGCTGAGCAAAGTCGTGGTATAATGTCATATTTCCCTCCAGACAGATGCCACATTACTTTCCCCTAAAATGTCAAGTTCTGAAAGCAAGAGAAAGTTACACATGCTCAGTTTCATACTTTCTAACTACAAAGGTTAACATCCAATGGAAGTTCTGCCTTAAGCTTAAAGTAGAAAGTATTTAGTATGTAGAAATTCTCTATAATACACTGGTAGACCATTTAGTGCAAAGGGAACACTGAGTTTGTCAAAGATCAACAAAAAATGATCAAGTCCTTATTCCCATGACAACGAAATATCTGGTGTTCTAGCCACCCATTTGCAATTCAGAGGCTCCTCTCTTTATTGAAAGCAAGTGTTGTCAGCGTTAGAAACTGAGTTAGAAATAGGTGAAAGGTGAAAGCAGTATAATGTGTTGCCTTAGGCTGAATTTGTTTCCTAACATGGCAAAAAAAGATTAAAAAAAACGTAGACAGGTAATAGGCTCTCAAGTGACCACTCACATCCATACAATTTAACACTGACAAACCTTTAACCCTTTCATAACACTCTATACAGGAAGAAAGAAAAACATTTGCATTCATGAAATCCAGCAACACTATGGGGACTGTAGTTTTCCATTCACCTTGCCATAAATCATTGAATTTGCCTCAGAAAGGTATGCCAGCTGATGCACATTAACAGAGACAGTTCCAAATTGCTATGATCTCTGAGAGCGTGTTTGTCATTCGTATTTGTAAATAACAGCAGAGCAAAGCCAAACAGCTCTCCTGAGCCCCAGAAGCACACTCACATTGTGCTCTCCCTCTGTAACGCACAGTGCAGCTCAAACAGCTCAGTGTGCAGAGCACATATTATGAATAC
The DNA here is from genome assembly GCA_027481765.1 of Tenualosa thibaudeaui. Lineage (NCBI taxonomy): Eukaryota > Metazoa > Chordata > Actinopteri > Clupeiformes > Clupeidae > Tenualosa > Tenualosa thibaudeaui. Next base: position 15,659,442 of record JAIFZK010000009.1, read on the forward strand.
ACTCCAAAAATCTACTAGCGATATGGGTGTGAGCATGGGGAGGCAAATTACCTCAGTGTGATGGAGAAAAATCTTTCTCCCCCCTCGGTTTCTGTGCGCAGCCCCTTCCATCAGCCGGATCCTACTCCGCTCCCAGCTGGGAGCTCCCGCCACGGGTAACAGACGACTCCGGGCTGGGTCAGGGCCGGATCAGAGCCAATTCCAAACCTTACACAAATGCTGTTGCTGCTGCTTGGCTCCCCTCAGAGCCCATTGGATTGTGAGCAATGCTAGCCTGGGTATAAACGGCACTCAGGAAAGATAAGTATATGTTTGGCCAGGTTTGTGTGTCTAGGCTCGATGGTGTTGGAAAAGGTGTGTATGTGTATGTGTGTGTGTGTGTGTATTAGATGTCCACCACCTCCCTGAACAATTAAATCAATCATGGATAAAGTATATCTTATTGCATGAGCAGATATGATTCAAATATGCTGATTGCTTCTTACTCTCATTAAACAGTATAGGACGAGCCCTAAAGAGGAGGGAAGTGATTTGATCCAATCTTGTTCATTCTCCATAAGGCTACACTCTCAGCTCTGACCTCCATAGTTCCCCCCATGTCCTCATTAGTCCAAATGAATAGGAAATCTAATTTTGGTTGTCAGACACATCATGCTGATAAAATCGTTCTATTTTTATGAGGCAGACATAATCTATTGAAAAAACCAGTGGCCAAAGGCTGGATTTGTCTGGGGGGTACCAGTAAATGCTAGCAGTCTTCTGCTAGCAGCCATTAACTTTGCTTGTTTGATTCATGTTGGCAAATATTACTCATGGCCAAGGATTTAAGGCATCTTGTAGTGCCATTGCTTTAGTCTCTCATCGGGTCAGTCGTGACCCAAAAGCGGATTTTAGAATGAGTTTAAAACCGAAATAACTTTTGCAGAGAAAAAAAAAAGAAAGCTGAGTCATCATGGTTCAAGCTACATGGCTAATGCTTATCAACAGCATTTAGTCTTCAAAACACAGCTAGCCTACTTTCACACTGAAATTTAGCTCGTCACTGGTTTTACATCCAGAAAGCACAGCTCTTTACAGTTAGCTCACCGAGCTGCTGCCTTGGTTAACTGATCACCGTAGGTAACATTCAGCAGAATTAGGCTGTTTTCCATGAAGTATAAACGTTGTCTTAACCATTTTTAAATAAATTCAAGGTCCATATAATTATTATTGTGGGAATACTAAATATAAATCTAATAAATTGCGTCAAAATAATTTGTAAACACAAAAAAGGTTTGCAACATCCCTGTGTATTTTTTAGTATTTTTTTTTTCTCAAAAAAAAAGAAAAAAAGACAGCAAAGCAAATAAGAAACTAGTATCAAAGAAAAACACTGTGTCCATGCATGTGGGTGCACATTTTTGGTCAGGGATGCAGCACATACTAGGAAATTACTGGGGCCTTGAGATTTTCTCCTCCAGGATAATGTGAAAGATTCTGAAAGCTAATTGTGAACTATGAGGCCAAAACAAAAAGTTAAATAATCATTCATATATCGTAATCAAGATAAAATATTCAATTAATCTAGAGTTTTGTTATTTGAGGTCATAGCCACTCGTACTATGTGTATACCGGAGAGGGAGAAAAAGGGACAAAAAAATATATAAACGAAAGAGAAATATAGAGAAAAAGTGAAGGGGATCCATGAAACCGAGGGAGGGAGAAAAGAAGGAGTAAGAGAACAAGTGAAGAAAAAAGAGAGGGTGAGATAGAGAGAATAGAGAGAAGTGCCCTTAGTGGAATCTAAATGAGCATGTAGCATCAGGGGCAGCTTTCTGTCTACAGCTCCTCCTCTGCTCTCTACTCCTCCTCATTCCTGTCAGCCGTGCACAGTTTGGCTCTGTGCTGTCCAGCATGCCAAAGGACAGGCCCGGCCGCCAGGGAGAAAATTGCACAGCCACACACATCAAAACAAACAGCCCGGCCGGCACCGGCAAAAAATGTGAGGGGGTCCGCGCCCAGAAGGAAATGGAAAACGACTCCATGAATACAGAACGAATAAAATCCTGTTCCTGTTCAAAACACAAACACACACACTCACAGGTTTGCTGAAATACACACATACGAACCAAGGCAAACAAGATTCTATTTGTGCTGATAAAGTGCTACTGCCTTGATTCACAGTGCCATGCATCTACTCCTCACTGTTACTTGTGTCTACTTGCTTTCTCTCTGTCCCACAGTAGGCCTGACCAAACTCCTCACTGAGCCTCTGACAATAACTAGTCTACACAAAGGAATCCATGACAGCAGGGATAATGACAATGGTTCCTTGAGAGACAAGCAGCTGTTTTAGCCAGCATGAACAGAGAGTGGAGCCAAGGACTACTGTTAGCGGACACAGTAGCTCCATTTACATGAATAGATTTTCTGCCATTCCGATGAAACTATTCTTATTAAAAATGGTGGGTCGTCTTTTAACTTGCATCAACATCCTATTCCGATCAGACATTAGTGGTCTTGTGATGTAGGCACACATTTAGCCTGTTTTTAAAATCACCTCAAAATGGTAATCAAAGACATATTTTTTTGGTGAGGCTAGGAGGTAACCAAAGGGTAAGGGAAGGGTGGGAAGTGTAACTCATCACACTGAAGGAGTCGAATTTTGGATGAGCGGTCAGCACAGTAAACTGCTGTCAGTTGTTTCAGAAAACTATTGTCATTTTGGCAAAGATATCACCAGCCTACATGGTCCCATAGTTGTCCAGCGTGTGAGTGAAATGTTGTGGATGATCACAGTGACAGTGAAAAAGCTATCAGAGGCTTTATTTCCACAAAACACAGGCTTGTTCATGTTGAAAGATGAGCGATGCATGAAAAAAGTTAAATCCGAGTGTTTACATGATTGATCAATTGGAATAGGAACGGAATAAACCACCCCTTTCAGTCCGATAAAATGTTTTAATCCGATCAGAAATTCTATTCCGATCAGGGTGTTTTTACGGGTCATTTCTGTTCTAACTGAGCTATTATTCTGTGTCCATTCCAATTTCAAGTGTCCATGTTAACAGGGCTCATGACATATCTCTCCTGGAGTAGGCTTAAGCAGTGTTAATCATTTTATGGTATGTTTACCTTAAACTTATCTTACCTCTCACAATATATCAGTTAACAAGTTAGTTAACTGTTAGTGCTATTTTTTGTTCTCTCTCTCTCTCTCTCTCTCTCTTTGTGTGTGTATGTGTAAACGTTAAGTCTGTTGGCTGTTGGCGCTCTAGTTTCAATCTGATTCCAATTTAGCATCACTTCTTTGAAGGTCTTTGACATTGCACTTTGTGGTGAGACAATAGCTGAAGCTAACTTTTTAGCTGATGTTGTACATGTGTTTTTCTTTTCTGCTATTCATTTTTACAGGTAGTGTAGTTGTGAGGGTAGAAGGAAGTTGTGTGAAAGTGCACTAAGCGCACATGTGAATAAAAGGACTGCATTGAGAAAATTTGGTGATGGACTTGCCTTGCACTTTGGCTTTTAGCCGCACTAAAAATAATCTGGTCTTTGGGGAAATAAATGGCAAAATGTTGTACATATTATAGAGCCTGCCATCCTCGTCTCTGTCCTTCGATTTTTTAATAAACTCCAGTTACTCTCTCCTTTTTCTCTCTCTCCAGATGCTAACTTTGCCATCTTGTGAATGCTGATAACGATCTTAGCAATCCTGAGACTATATTCAAAAATGATAAGCCAGGCTGAAAACTCAACACAACAGACGGATCCGCATAGCATGACGAACCTCGGAGCAGCGGCATGATAAAAATAGCCACACAGGAGAGGCGAAAAAATAGTCTATAAAGTGAATGGTGTACCCCAAAGTAGGATTTGCCCGTGAAAAGGCTCCATAAGAAACATTCAAAAAGGGAGAGTTAATGTAATCCCTGAGTGTAAGTAAATAGGCTCTGAGCCCTAAAGAAGTTTCTCTCTCTCTCTCTCTTTCATGTACTCTCTCTCATCCTCTCTCTCACTCTCTCTCTCTTTCGCTCGCTTTTGGTGCACTGGGTGACTCTTTTCACCAAGCCTTTGAAGGGCCTCACTTCCATTGGCCCAGGCTTTGACTGGAATGCCCTGGCTCTTTCCCTCCCTCACTCTCCTTCTCTATCCCCCATCCCCCCTTATTCTGGGAAGAGATCAAAGCCCCAGTGCTGGAGGTACTTAGGCAGGCAATGTGCTCCCAATCAACACCTTCTCCAGCCTCACTGTCATACTGATGAGCACAACATCCCTTAAACCTGCCCCTGTATGTGTGTGTGTGTGTGTGTGTGTGTGTGTGCATGCTCATGTGTGTGATGTGTTTGATCCAACACCACAGACCCATATGCAGGCGTAAGATACACACCCATGCACACGCACACACACACACACACACACACACACACACACACACATTTTCTCTCAAACACAAATTAACATCCACACAGATGGCCTTAAACACCCCCCAAACACACACACACACTTATTTTCTATTTCATACATACACAAACAGATGAATGAACATAAGCACTGACACAAACAGCTTTTGCTTCCCTTACTATCTATCTATCTCTCTCTCTCTTTCTCTCACTCCCTCTCAAGGACACACATACACACACGTACATATACAGTACTTACTCTTATTGACCTCTCTTTCCCTTAAACACGCACACACACACACACTTAAAAAAACTTGTCTTATTTCTCACTATGCAAGACGAAAGGATGTTATTGGAATTTGGGGGGAAAAAAGTGCTGATGTGGCCTATCGATTGATATCTTTCATCCGCTCAATGCCTGCAAGAATGCATGCATAATCACAATTACAAGCCCCTCTGATCTCCCGTCCAGCTCACATTCATTTTCATTGATGATTTTAATTTATATTCATTAGCTCTTTGAACCACCATACCTATGCTTCAGCTTTCCAGTCCGCTATGTTTGGTAAGGGAAACCATGGGAAGTACTCTGGAAGCGAAACAGACATCTCTGCAGACACGCTGCAGTTGGCAGGTTTTTTTTTTCTTCCTTTCTTTTTTTCAGAAAGTCTGTGGTTCTGTGAAATCCAGAAATAAAATTTTTTTTCTTGGGGTGAGAAAATAAATTCGGTCCTCCACACTATTATTGTCCTTATAACCTTGCAATCATTACATCAAAGGGCTAAAGTCTTTGTCAGAAAAACAATCCAATCGGTACAGACCCGCAGGGGCAGCAAGCAACTTACATTATGTCCTCCTGAGCCCATTTCACTAGGAGGTTTGCTCTGTGTCTTTTATTGTGAAGACAAAACAAAATAGAAATGAGCCAACTAGCCATATACACAGTAAACCTCCCAAGAAAACTCCATTATGACACTTTGAAATGATACGTGCACCATCAGTTGAAACTGACAGCATCTTGTAACGAGACGAGAAAATGTTTCTGAAAAGCAGGAAATTAAACACTTCCAGTTTACACAAAGCTCTCCACCTTGGCTATGTTATGCCCGTTCATCTCTCCTTGTATACAGTGGAATTGTACAGACTCCATTAACATGGGCCTGGAGATGGTCGGATAGATCTGTCCTATGCCCTATTTGCAGATAAAATCTCTGTTTTATCACATACATAATTGATCGCATATCAATATTTGACAGGAGAAGCAATGTTTTTCAGTTTAAATGAATTTTGGTACATTACTGAATTGTGGTGACCTTTTGGTGAACTCCCCAGGCTTATGCTTCTGCCAGTTTTCAGCATAGTGCCTGGTGCTCATCTTCTGCACAGTTAAGGCGAAACACTTAAGATGCCATTCCCTGATGTCAGTGTGTACGGTCAGACCAATGTAATTTGTATTGCTTACAGAGGTCCAATGATCCCCAGTCACATCAAAGCGTTTAGCTTTCTCCAAAAAATCAACTTTTGCTTGCTTGTAAAAGCTGATGAATTGAGTTTGAAATTGTAATTTTTCACCAAACCGAGCCCAGCAACGACTTCTGGTCATCGGTTTCCATGGTTATTCTCTTGTTGTGTCCTGTGCATCAGTACTATGGGTATACTGGTAACTCGTGCAATGAGAAACATTCCGCGCTGTTTGGATTGCAAAAATAAATTGCAATGAATTTTTTTTTTCGTTACTTTTTTCTGTAATTAATTAATTGTAATTAATGCAATAAATTCCCACCCAAACATAGGGTTATTACACAATGACCTCTAACACACCTGACTCCCTTTCCCATTAGCAGTGGCTATGGGCTTTTAGCATTCCTATGCTTTGAAAAATCTGATTGGAGACGTACACTCCTCTTAGAGTATTGAATCACTTTCAATCATTGTCAACACCTGTATGGGAATTCCTCTATATGAATTTAAATTTGAATCTGATTTGACAGCCTGTTTATTAACACTGAATAGAAGAAATAATTGCACTGGGAGTGGGTAACCCAGGCTGACTTGAGACATCTTATGAAGACATAACAGAGACACAATCCAATTAGTAAAGAAAGGCTGCAGGCTATCACTTTTATGATACCACAGTAATGATGGTGTCCCACAAACAGAAATTAAAAGACACATATCATCCCACCTCAGTCCCATTCCTTCCATTCAGAGGTGAAAAACAAGAGCTCAAATGTGACCTCTGAAACCAACAGGCACTGATTGACAATATTTAGGTCTGAGTTACTGTCCTTAGGAGTATCATATATGTGTAAAGTGATGTAACTGGAACCGTAAGGACTGAAAAGAACAGTTGGGTCCATAAGCAAGATCACAGGCAGTTATTGCAAGGCAAGAGGATTGACAGGCATGCTGAGCCAACCACTTGAAACTGTTCTGTTGGAAACACCAATTATACTTCACTGAACCTTCTCATTCACAGGTCCACCTCACAGGATAAAGGGAGGTAACTGTCATATGTGTTTTAAAAGAGAAGAGAAAATCTTGTCTCTCAATTAGAATGTAGGCTGTGTATGTGTGTTTTCTTGATCATTAATCAAAGTAGCACACAGTAGTTTCAGTCCATGTGATGGAATGGGCATGAAACTACTGTGATTCCAGGTTTATAAATATCATCCCCCTTTTTTGTATTTACCAACAAAATCAGTTTCAAATGTGAAGTGATTACTGTCTAGGTTTTATCGACTCAGTCCACTCTTGAAACAAAGTGAGCACCTCTTGAGAATCTGATGGGAGGGAGAGTTGCTTACTGCTGCTGATTCCTTGTGTCCTGGCAAACACTGGGGAAACAAATGAGAGAAAGAGTGAGACAGTGTGTGTGAGTATGTGCGTTCTGTGTGTTCCAGGCTCCCGCTTGTCCTCTAAAAAACGTCTTATCGGTCGAGGACAGCAGCCACACCATGGTCCCTGAAGCCGCCATTCCATGGCAAACCACACCAGGCACACCATTTCTCAATGTCAAACAGCTCACCAGTCACCGCCGCAACTCCCTACTACAGGCTACAGATAGAATACACCGAAGAAAGATGGAGGGGGAAAAAGCTGTGTTTGACTTTTTACATCTTTACTTTCCAAAGCAGACACAGAGACACAGTGCACAGAAGCCTGTTAGTGGGTACTGAGCTGTATGGCTGTAGCTCTGGGGGCTGGGTGCTCAATGATTAGAATCCCCAATGCCTCAGCTCAGATCCTTTGTAACTCTGTTGTACTTTAAGAAGTAGCCTATATATGGCAGTACGCATATATATATATATATATATATATATATATATATATATATATATATATATATATATATATATATATATATATATATATATATGTCTATGTGCAGTGAAATAATAACACACATACACACACACACACACACACACACACACACACACTGTCTCACTGTTGCGCTGTATGAACTATATGTTTGGTGTGTGTGTATACTGTATGTTACCATGAAATTCTATGTGCAGTGAAATAACAACAACGTGTGAACGGGGCAGTTTGGATTTTCTGACTTATAAACCCAGACCACACCTTAACTCAAGTGAGAGTGGATCCTGAATCGGGTCGTTCGCATCACATCCCCAGGGACATAACCAGCATTAAATTAAACTGAAGCATTAAATCCTTACCAAAACATGCAGCTCATATTTTATGGTGAGCTCGCTGAGGGCACATGGCTGATAGGCCGTCATTACCTCCGCTACAAAGGTGTTTTTTTAAAGACAGACATAGAACTTCCAGCCATTAACACCCCTAATTGGGAAAGCATTGTCAATGCTAAAGGTCGTCTAGCAGGAGGCTAAAGAAGCAGAAGACACATGTATCAAGGAGGCCACTATAAAGGCAAAAAGACATAGGACATAAGATATAGGACATTCATACTTTGTGCTGTGTGCACTTTTAAGGAGTTGTCATTATGGGATATTGTGCCTGCCACAACATGGAGGTTGGAGGTTGGATTGCTCTCATGACAGAGAGTTCAAGTAAGGAGTTACCTCTTTTTACCACTGTTTTGTTTGCCTGCACTCTAGCTTGTTTTATTATTTCACTCCTCTCTTTCTCTCTTCTCTCTCTCTCTCTGTATCTCTCCTCTCTCTATCTCTCTCTCTCTTCTTTCTCTCTCTTTGGTGGACTAAATGGCTCTCCCTCCTTGCTGACCCTCTCAAAAGTGCCTCAACTGCCTCTCTCTCTAGACCAGAAGGAGTCCAGCGACTAGCGAAGGCAACCACTTCAGCTCTGCCGCTCTCCCTGATGATGGGAGGCCTAACTTAATTTGCAGCGGCTCCAGGAGCATCATGGGAGATAAAGAGATTTGCTCTCCAAATCGAGGGGCCAGACGGCAGTCGCCAGACCACCAGCCACCCCCCCGCCCAGTCGTGCAGATGATTGCCTGTCTTAACGGAGGCAATTACCAGTAAGTGGAAAATCATTCATAAAGTTGTTGTAATCAAAACGAGAAGCTTGGACAGGCACCACAGACATAGATACAAGTGGTGGTGGTGGTGATGATGTTGTGGGGAGACATATTGCAAGTGAACACCTCGGAGTCTGATTCAATCTATAGGTCTTGCTAGACCCTTAGCTCACAGACTATCTGGGCAGGCCTGGGAAAAACACCATTGTCTCTAAGCAAATTAAACCATAATGAAGTCTCCCAATTAATATGGGAGAAGTGGGGAAAAGAAGGAAGGGGGGAGAGAACTGAGTGAGTGAATGAAATCTTTAAACGTTGACCGTATGAAGGTTAATGACCACTTTGTCAAGCCAAAGCAATCACTGATGCTGTTCTTATCTGTAAGGGAAGTATTCTGCTCACATCTGACAGTTCATTCTTAAAAAGGCTTTTTTTCAGCTGAAAATAAACCTCACAGTAAAAAGGAAACTGCAAAAAGCTCCACTCCATCTCATTTCCTTAAGATAACACGGTATATAGTTGCTTGTTGTGGTTATATGGGGTGTTTGACATCACTTTGCCATTGGTAGATAAAGAAACATTGACTGCGTCCTCTTTTTTACCCTGTGGACTCTATTACCAGAGTAGCCATACTGTTTGACTTCTGTGATCACATTCAGCTGGATTTCAATCTGTAGCACCTTTCAAAATACCATACTGCATGTAGTTGAAAAAAAAGGATGATATTCCAAAATGAAGCACTACTTCAAAAATGGAGCGCTTCTTCTAAAAATGAGCACTCACAAAATTCAGAATGGCCTATGGGCAGACAGATCCATGTGTCGGCAATAGGTTGAAGGTTCTGTTTGTGTTTTTTACCTGGTTATTTTCTGACAGCTCTCTCTCTCTCTCTGTCTCTCTCTATCTCTCTCTCACCACCGCAGAGCCCTTCTTTTGATGAGTTCAATTGTTGGATCACAAGACCCCACGTTTTTAGTAATAGATATGATTACATGTGGGCTCCCTGCTTTTGTGAGCTGTGGACCATGGGGGATAAATATAAACTCACATTGGCAATTATAATCGAAATCTGTTTATAGTCAGCTGTCTGCCCACATACCAGCGTCATCGTTATTACATTATCAGACAAAAGACCTCCACAGGCTTGCGTTCCTCTCCCTCGCATTCCATCTATAGGCTCCCGTCTTTCTCTCTCTCTCTCTCTCTCTCTCTCTCTCTCATACTGCTACCCTCGTCCGCTACTGCATCTCTCTCTTATGCCATGAAAATGTCTCCTCTTTTTATAATCTCCCTCTCTCTCCCCTACTCTCTTAGCCTCCTTAAAGAAAGGTTAAGACCACTCTTATTTCCAACTCTACCTGTCCCTTAAGAAATCGTATTAATAACATTACCAGATGCGGAAGGGGGGGAGAATGAAGTTATAGAGGCTCACAGGGCCACAAAGGGGTCCCCAAAATCATTGAGTGGGGCCAGGGGCACAGAGGACGACCACGGTGGTTGCCGCCACACTCTTGGGTAATGAAATGGATTGTCTGTTGATGAGAGGCTCAGGAGGAGGAGGACGAGGAGGATGAGGAGAAAAAGGGGGGATGAGGAGAAGGAATGCCCTTCACAGAGGAGGAGTGGAGTGGATCGGTGCGGGCCTAACCTTGAACACAATCAGGTGAAGATGCCCGGAGAGGGAGAGTGCGCGAGCGAGAGAAAGAGAGAGATCATCAAGAATCGGAGCAGACAGGATGGATGATTCGATCCTCCTCCAGCCTCGTTAGCACCAAATGCTAGGCCTTTAGCACAAAACAATAACTCTCTCCACTGATGATTGAAAGATGAAATATCAAAGAACCCCAGCACATTTTTCACAAGGTCACATGGAGTGATGGATGAGCATCTAGCACCACTCTTACAAATGTAAGATTTACTTCCAGGTTGACACTAATGGCCTTAGAGAAAGCCATCAACAAAGCCCAGAGCAGATTTGCTTAATGCCACCACCATTAGTGGACACTGACAGTGTGGCTAGGTAGTTAGGAGGAGGGAGAGGGGGAAAAGCCAAAGGGGTTTTAAGTTGTAAGAGCATCAATAATTCTCTTCTCTTCATATCAAATAGTCATCCGCCAAGCCTGCGGCACCTGAAGCCTCCATACGTGGACGGCATTACCATAATAAAATAAGTGCAGCCTCCTGCTAAGCTATGTGATGTTGAGCGTGGGCCTTCATTGCCCGAGAGTACAGCCCAACCTTCGTATGAGTTCTGGCTCAGATTCGGCGTGCTCTCCACCACTTCAGGGCCAAATGTGCCCCACTGGCAGCCTGGCTGCCATCCATACCGGGCAGCAGGTTCTCTTCCAGCACTGCGCCGTCGCTAACAGGTAATAAGAGCATTATGGGTTTTTCATTACACCAAGCCTGGCCACTGGAGAATGACTGGGAGACAGGCAAAGGATAAATGAGGGGTTAGGAATACTGTCAAATGCAATTACGCCCCAACAATATGGACATGCTGCACAGCACACACAGAGTTTGCTCTGGTTGGTTGCCGATGCTGCGAGTGTTTTTTTTTTTCAGTTTCCATCTCCTTCTGATGATTGTATTACAGACAGGAGATCAAATGGGAGGAGAAGCACTTTGGGATAGGAAGACCAAACACAAAATTTTATTACTGTGGATACAGCCTCAATGCTAAAGGTGTAGGAGCAGAGCCAAACAGAATTAAAGAAGGTAACTGAGAGATAGATAGATAGATAGATAGATAGATAGATAGATAGATAGATAGATAGATAGATAGATAGATAGATAGATAGATAGATGCACAGATATAGATAGCTAGAGGGAGAATGTGAGAGAAAATGAGAGAAAGATGGTAAGATGAATAAAGAGTGAGAGGAAACAGGAGAAAGACAGATAAATGAGGAGCAGTAGATGGATAAATAGATGGAAAGAGGGAGAGAGATGAGCCTGTGAACAGAATAAATTTGTGCTGGAGGATTGTGAGTTGTCCTGAGGGAAGCCCTGCAGTTGCTCTATTATGGGCCGCTTTGCCAGTGAAATCAGCACGCCGCCGTCACACAGGGTGCCAAAAAACAAAGTAGTGTGTGTCGGGGGAAGGGGGCGCATAGGTGTGTGTGTGTGTCCTTTCAGCGGATCCTCTTGAAGCACCTTTATGGAGACAAATGACTTTGCCTTGAAGCGATTCCACCTGAAGGGCAGTGTGAGCTCAGAAAAAGAGAGAGAGAGAATCAGCAGCAGCAGCGGCGGTGGCAGGAAGAGAGCGACAGGCAGCAGCTAAGCGGCAGCAGCAGTGCCCAGACGCACCAACGCCACCAACCTGCACTTAAACAACAACAACAACACCAAGGGCCAGCCAGCAGAGGAAGAGAGGGAGGAAGAGAGGTACCGGAGGGAAGGAAACAGCACCACAGGGTGAGAGAGAGAGAGAGAGAGAAAGACAGAAGGGAAGGGAATGACAGGTGTGATGACAAAAGAAGAGTGATGGTGAAAGGTGTAAGAAAGGACAGTTGCAGGTGATGAGAAATACAGATGGAATGATATACAGCAGGAGAAAGAGAGAGAGAGGAGATGAAGTAGAGAAAAGAACATGTGAATACAAAAAATAGCAGAGACAGTGCAAGTGACTCGATGAGAGACAGGGCGCGCAAAAGAGAATGAGAGGTTGAGCAGACGCAAGGAATGCATGCTGAGCAGGTCGAGATGCTCTTGTTTATTATTTCTTTCTTTTTTCAGATATTTTTTGGGTGGGAAGGGAGTGGAGAGGATAAGGGAGAGACAGCGTTATGTCCCCGTCGGGATGGAGCACGTTGTCTGCATGCCTCTTCCCCCAGCAGCACAATGGGATCAGTCACAGCAGAGCCCCGACTCTCGCCAATGCGCCTGCGCACGAGCAAATCCTTCTGCGCTCTCACAAGGCATGCAACCTGACTGAGGAGAGAGAAAGCAGAGCAAGAAGTCGAGACGTGGAGAGGGAGAGAGAGAGAGAAAGAGAGAGACAGACAGAGGGAGAGAGACAGAAAGAAACACAGCAAGTTAGAGAGTGCAGAGAAGAACAGAGGCACGTTGCAGAACAAGCAGGCACAAGAAAGAGAGAGAAAACAGAGGGAGACTGACAAAGACAAAGAGAAAAGGAAAGATTTTTTAAACAGTTTGAATTGTGTCAAGCTTCTCAGTGCCGTTTCTTTTCTTTTCTCTCTCTTAAGGGTGTTTGCTGAGAGCGTGTCACTGATGGATCACACACACACTGTAACAGACAGAACAACACATGTATGTAATGCACACACACACATACGAAAAGCCATACACTGTCACACTGCGGTGAACAAACCCAAACACTAGAGACAACAAATAAGTACACATGCATCATCAATAATAAATAAACAACACACACACACACACACAAAGCACAGTACTATGTCACAGACGCAGTGCAGTTGTGAAACGTGACGTGTGACTTGAGGAGGTACATTTGCATTCCTTCCACACTCTCTCCCTCCCTCTTTCTGTCTCTACATCTCTCTCTCCTCCACTCTCTCCTTCTCCTCTCTCTCTTTCTCTCTTTCTCCCTCTCTCTCTCTAGTAGTCTCTCTGTTTGAATGCTCACATGGAGCCTCGTGTGATTGCACCGGCAGGAGAAGTCAATCCTACTCTCACCTCAGCTAACCGGTGACATGTGCACAGTCCCAACTGCACCTGGGCCTGCACACACACACACACATACACAGACACACACAGAGACAGACTTAAAAACACATGCCATGCTGTCTCTCTTTTTGCCTCTCTCTATCTCTCTGTCAGTCTGTTTCTCTCTGAGAGAGATGCACACACACAAACACATATACATAGACAGACAAACACACACACACACACACAAACACACACCACACAGAGAGCGAGAGAGACACACACACAAACACATATACATAGACAGACAAAAACACACACACACAAACACATATACATAGACAGACAAACACACACACACACACAAACACACACCACACAGAGAGCGAGAGAGAGACACACACACACACTCACACAGAGAGAGAGAGACATTCCAATATCTATGAGTGTGCTATTCAATATTAAATCCGTATCAGCATGTCACACTATTTTCAGTGTTGCTTTGTACTTGAGGCACCTCAGATTAGCCTCTGAATGTCTTTTCCTCTGTCTGTCTCTCATCTCTTCCATCTCCATTGGGGCCCCCCACTGGCCTCTGCTGCTTTTGTCTCGCTCCACCACCATGTGTCTGACGCATGTCTGGGACACGTCTGTCACCATGGAGATGGGTGTGTCAAAGTGTGTGTTTGTGTGGGGGGGGGGATGCTGGTGGAGGAGGGTGGCTCAAAGTGATATAAGATATTTTACCTTGTGAAGTGAACTTTTTAGAGGTTGGGAGGTCTGGCAACTTTCAAAAGTGGTGGAGTTCAGTCGCAGGTGTGCGGGTGGAGGTGGAAGTCAGAGGGGGTGTGGGAATGGGTCTAGGTGTCCCAGGGGTCTTGGTCAAATAGAAAAGTTGAGAGAAAAGTGGAGAGAGCTCAATTAAAAACAGTTTGTGTGCAGTGACAGAGAAGAGCAAAGCTTACGCCCATGTGACAGGGAAACTGTGTCAGAACCATGCGACAGAAATTAATTAAAATGTGTGTATGAGTTACATAAAAATCACAGCAGAGTATACGAAAGCTGAGCAAGTTCACCCTTCACATGAGCTAGTTCAAAGTGTAGTCACAAAATTAAATGAATAGATTTATGTTCATAGTCCAACCTTTCTATTTAGAACTAGTTCATGTTCTGTTCATTTTACTTTTTTTTGAAAGTGAAGAAAAACTGTGCTTGTCTTTTCAAATAAACCCCCTTCATAATCAGTTGCAAGAACATTGGAGTATTATTGAGCCATAGTATTCTGTAGGTGGACCCTGGTCCTGATACAGATACAGATAAGGTTTCATTCAGACCCAAACCTATCGTGGGTAATAATCTGTATGCTAATCATTTGTCAAATTTTCACGGGGCGCAATAACAGATTCCCAGCTATTTTCGTGAATTTCTGCGCACTGTTCGCTTAGGACGGATTCCCATGTCCTCTATTCCATCTGTAGCTGTAGCTGCATCAAAGACAACATTACAGTCTCAGTTCAAGTCCGATATTGTCAATTAGTTGTGCATAATCAGCCATTGGTTTCAGTAGCATGCTGAATCAAGTACGAAACGTCTGTCCTGACGTTGTCCTGAAATGTTGTCAATCTCGAACACTGGCAATAAAACAAGTGAATGAGAGCTGGAGAGAAAAACAATTAGACATCCATTAAACTAAAGACATTGCAGCAAAAACTGATTAAAACTACAATATTTAATTTAATTCATGCAATTTAAGCAATTGATCTGTGCTTGTCTGGATCCTCGAATCAGAGAATATTTCGTGTGCGGACCCTGTAGACTTATTTGAATACTCCTGTTATAAAGAATGGACCTGTAAAGGTCTATGGTCTTACAGTAAACAACATAATAAAGTTTCAAATCACTCTTCAGTTTTTACACTAGGGAGTTCCTCTCAAAGCTGAAGGTCTATGATTTCACTTTGTGACACATTTACAATCCTCTGGGAAATCTCTTTTTTGGTGAAAACTATGAAATTAGACATCATGTACTTGAAATGTATTGCAATGCATAACATGTTTATGACACGGTTGTAGCACTTCAGTGCATGCTTGTCTGTATAGTGTGGGTCTCTGACATCTCTGTTGTAAAGTGTCTCTATTTTAAGGCACCCTCGAGTAGAGACTTTATCAGCCATGGGGCCGAGCACATAAACATTTTGCTCACACAGCGTGAGGTTGTCCAGTCGGGTGAAACAAGGCCGGGGGAGGCTGAGGAGGCCCCAGGCAAGGATACAGAGAAGGCAGAGGGTCAACCCAAGAGAGAAACTGAGTCTTTAGTGGGTGTGGGCCAAAGTTGGGCCTGCTTTGGGCCAGAGACTGGAGATCCTTGGGCTGAATCAGAACCCAATGAGATGTGCTGTTGGACTGTGTGGGTTTGAGGGAGAAACAAATGGTAGGGAAGAAGGTCACTCTAACCCGAGGTTGCATCAGCACAAAGTGTACAATTTCATACATTCACACTTCACACATTCACATCTCTGACATTCATACCTCTCTGGACCTTACTCGGATGTGCCATGCCGTGTCCAGTCAGGTTTAGAGCTGGATCTGACTGGAAGTTAACCGTCGTCTGGTGGTGCTGTAGTTTTTGGGTATTTGTCAAAGCTGCCTCTAAAGGAGGCAAGCTCAATGTCTTCCATGGTGTCTACTCATGGTGTCTGGCACTGCCATGCCTTCACACAAGACAATTTCAGTCTATACTATTATTTTTTATGGTGCCCCCCACCTCCAGTGGTGGAAAAAGCTATTAAATGGTATCAGAGCAGAGGCGTCATCAACAGTCATTGGGTGACTCATCATTTCTCTCAGTATTCCCTTTCCTAACACTTTCCCAACGTCCTTACATGACTTCACTGATCTACTGTGCACTACAGAGCAAATCTACATGCGCTTTGTTAGACTGAATACATTTGCTACTTAGTACTTCCTCCAAGGTCTCTTGCTGTTTCTCTGTTTCACTGTTTCTCCTTCACTTGTAGATCACTGGATAAAGCGCCTGTTCAGAGAGTAAGTTTAAGATATATATGTATACAAAAATGTTACTGAGTAATGAAATGACACAGAAAAAGCTGATGAACAGATCTGACCCACAAGTCAAATCCAAAATCATGATGATGATGAGGAGGAGGAGAGGTAAAGTAATGGCAGGGTAAATACGCTTCCCACAACCAGTGGTAAAAAGTAACAAAATGCAAATACTTTGTTTTCAGTACTTAAGTAAAATTTTAATGTATCTGCACTTTACTTGAGTAGAAATAATTATGAAGACTTTTACTTTTACTTCACTACATTTTGCAGCTACTATCTGTATTTATTAGGCTTTCACTTTTTTGATGAAGTTGCCTTGGCTGCGTGGCTGTCTCAGAATATCAGATACAATCAGATACATTGTTTGTGTGAAGATAATTTGCAGATTGCAGCACTGACGTTCCCATTCATCTCAATGGGTGATGTATAAAATGTTTTGATACATTTTGTCATCTTGAACCCGAAGCACTCTTGTCTGGGCCAAAGTTTCTGGGCTTAGCATCACCATTGTTAGCTGTCGCTTACTAATTACAGCTTGCTACCTGCTAGATCAATTAATGTCTTTTTATGGACAATGCACCTTACCTGATGTGCTTATCCTGTATCCTGTGTGACTATTGGCCTTCTCATGTGAATAAGTAGTCCAATTGCTACTACGAGACATGCTTCTCCACTCATATGAATTTACATCTCAGGTTTGCTATTGTTGTCTTCTACTTTCAACATTGCTGTCAACAATTATGAGGATGGAGATGGAGAATTTGGATGGTATGGAGCAGCCCATGGTAGAACGAGCCATAATCTCTCTGACCAGCCTGTCTAGTGAGGAGATGGACAGGTTGTTGTCCATTTTGAGACCCAAAAAGTAGACTATTGACTGCATGTAATGGATCAATATTATATATATATATACAGTACTGAAATACAGACTTTTACTTTTAGTACTTTAAGTACATTTAGTAAAGCAAGTACTTATTACTTTTGCTTGTTGATGTTGTAGTTCTACGTTTATTAAGTATATATTTTGCTGGTTATTTGTACTTTTATTTAAGTACTGAGTTCCAGTACTTCTTCCACCACTGCCCACAACCACCTGTGGCCTGTTGGTAGAGTTGAAAGCTTGCAGATTTAGGCAGAATCTTGACTAGTCCAGAGAGAACCAAGTCAGATTAGGGTCAAACTGGCCCCAAACTCGCTCCAAACTCGCTGTGGTCTGTGTGTTTGTGTATGTGTGTGAGTGTGTGTGTGTGTGTGTGTATGTGTGTGTGTGTGTGAGTCGTTTTCAGGTGATGCCTCTCCCAGGGGAAGAGGCTCAATGTCACCAGACAAAGTCATCCAACCATAGCAGTGACTACCACATCAGAAGTCAATGTCCATCCTCATATCGTGGAGATCTTTCCTTTTTTTTCGCCCTCTCCCCTCTCCCTCATCGTCCATTTGTCAAGGTGTCAAAACTGTGCCTCCCCGTTTTATCGATTTCTCACATGACTAATTGCGTTCTGTGGCCATCCTCCATTGGTGTGATTGATTTGGACACATAGACAGAGCACAAAGCCACTGTCAAAATCAGATTTAAAAAAGACAAGTCAAGTGTTCACGGTATGTGGGTGGGGAGGGGTGGGGGCAGTGAAGGACAAATACTTGACCTCTGCCCCCACCCCTTCATTCTCCATAAGAGTTGTGCTGCCAGCCAACGAGACAAAGACAATTATGGCCATCAAAGGTGTCACCGGACACAGCTGCCATTCCTGTCCTCATTCATCAAGCCAGACTGGGGCCTGACCGGACAGGACAGGACAGCTGGCCGTGAACTTAGGAGGTGCCCAGGGGAATAGAACATAAAAATAGTTTTTGCCTTCTATTTTTTTTAACTTTAAACAATGATAATATTATAAAAGAATCAGCATTGGCTTTTTAAAAGAAGTATTGTGCTTATCAATTTTAATTATAGTTCAAGTACTATTAACAGAAATAAATTTGTTCATCAATTCATAAATACAGATGACTGTGATGATTGAGAGGAATATGTCAGATGTTATAGTGAACCATTATATCCATGGTTATTATTATGACTCATGGCTGTCATAAAGGTTCCTGATGGTTGGCTCAACCATTTTTTATTTTTTTGGTGGATAAAAACATTCACCCTCATTATACTGTATTTCTTTTGCCTAAAAAAAGAAATGTACAGCTTTCTGCTGTATTTTGTCATGAAGGTCACTTGTTATCTACGTCTGATCAGAGAAAATCAGAAAAAAATCTGAATATTATCGTGGTTAGTTTATCACATGCTTTCACTGATTTTCTTTTAAGCATAAAACTGCTTCATGGTCAAATTATCCTGAAGCACAACTTTCCCCTTGTGTAGTCGGTGTGAGTGTGTGTGTGAATGCATATGTGTATGTGTATGTGTGTGTGTGTGCTTTCCCCTTGCGTGCGAGAGGTGCATGATTCGCTATCATAACTCACAGCATACCGCCGCAGATCTAAGTAGGGCATAAAATTTACCAGCTGAACTATTTCCAGAGAGCAGCTCAGTGCAGGCAGAGGCAAAGGCTCTCACTGGCAGGCTTCTGTGCTCCCTATGTGTGCCCAGCTGGGTTGGGTTGGGCTGGGCTATGCTGCACACATAACCAACTCTCAGTGTGGCCTGCAGAAAGAGATGAAACCTTGCCTATCTGCTATTCTGTTTTCTCTCTCTCTCCCTCTCTCTCTCTCTCTCTCTCTATGTATGTGTGTGTGTGTGTGTGTGTGTGTGTGCTTGTGTGCCTGTGTAAAAGTGTGTGTGAGAGAGAGAGTGCTAGTGTGTTCATGCAAAATAATTTACATGCAGTAAGATTATACAGCCAGGGTATGCTCAAGGATAGTTGTTCCCTGACGAGGAGTGGGAGAAGAAAACAACACCAACAAAAACAACAACAACTCAAGCAGCAGCCACAATAACAAAAATACCGCAAAGCTGCAGGTGGATAAAGGACTACATAATGCATGAGCATTAATGTGGGAAGGTGAGCTAAGAAGAGCTTTATCCAGGGCTCTGCAGGTATTCAGTGAACCTACTTCACCTGCATCACCTTTATGAGGTGCACGTGTTTAGACAGAGGGCACATCTGGGTGGACTTTTCCTTTCTGTACCTGGTCTCCCAGTCTAAAACCCAGGTTATCACTAAGAGCATTGACAGCAGGCTTTGGTTCAGCAATCACAGGTTCAGAAGG
Organism: Tenualosa thibaudeaui; assembly: GCA_027481765.1. Classification (NCBI taxonomy): domain Eukaryota; kingdom Metazoa; phylum Chordata; class Actinopteri; order Clupeiformes; family Clupeidae; genus Tenualosa; species Tenualosa thibaudeaui. The sequence goes on from JAIFZK010000009.1 coordinate 15,679,205, forward strand.
CATACTAATACGGAGTTACAGCACACTTACCAAGCCAACAGTTAGATGTCTGTCTGGCCCTTCGATTGGCATTTGCCAAAAATGAAAATCAATAACAGAGCCTTCAGCAGCAGCAGCTGTCTGTTGATATCATATTAAGTTCTCTGAAGTCTGTGTGGTGTTTGTGTAGTAGTAAGACCTAGTGTTTCATTATGTCTCAAATGTCTGTCACACAACTAAACTGATCCAGAACCCATTCAGAAGCTCAGACATAAGGCTGTTTGAATTCCCATAACCAGACTCAGAACAGTGATGGACATTTCCTCATGGTCCATTAATATGAGTTCCTTGTCTGATCACAGCTGGGTTCAAATTAGGGCAACAGGAATGATGACCTTTGGCCTTTTGCCAGTGTGTTGCTGTTTCTGCATTTCCCTCAGCTCATTCCTCCCTCTGTCAGACCATCCACTTTGTTCTTTAGTCTCTCATCTCTCTTTTTCTCTTGACTATTTTCTTTTGTTTCCAAATGCAGTCTTTTTTCTTTCCCATAAAAAACGTCCTATTTCACCTTTGGCACTGATTTTCACTCTCTCTCTCTCTGTCTTTCTCTTTTCCTCTCTACTTTCTCTTTTTAACTTTTTTCTTTTTTCCCTGTCTCTACTTCTCTCTTCCTCTGTCTCCCCATCTCACTACCCTTTCTCTCTCTGTCTCTTTTTTACTCTCTCACTCACTCTCCTTCCTCCGTCTGGAGTGGTCCAGAGTGACTGGCAGAGGAAAGGCTGCCTGCCTCCCCTGCCTCAGGGTCTATTGACCGCGTGAGGAGGACTGACGGCTGCCAAGAACAACACGGTTCCTCCCAGTCGCCGAGTCAAAAGAACTTCCAGCTGTCCATTTACATTTCAAAGAGCTAACCGCTCTCCATCACCGCAGACAGGGAATGAGGGAGAGTGAAAGAGAGAGCGATAGTGAGAGAGGAGGAAAAGTAGAGAGAAAGGAGGACAATTGAGATATGTTCAGAGAGAAAAGTACAGAGAGGGAGAGAGAGAAAGAAATTAAACTAGAAAAAAGAGACATACATAGAGAGAGAGAAAGAAGAGTTTAGGCACAGAAGCTTGAGAAAAAGAATGAAAGAGAGAAGAGGTTGAGTGAAAGACAGCTGGAGTGAAATAATGAAAAGCAGAGCGGTTGGTCTCGCAAAGAGACAGAGAGAAAAAAAAGGAGTGATAGAGAACAAACATGAGAAAGAGAGGAGGGGTTGAGAGAAAGAGAGACAGAGTAAGATAATGAAAAGCTGAGGAGCAGTTGGTGGGTGAGAACCACAGAGAGAAGATAAAGGACTCCTCAGAGCACCGTAGACTTCTAGAACATCTCACCTGCACCTGCCAAGTTTTATCGGCAGATATTAGCCCCATACTGCTCCACAAGGAGCCTGTGTGCTAGTAATGATGATCTGCTCCAGTGCTGTCAGAAATGCTACAGCTAGCTCAGGGTATCTACATGTGTTTATGCTCAGCCATCTAATATGAGCATATTCCTGTTTGCGGGGTTGGTATTTTTCTGTGTGGGTGGGTGTATGAGTGTGTGTGTCACATATATGTGTGTCATACGTAGAGTTAAACAAGGCCAATTCCAACACAATGATCTGTGTATTTAAGATGCTGTGTAATTGTCCTCACACACCCCTCTCCAGTTCAGTCATAGTATCTGCTTTTATCTCTGACCTTCTCTCTTTTCTTTCTTCGGTAGTACTCTGTCTCACTATATTTCCCTCTCCCTTTCATACACACAAACACACACACACACACACACACACACACACACACACACACACACACACACTCATGTGACAGATCAAACCTCTGCTCCCAGGCGAGAGTAAGGAGTTTGTTGGGTTCATTATACCATCTTCACTGTTGGCCTTCCCCTGTTGGCTCTCCTAGCATGTTTCACCCCATCCTCCTCCTCCTCCTCCTCCTCCCCCTCCTCCTCCTCCTCCCCCTTCTCCGATTTGTTCATGCCATCTCTCGGAGTAATAGGGAAGAGAGGTGGAAAAAAAGATAGAAAAAGCAGGCTCTCCACTAGGAGATATACACAGAACACAGAGTGGGCACCTCTCAGTGGGATCTTAGGACACTCAGTGAGCCCTGTGTACATCAGTCTCTCTTAACATCTTTGTCGGAAGCTTGTAGAATAGTATGCACTAGAAGCCTAGAAAAAAAGAAGGTAGCAGTATGCACAGCTGAAGTAGTAATTTATCACCATGTTTGCAGACAATATACATTCAACAATGATACATATGGGAAATTTTAATGGACTATTTTTGAGGAGTCATTGACATATTCTATCTTGTAATTATGACTTTCCCTAACGGATCTCAAAGACCCAAGCTAACTGTCAATGGTGTTGTTGCTATGGTTCATGAAATAAACATCTTCACATCTGCCATAAACCTTGCCTATCTCATTAAACACACAGACATATCAGCCTCATTTTCCTTCAGTGGCCCTTTGCTCATTGGCAAACAGAGAATCTGCTGACACTAGAGAATCGACAGCAGGATGGAATATAAATGCACTGTGTGTAAGGGTTAGGGTGAAACGCTAGTTATGATTAAAGCTATTGCTGCTGCTGCTGTGTGCGTGTGTGTGTGTGTGTGTGTGTGTATCAGGGGTGGGGCAGAGGTTAGTGTGTGAATGTTAGAGTCATGCTTAGGGTTGCATTATGTTGACAGGCAGTGCACAGTTTGAGCTGGTTGGTAGGTCTACTTGACTCATACTGAGATACTGTTTACATTGGGACTGTTTTGGGAGAGGCATGTCTGAAAACCAGTGTTATAAAATCGTTATGAAGGTGGAGATTGGGAAACGGAGATGAGCATATTAAAAAATAGTCTGAAAGACAATCCTCTTGGAACCAACACAAGACTCAGGGTGACAGCTTAGGTTCCTTTTAATTAATACTAATTAAATACACTATCTAGTTGACACTGACTCTGGGTTCACTGGAGCAAGTAATACTATTTAAAGTTGGTTAATGCAGTCTTGTTTATACCTTATGCAATGAACAACATTAATGTACATAGATTTTGGATGTCAAGCGAAATTCATTTGCTTACATGGACAGACAATGAACTCTGGTACAACGCTAATGAACAACAAGTCCATACTGCAGTGGCTTGTGGGTTTGTTCACATTAAATGATACATCAAATATGTCATGGGATTATTTGATTTCTGGGTACCTAAATGGCTTCATCTAGCGTCAGTGAACCCAGAGAGCGAGAGAGGAGGAATGAGAGATGACACAGTGTGTGTTTGTGTCCCACTGAGGGTGGGGGTGGGGGACTCCTGCTTCTTCTCATACACACCTCCCACCCTCCTCACCCCCATCCACTCTCCTCTCTCCCTATATCTTATCATCTACACTTTCTTACTTCCCTCTCTCTCCTTTCCCCTCTTCCACTCTCTCCCCCTCTTCTCTTCCCACATTTCTCACCTCCCTCATCACCCTCCACTCTCCTCGCCTCCTAAATCCTATCACCCCCTTACTGCCTCTCATTTTTCTCTCCTCTCCTTTCTTCTCCACCTTCTCTTGTCCTATTCTCCTCTCCTCTTCTCTTCTCCTTTCCCCTCCTCTCCTCTGCTCCCTGATCCTCTGCTTTTGTTCTTCAGTTCTCCCCCCTCTTCTTTCTCTTCTCTCAAGCTTCTTCTCTTCCCCTATTTTAAAATGAGAGGTAGATGCTCTGGAATGGGGTGTTGGTCTTGTTGATTCTTCCAACCGATGCAACACATGCGGATCAGAGCGCCTATAATTAGACGTTCTCATGCATTGTCCATAGTAGGGGTGCAGTAATGTAAAGGTTAGCATGCTAGTTTCAGAAATCTAGTTGTCATAAACCTCCCCACAACTCTTTCACCAATTCCTATCCTTTCTCTCCCTCCCCTCCACTCTCCTCTCGCCATCCCATCCTAACCACTAACCCTCTAAGCTGGCTGGGGTGAAAATGTGACTGCAGCCCTCTGGCCCCTGTTTCTATTGTCATCCACAGATTTCCAACCTGATCTAATCTGCAGCTCAAATAGTATTAATATTAGTATTAATTAGGGCAGCCAGTTTAGGGCGAGCTGAGCAAATGATAGAGAAGAGATCGATGGATGAAGGGAGGGTGGGTAGAGGGCAATGTGGTCTAGGATTGTTTATCAGACAGCTGACAATGACTGAGGTCCTTTGGCAACATTAGCAAAAGTGACCTCTCCGGCCAAAATAAATTAGCAAAAAATTAGCTTACTGCATGCAAAAATTAGCAAATTTCCGGGATATCTATTAGAAAAATGTTTCCAATATTGCCATGGTGATTGTGGCTCCACTTACATTTTGTATTCCAAACCACAGGTGTGATATGACACTTCATCTCTCTCTCTCTCTCTCTCTCTCACTTCAAAAAAGGAAATATGACAAAACTGATGCTAGGCCTTTTGCTGTCAGTTGAGTATCCATTGTGCATGCACGGCATTGTCTGACATTCTTCAAAAAAATAATACAATAAATAAAAAATTCTCTGCCATGAGATTCTCTGCAGTCTTTTCCTTGTCCATAACACCCCATGGAGTGCCCTTCTGAAGGCCAGCAACCCCCTGGCCAGAGGTCTGTCCTCCCTTCAAAGGCCTCTGCTGCCCCCTGCTGGCTGACACTGCCTTGCCTAGCCCAGGGCATCCACACAGCAGGACGCAGCTCGCCTCCCCTTGGCACAGTGCGGAGCAGCACATCCCCCTGTTAGATTTCAGCAGTAGTCCCAGTCATTACAGCTGCATGTGCCTGTGTAAAAATGGTCTCATTCAGGCTGCATATGCACTTTCCTGCTCCAGGACGCACACAGGGACTCGCAAAGACCTCCTGCTGCTGCCATGCCCCTGTGTAGGACCCCCCACCCCAACCGTGAATCATTTCCACTGTGCCCAATGTACAAAAGGGTAATAATGGCGGCAGCATTGACAGGAAGGGTTTGGAGCCATGATGCAGATGCTGTCAAGTAGCATCTGTTTCGTTTTAGACACGATGTGTGGCAATGTGTAGAGAGGAAGAGAAGAGTAGAAAGGAGGAGAGGAGAAGAAAAGAAGGAGGGGAAGAGAGGAAAGGAAGGGTTGCTCAGTGCCCACTCGTTGGTTCATATAATGGGGTAGGGGAAATTGTTAAGTGTGGCATGGTTGCCCAGAAGCAGGGCATCAACGACTTCAGATGGGTTTTTCTGGTTGGCAGCAGCTGTCTCATGCCAATTAGGGCCAGGGAGTGTTTATCTGCACCCACCCCCCCCACCCCTACGCAAAACCACCCCAGGCACCCGCTACACCCATGCAGGGCTACACACACGCCCCTACCCCAACCCCTCCCCCACCCTTCAAACCAACATCATCCTTATCCTCATTCCCTACACACTACCACTCCCACTCAACCTCATCCCTTCAGGATACACAGTCTCTCTCTCTCACACACACACACACACACACACACACAGTACTTCACTCATGCACACATGCACATACAGTCACAAACACACATACATGCACATACCAACACACACGTTCACAGACACACATATGCACAGCATACACACGTTATTCACTCATGCATGCAAGCACACAAACATTACACACACAAATATGCATGCATACCCAGGCACACACACACACACAAACAAACACTTCAGCTGCCATCAATTTAGATGTATTTGTGGACTAATTGTGTCAAGGGGCCAGGGTAAAACTCAAGGGTGCAGAGAAGGCAGGCAGGTGTGTGCGTGTGGAGGGGTGTGGGAGATTAAGAGGAATGCAGAAAGGAAGATGAAGGGATGGAGGGCAGAGGAAACCAAAGAAGAGCGAAGATGAAGGGCATCTTTGTCCCTTTGCCAAACAGTTTTTTTTCTTTTTTTGGTAATCTCTCTCTTTCTGTCTCTCTGGTTTCAGATGACTTTCACTAGGGGCTGTTTTGTTAGGCAGTCTGATGAATTCACTCATCTCCCCTTGCAACACACACACACACTAATCCCACCCCCCTTACCAGAGACCACTGAATTTAGACCAAAGAGGTCTTAACCTTGAGCAGACTGCCATCACATCTGAATAAACCTGTCTTAATTTCATCCAGTCAACACCACAAACCTACCCAGCACTTCAGGGACCTGTGTTACTTACTCAGGGCACATTGTGCATTTTACTCATTCTGCCTGTGGGAGTCATCACCACAGTAACAGCATGACATCAGAGTAGCCTTAGCTCTCTACCATACCATACCAACAGCAATGTCTATGTTTTGGTATGCTGTTATGCTTTAGGGTCTTTTCAGTCTTTATTTGACAGGACAAGACAGTGAAGTATGGACAGGTGAAAAAATGGGAGAGAGAGAGACGGCAGGGTCAATTGTAACCTTTTTGATGCCCAAGGCCAAATTTGAGTTTTGCTCCCTCTTTCCTAGAAATAAGCAAGTGAAAAACTGACTAGGTCACCTATGCCAGGAGCCTACCCTGAGAGACAGGGAGAGAGTTTGGGAATTTACCTCAAGTAGTCTCCATGAGCTTGTCAACAATATCTCTTTACTGAATTTTTTGAGATCACAAACTTAAGGGATGTGAACTCTGACTTTCTGCAGTCTCTAAATGTTTGCCAACCTGACTGACTGTCAAAGTGGCTGCATATGTGCCCTGATTACCGTATATGTTTGGATGCTCTGCTATTCTGGAATTATGGTCAGTATGCTCGGTCATTAGCCACTGCCGATTTGAAGCCAAGGTATCCTATCCCTTTACCACACTGTCCTTGTCCAACCACACACCCGTTTGACTCGATAACACAAATCCTGATTTAAATTCACAATGCACACAACATGATACGCCATAGAAACAGTCCTTTCCCCCTGCATAGCAGTTGTTCATGAGGGCACTATATGCAGTTGGTGCAGCTTCCAGATGCTGTGGGGCCCACAGGCTAATCCTTCATGATTGAAGCCATCAGAATGAGGCTGTGCTCAGGGGACTCTCAGGTAGAGGCTGGGTCCCAGCCCATCACAAGCATCCCCCCCGCCCTGAGAGAGAGAGAGAGAGAGAGAGAGAGAGAGATGTTAGTTAGAAATAGATTCCAAAAAGAAAATGAGACAGAGAGAGAAAGAGATGTCAGCTAGAAACACAGACCTTTTTCAGAAACAGAAAGTATCAGAGACTTCTGAGAAAGAGAGTGAGTGAGAGTTTTACAAAGAAAGTGTGTTTCAGACAGAGAGCGAGAGAGAGGAATGTCAGTTCTAAATTCAGTCTGTGTTTAGATACTAAGTATGGCAGCAGGCATGGGGGCACTGGTGCCAGAATGTGTTCATTTCATTTCAGCTCATTTCAGTGGGGGCTGGCTGGCACGTAGAAGTGACGCACTAATTGCAGCTGAAGAGCAGTCTCTTTCCGCGGGATGAAGATGGCAAGTCTTTGGGTGGCACTCTTGAGGACGTCACATCTGTGATAACGGCCCCTCTCTCCCTCAAGCAATAACCCAGATGGCAGCTAACTTTGGAACAGGTTCAGAAACATGTCCCCGGATGGGAGCCAGATCTGAACCAGATCGGAGCCTGAGCAGGGCCATATCTGTTCCTGTCACGACCCTTTCTGGGACACCAAGCCCCCCTTTTCTCCCTCGAGCCTCATAATGCTTTTCTGGTGTCTTCACACCAACACACTGTGGCAGTGAGTCATCCTGTAGGATGCACAAATACCCAGCACTCTTGTATTCAGGCTTTTGCCAGGCTAGGGTAGCAACATACCTCACCGTATAATCAAACAAGCCAAGCCAACACGTATATTTATGTAAGTGCTTACAGGTTGCTGTTGCTCATTGGGTAAGGCCAGATGATAACAAACTCAGGTCATGAATTTAATTCGAAACACAACTACCACTGAAATACATCACTGCTCTATACCAGAGGTGTTTGTTCTAAGATACAACAAGGCAAGCTCTGCCTCTGCTACAATGTCTCTAGAAAGTTCCTCATATATTTACCTCCTATTCTATCAATATTGCTGGTTAATGTTCAGCTCTGTTAGATTTATAAGTACTAATTTATCTAATGTTGATTATAACCTAATGTAATTTCTCCCCCTTACAAATCCTATAGCAGCATGACCCATTCAAATTCATTAACATGTCCTGTTCTTAAGAGGACAAATGCAGAAATATAATTTTGAGGGGGAATGGACAGGGCAGTGGTCAGTGCTTATACCCGTGTCTCCTCCTTTGAAGAGGCAGGAGGCAAGTCGAGAAGCAAACAGCAGTTAATTCTCATTTATTTTCCAGCAATATACATATATTTACAAATATTGAGTATAATCAATTATAGTTCTCAAGTCTGGTACTTGATTCTGTTGCAATTGCATATAGGCACATTTTTAGAACAGTCATCTAGCTTGCAAGCTGTATGAAGTGGCTGCTGCACAATACTGTTTACTTGATTTCTGAAGCCATTTGATGCCTCCTTACATGGAGAGAAGAAAAATTAACGCCCCAAAATTGCTTTCGTTCAAAAGCCACAGAGAAATAATAAGCAGTCTTTTCAAATTCCCTTCCCCATGATAAGTGAACTAAGTTACTCTTGGCATTATTAACTGAGTAGGCTAGTGTTTGGTCTAAACTGAGTACTAGGGAATGAGGATGTAGGTCATTTTACACATCAATAAAGGGCAATATGGTAATAATATAATAATATATTAATAATACTAATGTTATAACTATATACATATTGTAAGCATATGTACTGTTACACCATAGTAAAGTCAGGTCAAGTCAAGTGGGTTTTATTCTCATTTCAGCCATATACACTGTATATAGTGACACGAAAAAACATTTCATCATGGATTCAAATGGTGCCACATTAAGATATATAGAAGACATTTGAGAAAGGCTACATTTAGTGCAATTAGGGTACATTTAGTGCACAGACATCATAAATACACATAAAGTGCGTTAGAAAACAGACAACAAGACAGGGCATAAGTAGACTTAACAGAGCACTGATTGTTGTAGATAGATTATAGAGTGTACAGACATTGTATTAGCTGAATAAAGAAATGTAAGTATAAGTCACTGTGTGTTTCCTTCAATCAGTATAGTATATTTAAATACATGAATTTATGTCTTTAATGCCTCACACTACACATGGGTTATTAGTTAGATAGCCAACACTCAAAACAGTGGGAACAACTGTTAAATTCTACAATGTACTGGTATTTGTAGTGAAACATCACTGCATCCGCTAAGTATTTAAAGATAAACACTGATACACTGCATTGCACTGCATACACTGCACTGCAGTGACTGCAACAGTTTTGTTGTCTAATCTTTTAAACATGCTGCGTAATCCTTTAAAAAGTACTCTGATCTTTGACTGATTCCCAAAACATGATTTGTTTTTCCCCTCTGAGTCAATGGCCTGGAATTATCTGTACACATCATTTAATACACATTAACTTTTTGACTGCATCGATTTTTTTTCTTTTTCAGTCAATTGGTGTTAGCACTGTCAATTATCTTATCTTGCTAGATATTGATTGGATGACATACTGAGCTGAGGCTAGTCAAACACTCCAAAAATACAGCCAGCATCTACAAAACTCATAATTTCACAGATTACCATCTCTCAGTTCAGCCACAATTTATATGTATTTATATGTAGTCAAGAGGTAACACTTTATTTTAAGAATAATACGTTTGCCATTAACACATAAATAATACACGTATTAGTGACTCATAAGGTATGTGTTAAGCAACATCAATCATTTATTAGACGGGTATGCAACAGTTTCTTATTCATAATAAATATGGGGCTTTTATTTTTGATAGAGCTTTAATAAAAAATAAGTACCATAAGCCTCTTAATACGTATACCCTCTTAGTATACTGCCTGAATACTCACTTCAGGTAATACATTACTTATAGTGATAGAATAGCTGTAGAATAGGCATGCATACTGACCAATTTCACTGTTATGTTTTATTGCCTCAGGCAGCTGTGGCCAACAGCAATGTGTTGTACAGTTGGGAGATGGGCTCTCTGTTCTATGTGTTAATGGCCTACATACAGGCCACACTGTAAACAGACTCCGCCTTCAGCGCTGTGCTGTTCTTCGCCTCCCACCTCGTCCATTATTCCCCTATATTGGGACACCTCGGTGGCCGTTACCCCTAACATAACTCTTGCTGATAATTAGGGGTGGGAATTGATATGATTTTATCTATATCAGTGCCATTGTCAACTCACAACTCAAATCAATTTGACTAAACCTTATCGACTCACTTATTGTGGAATAGCTGTAGTTCTATTTTTTCAGTGTCAACAGAGTTGCTTTCTTCATGTCTAATTACAGAGTTTTCCAGTGCATACAGTTTTAATGTTCTCTACCACACCATTGACCATGGTCTGAAAAATATGCTGGCACTGGTAAGTGAGATTGTTAATGTCAGAGACATACAATTTCAGTAAAGTAAAGAATTCAATTCCTGATTCTACTCGATTCGCGATTCTTAATTCTTACCCAGCTACTGAAAATCTAGCAAATCTGATATTATGTGCCATCATGACAAAGTTAAATCAGTCTTATGACATGGTATTCAGTAATTAAAGATGGAAAATGTTTATGACATGATTTATGACATTCATGGCATCACTCTCATGACAAAGTATGAAAGTGGTAAAGTGCTTGTTACACCCCTCTCTTTGATGGAGTTTTGTTTGGGAGACCTACATACCATCGAATGCAAAACTTATTTAATCTCTCTCTGGTTTTGAGGGCAATGCCAGCTATAGCTATAAAAGTCACAGTGAACCCATGTAACACCAAACTAATTAGAGATACAACTAAAGCACATTAGATTGTGCCTGATGATTAGATAATTATATTCATTTAGCTACCTCTCAGGAGGTCTAAATTGGCCTTACACGTTTTGTCCTCTTTCTAAACTCAAAAACATACTCAAATCTCTTTTAATGAAGGCATGAAGCACCTGATTCATGCCTAAAAGGACATTGCTGCAGAGTTAATTCAATTTACACCCAGCGGTGGTCCAGACAAGTCTATGGGATATCAAAGAGCTCAGTCCTCTGCATTACTGCTATTACATATCTGAATGCACACAAGTAATTATTAAAGGTAACTTTTTTCTATGAGCACTCCTATGGAAAACGAGCACACAAGTAATATTAGTAACCTAGCAACAGACAATCTCAGCAGTGGCAGCTTCAAAACAGAGGAATAGAAAGAAGAAGAAAAACAGTGACATTGGTCTCTATCAAATTACTACAAAACAAACCCAATTTTCCTCTCACTCACTCAACAGCTGACAGCTAATGGTGTTAGATAAGTATGTTCAAGGATTCCTGTAACCCTTTCATGACAAAATACTGCCAGTTTTGGCTGGACCATGGAAGGTTTGTTCTGAAATAAAGTCTCTGCTTTACAGTGGCACACGCACAGAGAAACTTTTTGCTGCAACAATATCAGATCTCTGAGTCTGAGTTTATTTTTCCCTGATGACTGAATGTGCCAAGCAATCGCGGGTTCTGACAGAATGACAACATAACAAGACAGGCATGTAACAGTGCCCTCCAGTCACCTTTGATTGGCAGTGTTGTCTGAACAATGATTAGTCTGTGTTCGACACAGCAGGAGTTGTCTGCAGTTAGGAGCAGCTGCCAGCCCAAAGCAGTCAACTGCCAATCTGCAGGGGCCTTATCTTGTGTAGCAGAGTGATCATCAAACCAAACCATATTTAGCAAATAATACTGAAGTACATACAAACACTCTCTGATCCTATTGGAAAATAACAGGAAAAAATGTCTGAAAATAGTGAAATGCCATGTCATTAAATAAAAAGCTTTGCCAAGCTGATTGTGACTGGTGTCTGTGACTGGTGTCTGTTTATGAGACCAGCTAGTAGTGTCATTACCCATAGCATGTGGTATTCGCATCCATAATGATGACTGTAATTTTACATTTATGCATTTAGCAGACACTTTTATCCAAAATAACTTACATTTGTGAACTATCAGTTACATCAGGGCATTCAAACCGACAATTTCCAGACTACTAGCGTGCTAGCCAGATTCCTTAACCGCCCCGTGTAATGCCACCACCGCCCCGTGTAATGTTAGTAGTAGTGTTATCTGTAAGAGAAGTGTAATTAACAATAGCAGTCAGTGGTACAACAGCAATACTAGTAAGAAACTGTACTTGCAGTAGTAGTATGATGTCAAGACTGTTCTGACAACTTCACTATTCTGTCCAAATCGATTGTATGCCTTGACGTTTTTCTGTATCTTTTTTCATTAACTTTTCACCACCCTTAATCTGTGTCAGTCTCCTGCTGCTCCATGGAAGCAAAGAGTAAACGTGTCCGTCGGTCTGTGTACACGTGGTGGGACCCTGAGAGCCTCTGCCAGCCCACATCAACATCACAATTAAAGCAAGGCTAAATAAAAGAGACTGGCGTTGGCTCTCTCTGCCGTTGCCATCTGTTGGGCCTACAGCCATGATTAAAGTGCTGCTACTGCTGCTGCTGCTGCAACACAGTGGTGTTTTGCCCAAGCTGGGAAGAGAAAGAGACAGAGAGAGAAATAAAGAGAGAGAGAGAGAAAGGAGAGTCGTGCTGAAGACCGGGGGCCAACAGGTGACCTCGTAATTACTCTCCATTCCCAGTATCCCACTGGCCCTGCTCTCTAAACTGCACCACAACTCCCGGCTCCGAATTAGCATATACGCTCTCTCCCTCTCTCCATGGTCAAACATGCACAGACACAAGAGTACACACACACAAGTACAAACACACACACACTCACACACACCCAAACACATCTGCTCAGAGGTGATTTTACCATAAGTGCAGCAGTGGGGGTCAAATTTCAGACAGATATGTAGTGCTAGTGCACCATAAGGCAAAGTTGATTACTCAATGATACCAGAAAATGCACTATTCTAAATGTGAGTGAAGACAAACATGGTCAGCGCTGTGGTTTGGTTAATGTCATGTGTGGTTAGTTGGGTACTTTTATAATACCAGAAAAATGCAATCAAGGTGGATAACCTACAAAGCATTTAATGTCAGAGAATGAGTTAAAGGTTTAAAAATATATATTTAGGTGGAGCTGTTGCAAAAATTCCACATTGAGATCCAAGTACCCATGAGAATCCGGTTTCGAGCCCAACCTATGGTCATGCCTGTTTGAAACTGTTTGTTCGCACCAAGAGCTGCTAAACATGTAAAATTGCTTATAACTTTTGACTTATAAAGCATCACTGCTAACCTGTGTTTGCAAATGCTCACGTCGATCTAATTGCTCATGACATTACTATTGCCATTTCATTTAAAGCTGAAAAATGTCACAGTTTTTTTCTTTTTTTTTTGTTACTCTAGTCGTCCAAATTTTGTCGCTCCTAGCTTTTGTCGCTTTAGTCACTTCTGTCTCTTTTTCACAGTAGATCAAGATGGATGTGGATCTTAGGGCAGCCAACAACAAAGGGATCAGAAATGTCGTAAAGAGAGCATGCATATATATGCAGTTAAATTGATGAATAGATTATTTCATCACCACTGTTAGAGAGCTGTTAGATACCAAATCAAACAGCCACAAAGTTGTGCGAAGGTGCGAAGTAGTTCTAGAAGCTCATACTGTATAGAGCTATATGAAAAGTACAGGAGCACAGCTTTTTGTTGCCCCTTCACAAATTTAGTCCTGCTTAATTAAGCCCTGATCTGCATGTTTTTGCAGAGCATGCATGAGACTTTCCTTGTCTGGCTGTCTCTCCTGTTTCTTTTCCTTCCTTCTTTGAAAGGCCCCTTGCTTTCCAGGGAGTCGTCAACCAAATCTTGCTATGAAAAAGGAAGAAAGCAATTCCAGTAACACCTGTATGATGACCAGTTGCACTGCACCATGCCAGTCATAATGAAACAATGTCTAATTTTGCTTTCGTTTTGAGGCTGTCACATTAGTCTCTGCTGTCATAGCTGCCAATACTTGTCCATACGAGTGAACTTGTGTTCTCATCAGTGCATGTATTTTTACGTTATTGAAAACAGAACTGAGAATAGACAAATGATTGCAGTTTTTTAGAAATGAAATGACATGATGGTAACTGATGGCTGATCTTGTATGCATATTCATAGCTTTGATTGGGCTTAAGTGATGCACGTTTTTGGAGAGCTAGACAAATTGGCAGATCAGTAAGCCTGGCTGATGGCCATGGAATTGGACTTTTCCAGATGACACAGATTGCCAGTCAGTCCCTGCTGGGTATCTCTAAAAACATGTAAACGGAGGTTTAAGTCACTGAAAACGACTACTTATATTTGGTCGGGTATCTATTTGTTTGCTGTGTTTTTCTCTGTCTTCCCTGGCTCCTTTTGAACAGAATTCTATTTTAATACGAAGGAGGAGAATAAATGTGTTTTCATGAATAGTCTTGGTAGCTCTTGGTTTGAACTCTAACCCCATCTCCCTCTCCCATTTGCTTCCCAGCATAGTGAATAGTGAATAGCACTGTGAATTGCCGGCTGTAACGCTAACTTATGGAGATAAAGAGAACTGAGTTTCTATGCACTTGCTGGTTAGCATTAGCTGCTGTTTTGCTATTCGGTTGATGTTTTTTCAAATTTTCTTGTTCTCATTGTTTCAAATCTTTCTCTTATTCATTCTCGTCCTACCACAAACATTCAGTGACCTTGAACAACAAGGTTATGGGTTGATTTGTGTTAAAATTACCCTTTAAGGACACTGTTCATCAGCCTAACAAGTACCAGCAATAGGAGTTTCCACTGTAAAGCCCAAACACCTGCATCACTTTGGCAGGTGCTCCCAGTCCACAGAGACTGTTAAACCTGCTGGAGCTCTATTTCCTCCAGGAGTTATACCTCTTAATCTGCAGCCAAGAACTCGACTAGAAATGGACTGTGCATTACAGAACTATGATAATAGAAATTACAATCTGTGCAACATCAATATTATTAAAGTGTGGGTCATTTTATAATAATCCATGCTTTATTGTCCAGAAATCCTGAGCTCATTCCACTACCACGGCACATAAATGTGAAAATCAATCATGGACTCCGGCGAGGGTTAGGACTTGCTGAATAACAAACCCACGTGCAGAGACTGGCCACCCGTGATGTTCAGCGCCGTGGCAACATTATGCCAGGAGCTGCCGCTGCAACGTCTCTCTCTCTCTCTCTCCCCAGCTCGTCACATCTGGTGTGATTGAAGTTCATTAGTTTCAAAACAGCCAGTTGCAATATGGCCAGATGCTATGAACCACTGCACTTGGCGGTGCTACACAACATGCACAGGCCCTAATGAGTTGACAAATGGGAAAGTTAAAATCAAAACGCCGCAATGAAGCAAACGGCGATGGTGACAAGCTCATTTTTCTTAGTTTTAATTACAGAATGGTCAATTACTTTTAATTACATTGGTAACCAGTGTTTCGATTAGTTCAAATGGCCCTCTACTTAGAGGAGAGAGAGAAAGAAAAAGAGACAGAAATACTTTCCTTATTGTTCCAATGCCCAGGAGCATTTTCATTTTTGGAGGTGCTTTTAGTGACACTGAATGAATTTCCAATTGTCTGTGAATGTTGAATGATAATAACAGTGTTAAATAATTCAGATACTACGCTCATTGTTGTCTCTCATCTTTTCTTTCATTTATCATTTATTCAAGTATGAAACAGGTAGAATTTCTACACCAACAGAAAGACAAGAGCTGGTAAGCACGATTGTTGTTGAAAGAGGGTGAGCAATGAACTCTTACGGACAACACTCCAGATTTATATTGCTGTCTTTCACAAAGGTCACAGAGAGCATCACAGTGTAGCATCATTTATCCACATGACTTCACTGAACTTAAAGCATTTAAATATATGTTAGGTTTCTGTAAAATGTCCAATATTCTCACTGCAACTGACCACAGATGTCACAAGCTGCAAACAGCACCCAGCAGTGAATTAGAAAGCAATTAGAGCTGCTGATCTAAGTAAATGCACTCTCCCCTGACTCATTTAGACTACAGGGGAAAATAAGCAATAAACGGAGCCAGAAAATCACTAATAATATGGCTTCAATTTGAAATGGCACACAGTGTGTCACAGCTCCACTCCACCCGCATTGTAAGATATGTCGGCTCACATTATGATGGAAAATTCAAAATGCGCTTTAGGTATCGGAAAACAAGGGACATGAATTCCGGTGAGAGAAAATAATGTGGAATTAGAAAGAGAGCGGAAAAGTGGGAGATTTTATCAGCAAATGGAAATACCATTTTATCTCATATGTCAACCCAAGAAATATTTTATGTATTACTGGGGACAAATCTGCAATTTGGTTTGCTCACACAGCTGTGGCCCCATGGGAAAGCTGCATTAGTACCTGTATTAAAGCCCCCAGTCGACAGTCACATCTCATTTGGGAAAAAGACAGGAGGAAATTATCCAGGTAAACAGATCGATAAGAACAGGATTGAGTGAATGCCTAGGGCAATCACTGAGGCTACTCACTTTTGTCAAATACATATTATCATATACTTGTCCAGAATTACCATCAAATAGTGACATGATAAGAACAAATTCATATATCTGATATGTTTATCACACTGATATGTTTACATGGGTGACACCAAAGATGTCCTTTAAACAGAGTTTTGAAGGCTGAAAATGAGGTTGAAAATATAGTTCACACTAATTGGAGACATACCAGAAATGCCCAAACCTTCTTTTGATTGAACAGTGCACTAACTCTTTTCTCTCTCTTTCTCTCTCTCTCTCTCACACACACACACACATATATATATACAAACTGTGGATTGAGCCATTTTAGTGGCAAGGTTGTTGTCTCTGACGAGGCAGAGGGCACTTCTTTTATTGTCCTGAGTGATAGGTTGTTGGCACGGAGTAAAAATGGGAGCTGTCACACTTACGTAATCTGATCTGTCTCTGACTGACACAACTATCAGTGAAATTGGGCCACGATTATTTGTATGTTCTGCACGCAGCGACTGGCCAAAAAATTATGCCTGATGAAGTTTATTTTGAGTGTACTCAAGAAGTGTGCGGGTTAGACTGAATCAAAGAAAACAAGAGTAACAACAAAAAAGTTTTTTAAAAAGTATTCTGATGAATAAAAAATGTTCATCAGACCAAAGAATGACTCACTGGTCATATTGCTGTTGCTTTGTTGACCGGAATTGCTTTTTGATGGTGTGGTGGTTCTCACTGTTTGTAACAAATGAATGCCCCATATTCATTCTCATTGTCATGGCTGACATCAGCTTTTCATTGTACTGACAAACATTCACAATATCAAAAGGCTCCTGAAAAATTGAATGCCTATTCTCATTATCGTGTTAGGCTGAAACTTTTGCTTTGCATCAACAAGCCTTCAAACTATTAAAAAGTTTCCGTTGTCACCTTTGCATGTTGTTACAACACTGATGCCCCCAGTTATTTCACCAAACTTACGTCATTTTCCCTAAGCCTTTGAAATGCTTAAAGAAAAACAAACATGCTTTGCCATATTGTCAGACTTTCCCCCCTCTGTTCTTTAACTGTTGATTTGTTTTGTTTTGTTATTTTCATTCTCTAGGCCCACAGGGACATGGAAATATGGTTTGGGTCAACTGTGGGCTATTTGTCGATTGTACATTCTAAATTTTTTCTGAAATGTCCTCTGATCTGAAAAAATCCTCCAAAATGTCCTCCAAAATAAACAATTTCCCACAATTTGCACAACTATGTGTCTAAGCTCTACTGACCATTACATTTTCATGCCACACAGAATCTTAAAATTACATAATGTTAGACAACACATCAATGATCCACATAGTGTATAGTTCTGTAACAGTGTGAATATGTGCTGTGTTATCCTGAGTAAACCACTACACACACATTCTAAATGTAAATAAAGATTTTGTGCATTTGCACATAAATGTTCTATCCACAGTAAATGCTACACTCCATTTAATAATTCTTGCTCTGAGGTATTTAAGAGTTTCCCCCACAAGCACTTCAACCCATTCTTTTGTCACATCCCTTTAGAAGATCAAATTTCCATGATCTTGTGTTTACAAGGTAGTGTTCTTGTATGTTTGGGATCAAGACCTGATTGGCTTAAGCTAACTGCTCTACCTAACAACACAGTTTGTACCTCTAAGGGAGTCTGAAAATCTTTTAATATATCATGTTTGTGTCTAAGACATCAAAAATGTCCTATTAGACCTTGAGATGTTTTTATAACATGATCATTGATGCCAGTCAAAATATGGAGAAAGGCATCATGCTGTGTCTTATTTTGAATTACATGCCTCATTTACAACTTAACTGAATTCATTTGCATTTAACAGGCTTGATTGTAGTAAGCCTAAAGGCAACTTTCTCCAACCAGTACGGATGTAAATTATTATGCAAATTCAAATAATTAGGGCAGAATCTCTACTTCAGTGGACATTTTAAACTAGTGGGTTTGGGATATTAAAAAATAGCGATGTTTTAAAACTGACCAACAGATGACCCCTCTATCTGCCCCAGAAGACTTCAAGCCTGGCAAAGGGCTGGGTTATACGAGGCCAATCACTCAGCTTGCAAACTGTTTACATGAGCTAGAGGGCTTGTAAGTCTAACACTTTGGGGTCCATCCCATGAAGACAGCAAAATGCTTTCATGTCTGTTTAGTCAAGCAATGACATGAAATTTAAAAACAGGGTGTGGCATTCTAACCCAACACAGTTTTTTTTTTTCTTTTTTTTTAACCTAATGGTCCTCAAGTGGTCTGATATGTATGTGTGTGTACAGGCTCAAAAAAGTTTTTCTATTCTACTGTTCCAGCCAATCAAAAGGCAGCTCCAGGACCACAGGGGGGAGAAGTGAGTCTTGACAGGGTGTTGACCTCAAATGTCAACAACCTTTTACTTGATTTGTACACTACACTTATCTTGTGATTAACTCTTGGGGGTTGATTTCAGTCAATGGCAAAAGTAGTTTGTGAAACATGCATTTTATTTCTTTCTGTGACCCGCCCCCCACATTGTACAGTTCAGGTTGGTATTTCAATAGGCTTCAAATGTTTTGAGTGCAGAGAACACATTTAGATGTCATTTCCCTCTGACAGAATGGCTACAGAGGGTGTGGGTGGTGCCAGACATGGGTTCCATGGCATGACATGACAAGATATTAAGTGATTAAGTGTAACAGTAAACGACATCATAGAACTCTTGAAAGACCAACCTGGCTTTAATTGTCTATAGTTGTACAAAAGACACTCTGACCCTAAATGTTCCAGCAGTCATTGTATATCAACATGATTTATACAGTGGGAAAACACATGAACAGAAATTTCATAGCCCATTATCCAAGAACAGCCCAATGCTGTCCAATGCAATGATAAAAAGCTTCAGTGTAGCCTAGAATAATCAAATTTGCTGAATAGCTTTTAGCCTATTCTGTTTATGTGGGAAAACTCATTGTTTCATGTTCTAATTCATATTCCTTTATTTGTCCCGTCTTTTCATGCATTGTTTCCCAATGTTTTTCTCTTCAGTGTTGGCTATGAGACAAACAAAAGTCACAAAGCCTCTCACTGTAAATATGCAAGAAATTGTGCTTGTAAAGGAACTCACACATAAACTGCTTTTATGCTTTACTAAGGCTGTGAGGATCGCCATCTGCCCTTTCATCTGCATTTCAAACCGCTCTGCATCAGCTTCCAGACAGACAAAACAGGCTTGTCTGATTACTTGTCTTTCGGAGCCCTCCTAGGTCCATATCACAATATCCAAAAAGCTAAAGCCTGTCAGTTGGAGGGAGATCCAACCTAAATTAAGGAGACACTATAAGAATAGCTGGCATGGGGGCTTCGCTACAGCACAGAACAAGCATCGGTGGTGTTCGACAAATGCAGACGGAGCTCAGCCATTGGCACAGCACTTACGGCAATTTCCCTCCATAATTGCACAGCCTGTCCGTGCACTGGCAGAAAACTTTAGCGCATGGACCCCCATGAGAATGAGGTCCTGAGATATATTCAGAGAAATCCTTAGCCAGCATGAAATTACAGTTAACATCGCAAGGCATTCAATCATTGCAATTTCATTTCAATGACATTTGTAAATGATGTCGGGGGTAGGGAGTGCAGATAAAGCCACAAAGTAAACAAGCCAAACTCTAAGGGCTAAAAATGTAACAAAAGAAAATCAAGATGCTTCTGCCATGGCCATTATCATGAATTTGAACTCCAAAAAGATGAATCAATTATGCATACAGCTGAGGCTGAAATTAAATTATAGTAGTTTTCTCAAAACTACTATAAATGCAAATAAAATAAAATGTAATGCAATTCATTATGCACACCCAAACCATTCTCTGATAACAGCAAAAGGTAGAATTCACTTTTATGTTCCATCTAAATGAAACTGAAATACTAATAAGTCTTGAATGACTTCAATGAGACATTCTCTATGTGGTACCTTCTATACCCGCTTTCAAGACCAGACCATTTCTCTTCATTCTTATGATATGAACTGTCTCATCACCGCAAATGCTGCAATGCTCCTTTGCTTTAACGACCACATACATGTTGTGGAACAAACAAAGAGAGGTTAGCTGAGAAAAAATATGGTCCATCAATACTTGTTATTTTATATGGGAGAACATATTGGTACAGTTGATGTTGATGTTCATTTTTGAAGGAATGTGATTTTACTTAAAGAGCACATGATCAATTCATTAGACATAGGTCTACACTGTACAAATTAATTCAATAAATGAATTTAATTCAATTTTATCAATCCACACACTGAAATTGGTTTATAGTTTCACACACACATACACACACACACAGAGGGAATTGAGATTCAGCACAGCATTGGAATGCCTGCAAATTCTGTGTGTCTGTGAGTGTGTGTATGTGTGTGTGTGTGTGTGTGTGTGTGTGTGTACGTGTGTGAAAATTCCTCTCCACACCCCTATCCAGACCTATATGGTGGTTATGACAGCTGTTTATTGGAGGTCAAAAAACGCATTCTCAGTGATAGGTCGGTGACCTGTGTCAACTCGACCAGTACCGCCTCAGGCTTGGCTAGAACACCTGCTGAGAGATCTCCATGGCAACACAGTCTCCTGAGCTCCTCCACCCATGTGAGGGTAACAAGGACCAAAATTTAACAAGACAAGACAGATGTTGAACAGCTACTGTCGAATATGCACAAATGAAGCACACATTCTTTGGTTGCACGTAATTGAATTCTCTTCAGAAGTCCCACTTGCAAGGCCTGTATATACAAGGTGAAAATTACAAGGAGCAACATAACAATCCCCACATACAAAAACCTCAAGTCTCTGCTAGCAGTTTACTAAGAGGTCTGTGGATGATGTCTAACTTGGATGTGAATCAGAGTAATTGGCATGTATATAGGCAAGTCCGAGTGGTTCTAGGACCATTTCTTCCTGTTCTTTCAAGTACTGCATATTTCAGCAGCTTAGACTTATGCTCTATATGTTATGGAATGTAAATGTATTCATAATACATGCATAGCTGTATATACAGCAAAAGGTTGCTTATATCCCATTTTAGGACAAACTACATCCTCCCTTCCCATAAACGTCAATGTTATATTCTGTCATCTTAATGTGACTATATATTAACACAATGCATTATTGAGTAATCCTTTACGCCACGCTGAATGTGTCAAGACCAGTTCCAGAGACTACACCATTTTTTTTTCTCCAAATGCTGCCTATATTAGACTTAGACTAAAAAATAATGCTGAAAATCTTTGCAATCACTGAGGCAAGGGTGCAAAGTGTGTGTGTAAAGTGTGTGTAGGAGTGAAGAGCTGCCTGCAATCAGACCACAGCCTCACACTCTCAGGCCTACCCCTGCTTGCATGCTCAGCACTTCCCATTGCATGCTCATTTGCATGTCTGACCTCAATAGCATATATATATATATATATATATATATATATATAATCTCCCTTTAAAAACAACTCCATATGGAGCGAGATTAGACTTTAGCAACTTTGAACCGTTAATCAATATTTATCCTGGTTCATGTTTTTCTAGCACTTTTTAAATGTTTAATTTGGTTCAAGGACATTAAACAATAATGCCGGCAAACATTTCCACCCAAGCAAATGTACACTGATGACTCCCCCTTCCTAAACCCTCTCCCAACCCCCAAACGCACATTACTTGGTAACAGCCAAGCAACCAAGCATCCACCCAACAGGAACCCCAGGAAATACACCCACATGCCTTTCCCACATGCAGCACAACTCTGATGGCTATTTCCTCATGCATGCCCCTACCACCACCACCACCACCACCACCACCTTGTGAGCTGTCTCAGAGCAACTGGGGGAGGGATTTGTTTTTCAATGAACCCTGCATGAATATATGAACACGCGTGCCGATGTGCCAAACACATGTAGAATTACACGCCCCGTTAGCATGTCTCCACCTGGAACTATAGCTGCTTTCTGTTGTCGAGGAAACACATGGAGGATAAATGGATGGATGGATGCATGCATACAGGGTTCTCCAAAAAAGCACCATGCCAAGACAAACACAAGTAAATCGCATTAGTGGATGGAGATGAATGAATGAAGGCTGCACACCTAGTAGCACAGCTAAATGAGCTGGTTTAATGCCCTGCCATTGGGCCCAAGTCATTTGGGCATGGGGTATAGGGTATGGCAAGGGTTTTGGCATTAACCCAGCTGAGAACACCAGGTGAAACAGAACAAATACGGGAAAAAACTGTACATTATTATTATTATTATTATTATTATTATTATTATTATTATTATTATTACTACTACTACTACTACTATGGCAAGCCAAACATGTATTTTTCTGAAGGTTATACCTGCCTTGTGTGTCACTGCCTGAACACATGTTGAACTACTGTGACTAGTGGAGCTTTTGTAACATAAATAAATAATTTTGGGGGACAAACCCATGTGTATTGCTAATAATGAATTATATTACTTGGACTGCCTTGACTACTACCACTAATTATACAAGCCTATGGCTTCAAACCTCCAGCACACACATTATGTCAAGGTCATGTGGAACCATAGTGGGAGTGTCAAGGTCAAACTACATGATGACATTCTCTTGATGAAGATTTTCTCATACCCTGAGGAAATACCCAGTAAAGGGCTTCAGTCAAGTGGCCTTTCGCTCATTACCACAACTGCTGTCTTTTGCTGATTTAGCTTTTCCAGACATTTTATGTCTTTAGGCAAAGCACAAAGCACAGTTTTTCCAGAGGGTAAACGTAACAATTGACTTTTAAGTTGTGATGACCTTGATGAGTTTGGTGTTCCTTGTACACTAGAAGAGAAGTGGTCAGTCAGATGTGTGTGTGTGTGTGTGTGTGTGTGTGTGTGTGTGTGTGTGTGTGTGTGTGTGTGTGTGTGTGTACATGTTTTGCATGTTTTGTCTGACTTCTGTACAGGCACATACGGGCTTAGAGTCCAGGCTTAGAGCCTGATTGCACCTGAGTGTCTCAAACCCATTCCTCATTTTCTTTTGGCCCCTAATTTCCTGTCCACTCTTCACTGTCCTGTCAAATAAAGCCTTAAAGTACATTCAGGGGCAACTATTTCAGAAACAAAGGCATACTTGTGAATGTGGAGAAATCCTTTCTCTTGGACCACCCAGTAGTGGCCTTTAGAAGGAAAAAGTCTCTCTCGTATTAATGTATGAGTGCAACTTGGCTTCTTCCATCAGCAATAGAAAGAATTGTGATGGGCAAAACACATCTGTTTGAAATCCTGCAGTCATGCCAATGCATAGACTCTCATATAGTCCTGGTTTACTCAAAGTGTGCTGTCTTCCATTCTGAGCTACAGAGCCAGAGCTCTGTAGCACAGTTGTCAATATTATACTATATATTATAGCTTCTGTTCACCCAGTCCATTCTCTGTGTGGAGATTGAAGTGAGGCTCAACACTGAATAGTGGAAAGTGATAAAGACTCTTAAGTCACTGGAGCACGCTATTAACTGGCCATAAACAGAACTCAGATTTAAAATGCTCTTCTCTCACAGCACAACCAGTAGACTTTTTCTGCCCATTTACAATAGGGGCCATTTACCCCATCTCCTTTTTATAAACAAGGGACCTTGATGTAGTGTAGGGTTCATAGGGTTTGTTAAAGGAAGCTGTCGGTTACTGGGAATCAATGGAAAGGGTGAGAAATGGCCCATGGCTTGTTTTGCTGGTCATTTGCAGTTAAATGCAGTATTTTGTTTTTTACACCTAAAGGAACGCATGGTGAAATCTTACAGCGTGTTTTACAAGTGAAAGCAACCTGTAAAGGAG
Source organism: Tenualosa thibaudeaui (assembly GCA_027481765.1). Taxonomy (NCBI): domain Eukaryota; kingdom Metazoa; phylum Chordata; class Actinopteri; order Clupeiformes; family Clupeidae; genus Tenualosa; species Tenualosa thibaudeaui. The sequence goes on from JAIFZK010000009.1 coordinate 15,703,569, forward strand.
AGGAGAATTCACATCCTGTCTGTGTTGAGTTTGAGAGAACATCTTAAAGGGTGACAAATTGTCCACAACTTCTACAAAACAATAATGGTCAAATGAGTTCTTAGACAGTTGGGGGCTATAACAGAAGATGACCGCCATCTGGAGAATGGAAATTTCCGGGCAAGTGCAGAAAGTTCTGTAGTTTGCTTCAGGAGTACTTTTAAAGTATAAAAGGTGTGAGAAGCAAGCTAAGTGATTCCCATTATCCTGCATCTTGAAAGTGTGTGCTATTAAGGCAAAATCTGCAGGAGACGAGCCACAAAAAAAATGTGCCTTTGAGGCAGAATGATCCGGAAAGCTTCACCAGACAGATCAAGCTGATCCTGAGTCCACCACTCCTAGAACCTCAAAAGAGTGACTCAGGCAGTAACCCTGTCTCTGACTTGGGGCAAAAACATGGGCCTTGAGACATCAGGACCAGCTACCACCGATAGTCTTAACATAAGTGGATCAGCAGATGCATTTTTGAACAAAGCTTTATGAATTGATCCGGTAGGTAGGTATGGCCACAACACCAGCACAGGCCAGGTCTTGAAAGAGAGAAAGGTTCCTTTTTCCTGTGGACCCATTTGTTATTAAGATTTCCAACAGAAATGTTGGTATAACCTTAAAAATTGTCTAATTTGTTTGATTGGTTGTAACCTAAGAATGTTTGAACATCTATTCTAAATGTCTATTTAGTATATATGTCTATTTTATATAAATTATATACTACATATCTTGCTCATTTTATTTAACAGCTGTATAAAATAACCTAAGAAGGTCCCAAATACATGACTATTTGACTTGACAACGTCACGTCTGGCGGGGTGTCTTTCAGCTGAGTCACTGCTGGCTTTGGCTATTTCCCTACCCATTACACTGCCACTGCAGACTTACCTGAGTGGGTCTGCTTGTGGAAGGAGACACCAAGGGCCATGCTCCTGCCCCATATATCAGGCCTAGAGGGATGCTAGCGTAGCCAAACACTAGCAAGCAAGCCAGAGCATGTAATGGGCCCAGTCTGATGAGAGAAGCACAGATGGGCTTCATTTCCCTGATGTGAAGGGAAGCAAACATAAGGATATATATCAGCTACTTTTACTTAGTTGGTTATGGAGTGCATAGAGTCTACTACTAAGGACTTGTACAGACAGGTGAGATTGAAGTAAAGAAGCACATTGTTGAATAGGTTTTGTTACTGTAGTACTGGCATCATCTGTTTAGGTTTGAAGGGAAACACTAATTTGAGAAGGAAGTGGCTGCCATTCAGAACTGACTTTTGTAAGGCTCAATTCAAAGCACATCCCAATGTACTCTCACAAATGTATACTTCCATTCAGTATATGATATATTCAGTTTGATGTGGCTGCCCCAGAATCTGAACCTATCATCCTTGCTTTTCAGTGTCAAAGAGGCTAGCTTTAACCTTGACTTGACCATAAAAACAACTATAGTATTTCAATTCAGAGCCCCGTTGTTCGAGGTCACTAAGTGCTGTCAGTAGACCAACACAGACCAAATAGCTAACAGTCACTGAATGGTGTGCACAAACTCATTTTCAAATCAAATTGTCCCACCAGGTTAAATTAAGTTGCAGCCAGGAATTTAAAAAGAACACAGTAAAAATCAATAGATACAACATTGAAGTCAAATACCACCATGAAGACAATGACAAATACATAATACAGAACTTTCCACAAGTTCCAAATTCTACCTCTGTGTTCAAGACACAGGACACAGAGGACACCCGCTGTGGCCACAAGAGCAGCGCGCCCCCTTTCGGTGGTATGTCACCACTAGGCCATTGGTCATTTGGGTTTGACTCCTAAACCACTGTGAGTCTGCTGCTTTGTTGCATAAAAGTATCTGCTTAAAAGTATCTGCTTAATTTCAGCCAACATTAACTTTATGTTTCTATTTGTTTTATCTAAAGTTATTTGTAACACACTCACTGTCCATACATATGAAGAGACTGCTGCAATGATGGCCTACAATTACAGTAATACTGAGGTAGAAGAAAGTGGAGAAGTATGAAAAGTTGACTTAGGTTTCTGTGTTGATAAACAGCACAGAAATTATGTCTGTGATGGTGTAACCAGAGGACTGAAGCTAGAGTTGGGGTGGTAAACAGTGTTTCTCTACATAAGTTCCCTCTGGATAAATTTCGAGCCTATCCCTATTCATCACCAGACTCATGTCACAGGCAGCATAAAAGTGCCAACATCTGAGAGGACTGAGAGGACAACATGCCATGTTGACAGAAATTCAATCTTGCGGGCATAACAAAGTCTTTTGACACATGTACACAGAGTTGCTCCCGTTTCTCTTTTGCTTTCCTCTCCTTTGGTGGGCACACTTTGCCTTTACAAGAGAACAGAAAATGAAAGATGAACATACATAAAGGAGATAAACATTATCTCCATCGCAAACTGTACATCTGGCACCACGCCCTACACATCCTCTCCAGCCGGGCTCCCGGCCAACGTTAAATCAATACATTTTCAAGCTTCACAGAACATAATTTGAATGTCCAGCTGAAGAAGACGCGGCATGGCAAGATTGAAGCTATACAATGTGGATTAATTAAGTCCACCCTCTGAGCATGATGTGGCTAAATGCTTTCTTGACAGGGTTTTTAAATGATTTTTTAAAGACACCTCAGGGCTCTTTTTGAAATGCACTGCCATTGCCAGCCACAGCTTGGAGAGTTAAAAAGAATCATTTACCATTTGATGAGTTCCCTGTCTGTGCTCTCAAACATTAAGCATGATGTGATTATGTAACGTCTTTGAATGCTGAGACATGCCTTGTCAGTGAGAACTAAGAAACAGGCGCCTAGTTTTCCGCCTTTCATTTACTTGTTGTTGATGCAACACTGCCACCCATCCGGGAACAGTGGAACTGCCCAGACACGTGTTTCAGACACATGGGGGGCTCCAGCTACTGATTAGGGCTACAGCGAGATGCGTGAAGTCCATGTGCAGAGAAATGAGACCTACAGCCAAGGAGAATCTTTTGATATTAACATTAGAAGGCTCGTGCTTTACATCCTGCTACAAAGATCCCAAGGCCGGCACACACACACTATAAACAGAGAGCAAGGGAGGCAGCTGGCTCCACTGACAGGTTGTGAGTCATGTTTCTACCACTCACACTGTGCAAGAGATAAAGTGAGAAAAAGACCTTTTGAATAGAAATTCTATAATCTTTTTTATTGGTCCATCGGCACATGGATGAATGCTTTTCTTCACATTTTGAAATAGCTGGCCACATTGTTAGTCTCTTTTGACACCAGTGGCATCTGGAATGTCATGGTTTGTGCCTCCATCTACTGGTGGCCCCTATAAAAACAGCTTCTGCTTATAGACACTATAAGCTCTGCATAAATTATATAGGTTACATATTGTATTGTATTATAGTATTATGCAATGATAAATGATAAATGACAATGATTACGGTTAGAAGTGTATGTTATCAGATGAGGGAACGTATGGGGGTAGGTGAAGCCTATAACAGGTGAGGGGAGGTTCTGTTCAGACAAACACACACACAAGGGGGGTGGGGGGTGGTCAAGAGAAACATACACATTATATACATATACTGTTGAAGGGTGGAGGGCAGTTTTTACCTTGCTTTGTAGATCTGTAATCTATTGGCAGAGCTTCACGGCCACAACAAAGCATTCTGGGTAAATTTCAGTGCTATGTTCCTGTTAACCCCTGGCAATTGAAAACTGTCCACACAGAGCAGCTTCAAAAGAAGCCAGTGACTAATTTTAAATGTCATCATTCAGAATGATGTTTCACATAGATATTTTCCTGTCACGTGTTTTCTTTGAAGTTTGTCCCTCAGCCGTGTCTGTACGTTGCGACTGAGATAGATGAAAAGCTAGTTTTGCCTCCCATGAATTAAATATGAGAGAATGAAGACATTTCAAACAGGAACTGATTGATCAGCCGTCATCTCGCTGTTTGCTAATTGGTCTATTTCGCTCCCATTTTCCTACAATTCAGATAATCAAGCAACCTGTAAAAATAAACAGCAAGTCACTTTGTAGTGTAAACTCCATTCACACAATATGAATGAGGTTTGATTTAAAAGGTGTGATATTTCAGAATATTTGTGAACATTGCCAGCTCAGAGAAGACATATCTGTCAAGAAATGAAATGAAAGGGAGGGGGAGGAGACTTCTCTGAAGTTCACCTTTCCTTTTTCTCTCCATTTTGTCTTTCATCCTTTTATTCTCTTTCATTCTGTTTTGCTATCTCTTTCTACTATTCAGCCCACTCAGAGTTGTCTCCAACTCAATCATCCTCCAAGTCTCTCTTGTTATTGCTCCCAGCGAAGCAGAGCCATGGATCCTATACCCACAAATAGTTTAGGGGTGTCACCAGATACAAGCTCATATCATTCAGCAACCAGCAGACGAAAATGAAACAAAACTGCCAGGTGGATTTGCTCTGGGGCCAAAAATGATGACAATATGGGACTGTTGTGTGTGTGTGTGTGTGTGGGGGGGGGGGGGGTTGCCTCAATCGACTGTCTGGGAGAGAGGGATTGCAGTGTTGAACAGCAGAAATTTTATACTGCAACCATCACAGCTGATCAACGTTAGCCAAAAAGAATGCCACAATACAGCTGGTCAACAGAGGCTACATTTGGATGTACAATGTGGGCGGTAGTTTCCCAGAAAAAGACATTTCTATATAAAGATGAGATGATGTGAGATTGTGTAGGACAACCATACATGAGAAAAATAACAAAAGTTATGGTTGCTAGGCTTTATCACTGTGTTATCTGCTCTTGTGTTGCAATGTTGCTTGTTACTGCTGTTTAGATATTAGGCTGGTAAAAAATGGATGTAAAGCCTTCAGAAAAAAGTAACCTTAACACAAAGCCTGCTGCAGTTGTTTAATAATATTTCAAGTGTGGTTCACTATACAATTGTAACACTGCATTCCACACTCTGCACTCACACTGCGTTCCTCATCTTGCCCTAGTCATTAGCAATAACAACACGCATAAAAAATTAAACAAATTAAACGTAAACAAACACTAAAACAAATCTATAGTATTATGAAAGCAGCTCTTTCCATGACACAATGAAAATAAAATGATTTGGCCGTCATTATCTGAGCACAATAATTATTTTGGCAAAATAACGCAGCTCCGATCATTTCTGGATACTAATCTTTTTTTATGGTCCATCTGGTGAGTTCTCAGGAACATATACTGAACTCTTGTGTCGAATTTCCATTTTTCCATGAACTTGTGCAATAATATACAATAGTGAGCAAGTACACATCATAGGTGTTTTTTTTGTTTGTTTGTTTTATCTGATAAGGTGTTTAGTGGGAGCCTGTAGGAGTCAGATCTCCAGGCATTGATTTGCGAAGAATATGAGTCAGCACCGTCTTGCTCTGTATCAAAGCCCTCACAGGCATATACAGAAAGCCGTGTATTGACAGTTTGAGGAGGGGAAAAATCAAGTGTCCAGTCAATATTCCATTTCCACCACACAAAGGGTGACAGCAGATCAGGCATTTTGGAGGTCGTCCGCAAGCCCTGCATGGGGCTGCAGCCATTGCTGGGGCAGTGTGAGGCACTTTTGACTTTGGTCTTCCACCACTGTGGAATGAGGATAGAAGAAAAGAACATGCACTGCGGCCTTGAGTGACACACTAAATGCTGCACAGCTTTAACTTCACATCACAACATTGGTCAGTTGGTCAATGAGTCCTGGACTATCTTTCTGATGGTCTATCACCAAAACGGACATTGCTATCAGATTATGTGCAGCATCACAAGCTGTTCATCATCCTATTATGACACATTGAGAAGTGCATTGATAATTCTGTATCCAGTCTTGGCATGGTAGATTGTATTGTCCGGTAGATCATAACATGATGACCCATGACAAGCCACTGTGCCATGTATTTTCCAAAATGGTCTTTATAGGAGAAAAATATAGGGTGGACATGGGAGGAAGGCTGGGGTTAGGGTCTAGAAGTTCATGTGAAAGTTGGCAAAGAGAAGAAGAGATAGAGAAAGAGATAGAAAGAGAGAAGAGAAGAGAAAACAGAGGTGATGGGTGTCCTTTTTAGTAAACGCGGAACCCAGCCTTTCAGCACACTAAATCATCCACGAGGACTTGAATACAGGCACAGGCTGGTGGTAGTATGGTCAGTGGGCATGTTTCACTGGTAGTGCACCAAAAGGACTTTAATCCTGCCCTGTCCTGGGCTGCAGTCATTCTCTCTCTCTCTCTATCTCTCTCTCACAACTAGGCAACTTAGCAGTGACCACTAAGATCCTTCTATAGTCCTCCATCTATTGGGACAGAGAAGCATAAATAAAAAACATCATGAAAATATTTTTTATGTTTGAAGAGAATTTTTTGCTGGCCTGCTTCTTTTTGAGTGAGCAAAATCAGTGATATGCAAGGGTATACTGACATATTTCATCGGGGGTACTGGTGAACTTCATTTGCTTCTTTTCATAACTGACATTAAAGCAATAGGCCAGAGTCAGTCAACCCATAGCCCAAGGTTGCTGAGTGTTATTGGTAGGAATAAGAATGAGAATTTTTGTGACAGCCAACACTAACCGCTGTGCCTAGTTCATTTAGCATTAGCCGCTGGTTCGCAAATACGCTGTACCAGAATGCCTTGTTCTGATTCCTACCACTAGCCTTCTGCAACAGGGCTATGAGTTGACTGACTCTGGACTCTTGAGGTGTTTTGCTTTATTGTGTGATCCTTGATATCTTTGTGAGAATGTGCATTAGAAACAGATCTCTGTATGTTGTCTTTCCAAGTATTGAATAATGTCTAACATATCTGTTAATGAATGTCATATCATGTCAGCATTGTAGAAGAGACACAATGGGGCTACAGGAAGTCAGTAAAGATATCAGCTCAAGTGTACTGTCCTGCCAGTTCTTCCCTGACCAATATGCCTACTGCTCACACACTAAAATACCTTCAGAAAGCTGTCATGCCAGTTACAAAGGCAGTAACACTGAGACCCCAGACAAGTGTCCACCACTCAGAAGATACTACTGTGACATCTCCTGGCTCACAGTGTGTCTAGCACACCTGAAAAGTTAAACTCAGCTAGACAACCCCCCCCCCCACTACCACACACACACACACAAAACCTTCTGTCTCAGACAGGTTCTGCCACCCTTGGCTCCATGTCACAGCAGGGCTCCAGGAGTGCTGCCAAGTGACAGTGCACCTCCCAAGCCTACAAAACAGGGGACCCCATGCCTTCTTCACAACCTGTGAAAACCTAACCCCCATCAACAAGGCCAAGTTTCATCTTCCGCAGGTTGCCGCAGTTTGCCAGAAAATCCAGCATCATCAGCCTCACCACACACACACACACATACACACACACACCAAAGATTTGAGGCTATGTGTCATTGATTGACAGTGTGATATCACTGCTAAAAGAAGAAAACAACACTCTCCCACTGCTTCCTTTGTGCTTCCTTTGTGCCTTTGTTCCTTCTCCCTAGAACTAGAGCATTGTTTTTCCTTTTTGTTTTGTTTCTTGCAGACATTTCTTGCCAGTACTCTCTGGCACTATGCTTTTCATAGAAAAATTCAAAGCTTTTGGTAGCAAGAAATAGAGATTTCTCCAAACAAAGACTCCCCCAAAGAGGATTTTGTGCTCCATTTCCATTAAGTCTTGAACTCATACAGCACCTCCCAAACACTTTGCAATTAGCAAGCAACCCAGACCTAGAACAGCTTTAGCAGCTGTCTGAGAAGTATACTACACATGCATTGTCTTACTGGAGTAGACCCAACCACTGAAAGAGACATGAGACATGTAAAGAGAAGATGATTCTTCAGTCCGGATATGATTTATGATTGATCTCTTGTAGAGTTACATAGCAGCGGTATGGATACCTACTGCTGCTATTATACACGCAGACATGAGCTGATTATGGAATGTGTTTGGCCTTTATTCTGTGCTTCTGGAGATCGGCCTATTCCAAAGCCAGCTGCTGGGGAGAAAAGAGCTGTGTGCAGATGACTGTTTCAGTTGTACCCAGCCACTGCAGGTGCTTCCTCGCAAAGGAAATGCATTCTAAACACCAGTCTAACCCTGTCTTATTCAGTCCATGAGTGCTCACAAAATTTAGGCCAAATACATATTTCACTTATAAGCATCAGCCTTTGAGTATGGTCTGTCCTTCTCCCCTTGCTCACAAAATCCACACATGCCATCAATGCATTCACAAAACACTTTTGTGACTGTGCACCATATTTTTTAACAGGTTTTTAAAGACAGCCATCTTTAAATAAAACATACGGTATTGAATGTATGATCCATTAATATATTAGGGAGAAAAGGTTTAACGGCCACGACATACACTACAGACATTTTTTTTTTTTTTACAATTCCTGGACAGTAGGCTAGGCCATGTGTTCAACAAAAAAAAAAAGATTTGTGCACAAGTGGTCATTCTGAATAAAGACCTGATTGTATTCTCAGGAGGCAGCAGAGACTGGCTACTCAAAGTGACAGCTGGGAAGAGCTTCTCTCCCCACAGAGTAATATTCTGAGTTCCTCTACAGCTGCACCGCAACTGGCCCCAGGACCATAGTTTGGCCACCCCTGGCATAAGGTCAAAGGTCTGAGCATGAAGAGAGCAAGTGGATTGTGATGTGATGAGATGAGGCTATCCACTGAACACTCCAAAAAAGTCTTAACTGTTATCTGTAATCTATCACAAATTCAAAAAATAAGCTTAAGCTACTGGAATTGAAAAAAAAAATAGAATTTATTATAGGCCGACAAATTCTATTATTAAGAAGGTCTAGGCCTAAATGTTGTTGTTGACATTCAGCCTCAATTCCTGTATTTGAGGGTTTGTTGACGTTGCACAAACCTTGCCAAAATCACCGACTTTATCAGAAAAAACCCGTATGTGCGACCCACTAACACATTTGCAGAATGACGGAAAAATGTGGGCGGAGCTGGGTGCGTTCAAAAACACAATCTGCTTTTGAAACTAGGTTGGTTGTAGAGATTGAACAACACAATTACTTTGTCTGTACAGTTCCTTTGCAAAACTAAGGATGCATCGTAATAGTTTGGCTGTTTAAAATTCATGTGAAGATTTGACTTCTTTTGTTACTTTTCTCGTTTCCTATTACCCAAGGCAAAAGGACCCATTCACCTCTCGGTGCTTATATGTAATGCAAGTTTGAAAAACACAGATAATTGAATTACCTATGTGCCTCGTATTCAAAGGAAATAATTTCACCTCCTACGAAGGTAAGACCACCGAAATAACTTTGGGCTATGTGGTTGTTCTTGTTTGCTGGCTTTTGTGCAGTTACTAGCTTGTTCCAAATCGCCCGCCCACAGGCTTACGTTAACGTTGTGTTCAGTTAGGTAGGTTAGCGGGAGAGAATTATTGTCGTTAGGTTTGTTTATCTGATGTTCTTGGACGATATTCCACATTTTGTGCACACAAAAACCTTACAGTATATACGTCAATAATGGCAAACTACTGTCTGTGGTTTTTGCACCACTACGGGTAAAGCACTAAGTTTTAAAGGGCGCCGAGTTTGTTGTCCCCTATGAACTGGTCTGTTCGCACGTCTGTCACGTCCTGCCAGTTCACGTTTGTTACGTGAATACAGCTAGTTGATCTTCTGAACTTACCGTTTTTAAATGGGCAAAAGTCACTAGATGTTGGTTGAAATATATTAAGACCCTTGCATCATTGTTACCATGTTAAGCCTATCTGCTGCACAGTGCACCACGGTATGATCTCATGACTTAACTGATGAAGTTTGCGGACATCTAAATTTACACAATCTGCAGAGGCTGGCCAACCCGGACGCCACAATGAAGTTGTGTGGATCGGAGGAAAGTCAGCGTCTGAGCAGATTGTTGGAAGATGCCCTGGCACGTGAGACTCGCTTGTGGAAAGCACCAGTCTTGGAGAATGATCTGATACAGGTTAAAAAAAACTCTTTTACTCTCTCCATCACATACACTCACACACTGTATGTATATCCTACACACATATCACATTAATGTAGGGGTGGTACAGTGTCTTTGTCTTTGTGAACAAGGCAAGTTGTTCAACACTTGTTCTGTAACTTCTAGGGCACAGACATATCCCTTATTAAGCACCAGGAAGTGATTCTGTGGTTGAGAGAGATGAATACTGGGTTTCAGTTCTGTCAGGAAACGTATGCACTCGCTGTGTGTGTTCTTAACAGATTGCTGGCTACAGTAAAGGTAAGCGTCCGTTAAGTCAACTTGATGTTATGAAATTTCACTGAAGTAATGCCACTAAGCATTCATTATCTACATACCTCTCTGTGTCTGCTGTTGCAGGCTCAGTCAAAGTACCTGGAGTGTATTGCCATCACAACACTTATTCTTGCAGCAAAAATCAATGAAGAGGATGAGGTATTGATGGCACTTTGCATTTATTTTTCTGGCTATTACAAACATTGCAAAACAGTACAGCATATACAAAATATGCATGACTTGTAATGCAAATGCTATCCAATTTACTTGTGCGTTCATATACTGGGTCTTCAAAGAAACTGCAAATCATGATCCTAGACATGGTTAGACAAGGTCAGGAGCCAGTGTGAAGTTCAGTACAGTATATTTTATTGGTCTTCTCCATGATGTCTCTGGTAACAGGTAATTGCGTCAGTTAAAGACCTTTTGGCACAGAGTGGCTGCAGCTTCTCAACACGCGAGATCCTGCGTATGGAACGGATCATCCTGGACAAGCTGCAGTGGGATCTTTACACGGCGACACCCATCGATTTTGTTCACATCGTAAGTCATTCTACACACAGGGGCTATCGTCTTTGATCTTACTAAAACAACACTTGTACAAAGTAATCACAAGAAATCATGTACTAGTAGTAACCCTTGAGTGTGTGTGTGTGACAAAGGGGATGTTAGCAAGCCCCAGGCTGTTGCAGTCGATAGCCAAATTATCTTGGTCCTAGATATTGTGCATTGATTTTAAGTGTGCTCTGTGCCATGTCGAACAGTTGGCCCAAGTTGATAAATAAACGCTGAAAACTACAAGCAAGCTGTCAGCATGACTGGTGAAGTGCGATGCATATTTGACCAAGGCACTTATCTGTCTTTTGAAGCTATAGAATAAAAGAAAAACAACCAATTCTGTGTAAAATAGGGAATTCAGAAATAAATCATTTGCTCTTTAACAGACGTTTTTTATACAACAAAATATATCATTACGACTAGGCAGCCATTTTGAGAGTTAGTCTGACATTGCCAGTAATGGCAAATTACATTGTTGTGACCAGAAGCACTACCAATTAATAGTAGGCATTCTTCAGTTTCTCGTGGACAAATAAGAATTAGAGTGGGACTTCAATGGCATGTCAAACACTTCCTTGTAAAATTTGGGGTGTTGAATAGAGGCAATCCATCCATTTTTTTTTCTCTTTTTTGGAAATTGAATTGAGTAAAATTAGTTACTGACCCTGTGTAACTTTAGTAACAAAAATATGCCAGTGTAACTAAAACTCCCTAGATGCAATAATAAAGAAAATGTATTATATGAAATGTGAAAACTCTAATATTGTAGAAAAATAAATGTAATTTAATAAAACATATCTAGTCTCCAAATAAACATTTTGGCATATGCCAAGTCAATACATTCCAGTGAGAATCCACTGAAAGGTGTAGTATATGTAATCTATATATACTGTGTGTCTAGTCTACAGGAAAAAAAAATAGTTCTTCATAACATAAAGTATGATGGCCATGGTTTTAAAAATGTCTTCAATGTATATTGTTTCTTTAATTCTGTGATAAAATAGCATTTGTGTCATATTTTATTCATTAAAAACAGACAAATGCAAGTACACCTGACACTAAGATTGGAAATATGTGTAATGTATTGGTGTTATAGTAGATATCTTTTCAGCTATAACCCTAGATGTAAAAGTGATGTCTTTTCTGTAACAAAAAATGGATATTGCACCTTTCAGTGGAGTCTATATATCAAGTCAATATAATTAGAACTTCTGCTTGTGATTACTGATGCTGAAGGCTAGGTCTGTGTTAATTTTCCCCAAATTATAATAAAATAATAATAATTATAAAACTGGACATCTTAAAAATCATAGCGCTTCTATCTCTGTTTCCTAATGTTACACTACAACCTGAACATCATCACTGAACAACATGGCTTATTGGTTGAAGAGGAACATACAAAATGTAAGCCTTAATACGTCCAGTGCTGTGCAATGACTTAATGACAAAATGGCAACGTTACACCCAAACAACAAACCTGTCACTATTTCCACATACAGTATACAGTATCAGTCGTGTACTGTATCAAGGGAATTCACATACTCTGCACACACAAGGAGGGGAGGGGGAGGGGTATTTCAAATACCTGGAACACCATTACAATGGAGAAAATTTCACGAGTAGATGGAGAAATGTGTTGGCATGACAACGAATTAACCCATCCTCATTGTCATTGTGATGTAAGGAGAAAGATGTTTGGGTAGTGGATGATTTTCTTTTGTTTTTTCTTTAATGTCTTTTGGTCTTCAATTCTGTGCATCTTTCCCGTATCCCACCCCTACCCTACCCACCCTTACCTGCTGGTCCTTCCTTCTCCCACAGTTCCGTGCCCTGCTGCTGTCGGGTCACCCTCACCTCCTCTTGCTCCCTGCCGCTCAGAAGAGGCCCTGCTTCCAGGCGGAGTTGTGGACCAGGCAGGTGCAGCACTGTATGGCCTGCCACCAGCTCTGGCAGTGCAAGGGTTCCACGTTGGCCTTGGCGATCATCACCTTGGAGTTGGAGGCGCTCACCCCCGACTGGTTCTCCGTTTTCATCGAACTGCTGAATAAAGCACAGGTATGTGGGGCACACAATCAACTGCGGCAGGCCACTAGATACTAGATAGTAATAGAGATGCATATATACAGATAGGATTCCAAGCATGTAGTGTTCATGTTTTAGATCCCTTTCACTCACTGAATAGGAATTGTACTGGCCTGTTAATTTTTATAAATGGTTAAGAAACTTCTGGTCATTGCTTGTTCAGTGTTGTTTACAATCAAGTCCTTCTCTCCCATTTACTGTAATTTGCACATGTATGGCTGTTTAAGTATTTTTTAAGTATTATTATTTTTTTATTATTAAAAAAGGAGGTGCCAATATTGTCTCTGTAGAATTTCTGGTTTATCATGTTGTCATTGTCCACAGATTGAGAGCTCCGTGTTCATCAAGTGTAAGGAGATGGTAGATGAATATCTCTCCAGCCTTGAGATGCCCCTGCCAGCCAACGCTGTGTACATATTCAACAGTGCCTATGTGACCAAGTACCGACCCTTAAGCCCACAACCAAACCAGATGGCCCACTGGCGTCGGAGGGACCAGCCCAGACGGAAGAGAAACGGGCACCAACCAGGTAGCCACGGAGAGAGGGAGGTGGACGAGTTCTACGATGGTTTCCAATGCCTTTATGACGGAATTGCCTCAGAGGGCGATTGCCATGGGGCTTCTGGGAATATTGCTGTGATGGATCAAGACATCTCGACTTGTCCACCATTGCAGCCCCACATTGGTTAACGTGAAGGGGATTCCACCCCACTACTATGCTTAGAAAGCACTTTCATTCTTGCCTGTTTATGGATGCATTTGATTATTTACTAAGATTTTCATTTATTATCAGTTATTCTAACTGAATATGCATACTATTTTTTTTTTACATACGCTTAGATTGCTTTGTGTGTGTGTTTTTTATGTGTATGTATTGATCTTGGAATGATGACAGATTAAGCTTTCTTTTCAACTGTTTTTGTACACATGCAACTAATTGTATTATGTTTCATTCTGATTCCATCACTGCACTTTTTTTTTTAGCATTCAGATATGTTTTTGAAAGATGTGAAGTTACTGAATTAATATTTTTGTATCATGTTTCTATTTGCATATTATGTTTAATGTCTGAGACTGAGTATTTTTGTTTCATGTCTGAAAGTTTCCTTTTAGAGGCAGCTACTTTTGAGAGAAACTGTTAAAATGAGACTTTTTACTACATTTTTTATTACATTTTGTTTCATATTCACATGTCTTATGTTCAATTAAAGTGCTCTGAAACCTTACCGGTCCCTCCAATGTTTTTTCCAGTAGTTTGGATAATTAATTAGAAAATACTTTTCTTAAAGGAAATGAGAATTGGACAGTTATGAGATGTGTATGTAAATGAAGTCCTAAATCCTGTTATTGAGTAGACACTTCTACTCATCCTCTTGTGTGATTCTACTAAAGACAGACTAAATCCAAACTGAACAAATGTCTGCTATAAATAAGGGATATTGAAAAACACTTCACAATATGACAATCCTATAGTGATGCGTTGCTATACTATGCACATTGCAAGTACAGTAGTTGCAAACATCTTAAACCAGTTTGGGGAGCTAAAAATCAATGTAGTACATTATGATACATTTGTGTAAATAATCTACACTAGTTTTCTAGTGTACTTTAGGTTTGAATGATATGTAGTTATAATTGTTCAATATTGTGGACAGAGCTTTCAAATTTGTGACTTTTAACAAAGCCCCTCGCCCCACCAACCCAACATAACCCCAGAATCTGACAAAAGAGAGATGTCGCTACGTCTTCAGTAGCCCTTTTTCCATCAAAAAGATGACTCGATTTAAAATGATACACTGATACAGTGATGTAAAGAGAATTCTCACTCCAACTCAATGTTTTTTCTGTGCTAAGGTAATGAAAAAATGTTTTTACGCTTCATATGTCGCTAAAAATGTATTTGATGTATCTGATGAAAAAGAGACAAGTGTATGTTCTCAGCTTTCATTCTTTTCATGTAGTCTTATATCACACTACACACTACCTGATACCTACATTACATAGTCGACTTCCTGCTGGACACTCCAAACAATAGCAGTCTTCTTTCACATGACTATGGCGCGTGCAGAATATCCCTCTCAGGATGGGATGAGGTCAGGTGTGCTGCTTTTAGTTTATTTATTAAAACTCAATACATCTCATATCTCATATGCAAACGACTCTGGTCACTTTACCAATAAGACAAAAAAAGCTTTCGTTGTCTATTTGTTCTCTGTGACCTGTTCCTCTGACACATACAGTGGAGGTCACCACATACTTCATGAGGACACAGTTTAAACACAATGTGCCTGACAGGTTTTACAATGCATAAAATAATACAACAGCTACAACAAAAATTAGTTCTAGCAGGTTGAAATATTCAATTAAAAAAAAAACACCATCAAGGTAGACTGACCACTTACAAACAAAGCTTACTCATTCATTGGTACCCAGGTGTATGGATTTAATGTGATGGTATTATTGCTATGGTTTGTATGCTATCGTTCAGGCCTGACTTGGCTCAGTTCAAGATAACACTAGATGCAGACAGACATCATTTCAAATTAATTAGCCTTACACAATCTAATTTAAAAACATGGCTTTAAGGAATCTGCACACAGATTAACACGTAATTGCATATGCTTACTGGAGGTCCATTCCTCTTTTCTATTCCGCCTCTGTACACTAGTTCTCCAAGTCACCGGTGCATCTCAAAGCAAGACAAAAGGTAATAATAAAAAATAAAATGTATAAAAAGTCCCAATTTGTCAAACAAACAAAAACAGAAAATCCTAGACAGTCTTGGCCACTTTGTTTCGGCATGGCAGCACCAGTGTTGCTGCCCTCTGTCTCACTTTCCCCCACAAGTCTTTGGTCCTTTACAAATGTCACCGGAATGTCAGAACGCATGTGCTGATGTAGCTATGGTGATGGAAGACAAATCCTCACTTGGCCTGGATGCTGTGCTCTTAAATTAACTGAAAGAAAATATGGAAAAAAACAAACAAACAGAAATAAAAACATGGACAAAAAACAGAAAGAATAAATGACCAAACAACAAAAAATGTGAAGTGATAACATGCAGATGTCATGGTACAATCACAATATGATGTTTTATGTTGCTTTAGAAATTACCACAAATAATACATGCATAAAAATAAGCAAATGAAAATAATTCTTGGACATCTATACGAAACATACACTGATTAAATATTCCTCATGTTATATAATATTTACACTATAATATCACTGTATGTGACGGACTGAAATGGCCGTAAATACTCGTCAATTTTGGAAAGCTCCAGAATGCTGGTTTTGGTAATTCACAACTATGACCACCAGGTGGAGCCAATAACTTGCTAAAATTCCCTATCATTTGAACTGTGTGCAATGAGCTGCGAAATTCTTCTCTACAGCATAGGAAAGGCATAGTCCTGTCAAGCAGTCAGTATGAAAGGACAAAAGAGGGTTAGTAAAAGAAAGAAAAAACAAAAAAACAAAGACTCACTTTTTTTTGTCCTTATCCTTCTTGAGCGGCTGTGAGAGTGAGAGCGTCTCGGCGGCGACCTTCCTCTTGTTGAAGGCGTTCATTTCTTCTTCCAGCTCCCGCCTCTTCTCCTCCACCTTTCTCTTCTCCTCCTGGTGCATGCGCTTCAGCTGCTCAAACTTCTCATGCAGCTGTGCCGCCACAGGACAACGCACAACAACACAAAACGCACCTTAGCAGGGTATCTGCACATTTGCACAAGTACAAACTGAAAAACTATTTCCTACCTCTAAAGGAGAAAAACTTTTAAGATTTTTTTTTAAAGATCCGTGGGGGCCCTGCTTAGACCTCTTCACACATTCAGGTGAATGACTGCTGTGCACTCTTACAACTACAGTAATTTCCTGATTACTAGCCAATGGTTATACGGTAGCTTTGCTCCTGCCGTGAGTTAAGAGTAAGAGCTGTACATAGGAATTCATTCTTGTTTACATGACTGATGGCCAAATCACAAACTGACTTAGACATTAACTAATGTTTAATAAACTGTATATAACACACAGGGTAGTTTATTTATATATATATGTGTGTATGTGTGTGTGTGTGCGTGTGTTTTTCCCAATTTGCACAACACACAGCCCTGCAGTTTACACAAAATGATTAATTCGTCCATTAAAACTTGCTCACTATAAATGGCTGCATAGTGAATATGTTCCCAAAGTTCAACTGGCCGAGTAGGGAGGAAATGACATGAAGGTCTTGGTTTTGCTATCCAGTCAGCACAGACAGTGGGAAAACTGTGAGCCTTCTCTCCATATAAGTCTCTTTATACTAAAGGGCCGTTCAGACAAGCGGAAAATACTAGAAAGATGACCAACTATAACAGTATTAGTGTCCACAATATAACAAAGGGATCTCTTTATGGGAATGTCTATGTCTATGACAAATTTAATGTCTCAAATGTGATGGTTTGTGATGGCTTTTGTCGATCAATTTTTATTGTTTTCAAAATCAGTCTAAAAGTGATCCCAATGATATCATTACACGTTGTTGTCGTTACACTTTGCAGTGCGGACCCCGTCATTCATAATAACCGGGGTGATAGTTGTTTGCCGTTATAGTCATCGTTCTTGGTGTGAACGGGTCTTAATGCACCAATGTGATAAACAAGAGCAGTGGATCTTGTGCTGCATACTTGGCTTTAGTGCATTCTGTCCAGCTCTTGATGCATAGAAATAATCTTGTGTTCCAGAATGCAATGAGTCATGGAAGCTGTGCAATCTCATGACAGAATCTGCTTAGATGAAACCACCCACGGTCTAGCCCCAACACACAAACACAAACAAGCACACACACACACACACACACACACACACACACACACACACACACACACACACACACGTACGTCACACATGCACACACACAGACAGACAGACACACACACCATCCTCACCTCTCTTTCCTTCTCCTTCAGCTCAGCCTCTGTTTCCTTCACTTTGTTGACAAACATCTGTCTCATTTCCTCCTCCTTGCGCTGCAGGTCACTCAGGAACTCTTTCCTCTTGGCTTCATAGGTCTCCTGTAGACTACATAGCCACACACATACACACACACACACATACACACACAAACACACACAAACACACACAAAAACACACACACACAGACAGAGTTAGTTCACTCTTCATAACTACTCTCCATGAGATATTAATATTGCATGCATGTTAAAATGGTAAAATTGGTGCACAACCGCACACACTGCTTCATAACTAGTCTTTATCATAACAGCATGATACAATTTGTGCACATAATACACACCTCTTTGGATGAGTGTCTTTTAATTACGGAATAAATAAATGTAAACATATTCATAGTCATGACGTCACGTATACAAGATACTACTATGTTGACTATGATAGCAGGCTGAAGTAACTGAGAAGAGATTGATGGCAACCATATGACCCCCTCAAAGCAGAGTACTTCTCTGTATGTATGTGAGTGTGTGTGTGTGTGTCAAACATACAACACAGTCATCTTCTCATAGCTCACCTTTAGTTCGCACAAAAGTATACAGTACTTAGACTGCTGCACATAACATATAATACATGTGGCTTTGGCTCTGGAATGTCAACAGATTCATATAGTCACTCCATACACACAAGACAAGCTTGTGTTTTGCCGCATAAGATGTACTATTCCTTCACGATGTTAACAGCAGGCTGAGGACAGATAACTGGGGACAGACTGAGGGCAAGTGTTTGGCCCCATAAAAACATTTCTCTGCATGTGTGAGCATGAGCATGAGTGTGTGCATGTGTGTGTGTGTGTGTCTTGACTACTGTCCCCACCTGAAGGGCTGGCTGTCGGGGTCAGTGTCCTTAAAGCCCATCTCTTCAAGTTTACAGCGGCGGTAGAGCTCGTAGTGACGCGCGTGGGTCTGCTCTCGGAGGTCCTCCATGTTCACACGGATCAGCATCTCACGCAGCTTCACAAAGTCACAGTGGCTCTCGTTCTCAACTGCAGAACGAACAAACAAACAAACAAACAAACAAACAAACAAACAAACAAACACACACACACATTAATACAACTCTTAATTCTCTATAACCCCTGAGAAGTCTGCGTCTTGATTCGCGACACGTGCCATCATCGTAACAGCCAGTTCCATCATCTGACTCTTTGTATGGCAGCTGACCTGGGGCCAGCCTGCCACTGCCACTGCATCTGGCCCTAATGCGGTGCAGATCCGCAGAGCAGAGAAGCAGAGCTTAGAATCACCAAAGCTAATGACTCATAATGAGTCTTACAGAAGCACCAGCAGTGGGAGAAGAGCCCTGTCAGCAGGACAGAGGAAGAGATGGAATAAGAGCTCAAGACTGCCATGATGACTGACAGTTTGCTCTGCATTCACAGTCAATGTTGTCAGAGAGAGGATATTGCATGGTTTTGATCACCAGACAGACAAAAAAAAATACTAATGTCTGGACACACACACACACACACACGATTCCCTCATGTAGCACACTGTAGAAAACACCTGGCAGCTGTTTGATGATGACAGTGAGATGAAAGAAGCTCTGTGCATCTCAGAAACCATTTTGATTCTGGGGGAGGAATGAGGACCAGCAAAGAGTTAAAAAGTCTGACTTGTTCTTCACATTCCTTTGCTTAACATCCCCCAAACACAGACACACACTATCTCTCTCTCCAACACACACACACACAGTTTTCTCTTTCTCTCTCTCACACACACACACACACACTCTTTCACTGAAGCAAAGGCAGACAGCTGGATCTGTGTCTGGAGCGAGTACTAACGCTCTGATAAACGAAAACGCTGCTTTTCTCTCTCTGTGCTGTCCAGAGCACCCAGGCTTCTGTAGTCCATCACCATCAGTTAGACAAGACCCAAACACAAATGATATCCATCTCATTTCATGTACGCTCCATCAGTCAGAAAATAGACTGCATAAACATGCCAGAGGAAGATTGATGACCAAGAGAACCGGGTGTTTAAAAAGAAGAGTGCTCCCTATCCAGCGAGCTGTGGGAGGGAGAGAGATGCCTGATGGGAAATTCAGTGGAGAGTCCAGCTGGAGGAGGGTGAGCAGTGGTATGGGTTAGTCACAACCTTTGACACGTTCACACAGCATCTCTGCAGACTCCTGTTTGGACAGCCTGGAATGCAGTTTACCACAGAACTCATCCTCTCTTTCTCACATCACAACACAGAGATGCCGAAAAGCGTACACATGCTCAAAGTGTTGTACACTGATGACTGCATTGATGTGCATTAATGTAGGAGTTTTGAAAAGGAATGGTATCAACACATTTCTCTTTGCATTAAGCAAAACACTCAGAACTGAGTACTAAAATGTAACTATGTATGCATATGAACACACAGACGTATAAACTAGCAGCGTAAGTCTGTTGTTCTTTGGGTCACCTACGAGTGTTCTTTATAACATACATATTGTATAACTGTTTCTCAGTGCCTTTAGACACACATAATAAATACTTACTATCTCACATGCCAGCACACACACACACACACACGCTTATTGTTCAACTGTATATGCCTATGTCAGACTGTATGCTTATGTCAGATGTATTTCATTAACAAATTTCAAATAACGTCAACTACACCATCACATCAGCGAGGTGTCACTTTGTGTTAACATTTGAATGTGTAAGGCTGCAACTATAACCGAGTCTGAGACGTCCTCAGAGGTTCTTGGTGATTAAGATGTGAGGCTGCAAGCAAGACAGCTACATAATCTGCATAATCTAGCACTGAGAAGACGGCTCTGGAATGGGGAAAAATAATCACAATCAAATATCACACAATCCACACACACACACACACACACACACACACACACAACCATGTACTTTATGGAGCCCATTAAAGCTGGGCACAGCACACCCAGCCATACTGCCTGCCTGTAGTGTGTGTGTGTGTGTGTGTGTGTGTGTGTGTGTGTGTGAGAGCTGCAAGATACGTTTGGGTCTCTCCCTGTTCGTGTATTTGTGTGTGTCTGTGTGTGTGTCTTCTGCAGTATGTGGGATTCTTCCTGTTCATAAATGTGTATATGTGTGTGGTTGTGTGTGCACATATGGAGATAAAAGTTCAGGGAGATGATGGGCCTTCTGGTATGAGAGTGCCTTCCAGCTGTGTCTCAAAGAGCAATTAGCTGACCCCAGCCTGAGGTCCCCTGGGGAGCCTGAGAGAGAGGAGGAGGAGGGGGACCAAGCCTCCATTACCCCTGCCAGAATAGCTTGCTACAATCTGCCAGAATCATCTCTGATTCAAAGATAACAACACACAGACATACACTAACACACGCATACACACATACTCTAACACACACATACACACATGCCTTGGATGCACAAATTTCCTTCCACAGCGTTCCAAAACAGAGAACCTGTTAAAACTAACATTTTTTCCACTGGGAAGATATATAAAGCCACCAGAATTATGTGTGTATGCATGTACATGTGGGTAGCAGAGAGCAGGCATGCATGAATGTGAGCTTGTGACCTTATTATACAGTAATAAATTCATAGTTTGGGATGAAAGGACAGCTGTAAACTGTAAGTACCTATAACTATATTACTACTACACTTGTAAATATATATACACTACTATACTTATACTATATATTGTAAATATCTGCCTAAAAAGTAGAAAGTTGTGACACCAACCTTGCACCACTCCCCATGGGTACTGCCTGGCTCTCACTGTCTTGTTGCCCACTTTGACCTCCTCCACACTCCCAACCACAGCAAAGGGAAGATGTGCCTGAGACAAATACAAAGAAGAAGGTGCTTAACTGATTGACCAAAACTCAATACACACAAACACACCAGCACCAACAAGAACAAAAAACAACTCAATATGAACACCAACACACACACACAGGAAAAAAAATGAAGGAAGTAAAATGTGTCAGAAAGGCTGAAAAAAGCACATTCAATACACACACAGGCACACTGACACACAGACACACACAGAATGCAAAGGAGAACAGAAAGCTGTAGGCTTTGAGTTTAGTTGCATAACAAAAAATGCATGTCATTATCAAACCCAAAAAGCTGAATGTTTGAGAAAGAATTGAGTTTGGGGACTATAATGTATAAAAGAGCAATAGACCATATATGCACAAGGATGGGGTTGAGGTGGACATATTTAAGAATTCAAGCTGAACACAACAGTTCTTCTTCTTCTTCTTGGTGTGAGGAAAGAGTTATTCGTGGGAGAATAAACAACATGATGATGTAAGCATCCTGTCCACCCAACCACAAGTCACATACTTACCCACACACACACACGCACGAACACATGCACGCACGCACGCACACACACCCCAGAAGCTGAAGCTGATAGGAGAAGCTGAGTGATGGCCGCCCTCAAACAAGAGGCCACCGAGTGGAGGGGAGGAGCCTCACGGCTAAGGTCTGGTCAACTGATTAGCCCAGCTATGGCTCCACACCCTGCCAATATTTTTCCATAACCTCCACTGATTAGTTTTACAGAGCAGTTTGGCCCCAGACTGAAAAAAATGATGTCCTCTCAGAGCTGGACTGGAAATCGCAGAACATCTAAACAGCACAGATAATACCTGAATATCTAACAAAGGTGTATGAGGAAAAAACAAGGTCAGAAGATGTACTGTAAATGACCAATTTTTTCCTTTATGTCAATGAATTGCTAGAAGTGTAATTCTCTTTTAGTCGATTTGCTCTACATCAAAGTATGGGAAATGCCCTGTGTATGGTACTTTTTGTCCCAAGTGTCTCACTCATCTCCTTTATAGAACCAGGGTTACGAAGTGTAACCTACCTGGCACAAGTGTTGAGAATAGATGTAAAGTCCTTACATTCATGGAGGAGATTATCTCTGTGACTGCCTCATCCTGACTTAATGTTGATGAATAACAACAGAAGAAGATATCACATCACTCAGTGACCTCGAAGAACAGGGCTACTGATTGATTCACACTTGTTTTCTCCTATAAATTCAATGAATAAAAATAAGTGTTGATATGACACAAGTGTTGAGGTAGTCCTTACATTCATGGAGGAGTTGATCTCTGTGACAGCCTCATCATCTGTGGGAAACTGGTAGATCTGTACACCGTTGCTCACCAACTCACTCATGATTTTGATCTTGAACTTGTGCAGCTCACTTTTCGAAATAGTGTCTGCTTTAGCGATGATTGGGATAATGTTAACCTGGAAAGACAATCACAATGTCAGCAGCCCTCTTCATTAACCACATACAGTCTTCTATTGCATTTGACCAAGCAGACTGTAGATGGTAAAATGTCATATGTATAGGATTTGACCAAGCAGACTGTAGATGGTAAAATGTCATATGTATAGGATTTTAGCATTTTAAGGAGATGAAGCAGGTACACAGTGGGGGAATGCTATTTTGGTCTTTGTAAATGGTCCCCTTACTCAGCTTACTAAAGCCTGCAGGCATGGGTGCAGCCAGCTTGTAGATCATGTCTCTCTCTCTCACACACACACACACACACACACACACACACACACACACACACACACACACACACACACACACACATTTCCTCCCAAACACAAATACACCCTTACAGGAAGATCATATAACCTCACACAACAGAAGACCTAGGCGTAAACACACGCACATTCCCGCACACACACACAAACACACTTCCCATCCACACAGGTCACTGATTCATTACCACTCCGTGCATAGATAAGACAAGACAAAAAATGTGTGTCCCAGACCACAAACATGGAGCTTGGCATTCCCTAGAGATCATCAGATGAGGCTGTCATTCCAACAGCTTTGAGCCACCCATCATGCAAAGGGCAGATTTCAATCTGTCCACTCCACCAACACAATCAAGTGCATCTCAGAGACTGCAGTTCAGATGGACGACTAAGACATGAGAGTAGCCCTATTTACAGTGTACTTTACTTTACTGTACTCTGTCCCCATGGCTGAGAGCAATGGGCACGGCCATGGGTAACTGGCTGGCTGACTGAAAGAGTGGCGTGTTTGGAGGCGTATGAGAGGATTGTTGCATACGACACAAGACAGTAGGTCTGTGGCCAACCAGGGAGTGCTCAGAGCTGGAAGAAGTCCCTGCCTATTGCTTGACCATCTGTCTCTTACACACACATCCACGCACATACACACACACATATACACAGTCACTATCCTGACCTCTCAAACACCGCCTCTAACATATCTCTCTTTTGCCATCTTCTTTTTCCCTCCCTCCCTCACTTACACTCTCTCTCTCTCTCCCTTTCCCTTTTTACACTACTTTGACATTTTCACTCTCTCTCTTTTTCTCTTTCACACACTCCTCTCATCCCTCTTCTCATTTCCATCCCCCCACCCCACACTCCCCCTGGCATTCACACTCTTCATGCTTTAATGCGTCCATCGATTTGCTTTAGGCCGACACTTTTCACAAGGGTTACACACAGTACAGCGCGCCAACCAATTAAGGACAGGCTCAATAACTTAATTCACAACTATGGATCGGTGACCTGTAGTATTCTGTGAGCGGGACTACTACGGATATTAACCCCTTCAAAAAAAGATAAATGAACTGAATTCTAGCTCGTAGCTAACCTTACTGTCCAGTTTCTTCATGGTGACCAAGTCCAGAGACTTGAGTGAATGTCCCGTAGGAGCGATGAAATAGAGACAGATATGGATTCTGGTGTCGTGGTAGTTGAAGAGGGAGCGCTTGATTTTTAACTCTTCTTGAAGGTAGTTTTCAAACTGTGTGTCGATATAATCCACAATAGGCTTATAACTGCAAAAAAGAAGGTACATCGGATATTTTAAGACGTTTCATTGCCATACTCTGTATAGTACTCAGTATTACAGTTATTATCTGTAGAATGACACAATGCATCTCTAAAAATAGTTACAATTAGGCATATACTGTAGTCGACAGAAAAAATAGCCTTTGCAAAATAATCCATTTTATGGATTTCTCAGTGGGAAAAAATGTTGCTTGTGCATACTTGCCAAGAGCCTTATTATAATGTGTGACCTTTCCCTTGGCTCAGGGACATTTTCCCATCCGCTGTCCCTGTTCCATGCACTTCAATGTGTATTGTGTTGGCCACATCCCCAGGCCATGCAGACACTACTTAATTACATTCTATTCATTCACTGATGAAGCCCACAACAGCCTGGACCCAATGAATCAGTTTGAGAAATTAGGCTGTAAAATCTTTTTTTTGTAATAGTGCGTACTGCACTTGATCTTAAGCTACAGCAGCACTCAGACTACACTACTAAATAAAACTAAATAACAGCAACTAACCAGGCGTGCCTTTTCCATTTCTGGTGTATTGCCAAGCATAATTTCACAACAAAATGTCAGAAAAGCTCATCACTTCAAAATACTTTGTTGACAGTATGATGCATAACGACTCTTAATAATAATGAACTTCATACCCTGCTGCATTTGATCTGACAGAGCACTGGGATCAACCTCTTCCCTGATGAGCTTCTATATCGTCTTTGCCAAGTGGAACCTCTCAAGTCAATTTCTGGTAGCTTTTTTTTTTTTTTTTTTTTTTTTTTAAATAAAACAATGCTATTGGTCAATCATAGCAGTCTGTGAATTTCAGACAACTTTAACATGCAATTAAATGACCATATGTTAAGATATAATATCAACTTTGACAACATAATGTTTTTTTTCCCCCAACTTGCTTATAAAACATGTTTTGGACATACAAGGTTTCCCCCCCAACAGTGTTGATCTAATTTCACTAAGTAATCACTGACGAAGAATGTTTGGCATGCACTGACTCTCTTGACTTTGATTAGATTAGATTAGATTCAACTTTATTGTCATTACTCATGTATAAATACAGGTAACGAAATGCAGGTGCAGAATCTGAAGAGACGCTGAGCCTCGCGTGGTGCACGCGCCGCCATCTTGTTCAATCACTCTCACCTGTCTTCTTTGTTGATTTGATCACCGAACCCAACTGTGTCCACGATGGTGAGTTTAAGGTGCACGTTACTTTCCTGGAGGTCGTACGTTCTGGGTCGCAGGTACACGCCGTTCTGGTAGTGGCTCGCCTCCTCATTCTCAAACATTGTGTTAAAAAGTGTGTTCATTAACGTTGACTTCCCTATACCCGTCTCCCCTGGACAAAGACAGAAAGACAGAGAGAGAGAGAAGGAAAAAAAAAAAAAGAACAGAGAAATGACCTCAGGAAGACAATTACATTCACAGCTTGTGGTTTCACCTCCACGTCCATGCCAGGGACACGGATACAGACTAGCGGTTTGGAAAAAGGAAGGTGCTTACCGACACAAAGGATGTTGAAACAGAAGCCTTGTGTCACTGATTTACTGACCAGCTGATCAGGCAAACTGTCAAAACCAACATGTCCGCCCAAATTCAGATTGCGTTTTTCTTCATTCTGTAAACACACACAAAAACAAAAACATACATTAACTGTGTGGGCTGTATACTGTATACACTGTATACATGGTGCCACTATTGGTGGTGCAGCTATTTCTCACACAATGCTGTGTGTGTGTGTGTGTGTGTGTGTGTGTGTGTGTGTGTGTGTGTGTGTGTGTGTGTAGCCTAAAACCTACATCTACATCTACACCTAGGTGGTTTAGGCTAGGTGGTCTTGTAGGTGGTTAAAAATGTTGTTTGACCACATTGATGGGCCCATTCCCACCGCACACCTGATAAGCACAGTACTCAACTCAACTCAATTTTAGGTTACAATAAAAAAAAAAAAAAAACATAGGGCATAACATGTAGTAGCCCAAAGCCAGGCCAACCACCTTGGCTACAGAACACAGTGGATGAACTACTGAATTTGTATTTAGCCTGTATGCAGCCGGTATTGATCCAGAGATCAGATTAACCACCTCAGGTCCATAGGCTCCAGCAGACCTCCCCCTCATAAAGGCTTGTTCTCCTGCACAGCCACATACTTGGAGGGTGATGTCAGCAAACGTGCACAGCCAGCCAGCCAAATGCAGGCAGCCCCAGCAAAAAAAGGGGGGGGGCCGAGGGACTGCAGAGCTGGGAACCAGAGGAATGTATCGCACAGGAGAAGCGGAGTGAGAGCTCAGTGTCATCACAGGGCCTAAAGGCTCTCATCAAACAGAACTCCCCGTGAAATGATAAAGCCCCTGACCCCTGACTGACAGCAGAATGGGTGTGTTGGGTGGCTCAAACAATTTTAAAATCTGGAGCAGCCGGGACTTATTTTTCTCTTCCCATCTTTTTTTTTGAGGGAGGGAGGATTCCAGGGATGTCTTCAGTCAACTGAAGTTAAACGTCCCAACGCCCCAGCCCCAGCCCTCCCCCTGGTGAGGAAACACTAAACTTTCTCAGGGGAGTCACTAGGTCAACAGGAAATGGCTGGGTGTTTTGTGATACAGACCAATATTTTTGTAAACGTGGGCCTGAACACGGCTAGAGTGGCCTCATTCGCTTTCCAGAGTGAAGCGCTCTGACAGACTGCTGAAGATGGACTTTAAAAGAGCTTAATCAGGAGGAATGTGTGTGGAGAGTGCGCATACAGAGAGACGGGGTGGGGGGTGGGGAGCAGGGATGATGGCTGAACAGAGGAAGCTGCTGTGTGTGGAGTTGGGTGGGGTAGGATGAGGGGTACAGAGGAATGTTTGGGATGGATGTGAGAAAGAGTCCTGGGGATGTAGCTTGATCGCGGGGATTGCGGACGCCTGTGTGTGTCAGATAGGGGGGTACAGAGGAAATGGGTTTGGAATTGGGGGTGATGGTGGGTGTACAATCCACTGTGGAGGGTGTCTACTCTTCCACCAAGACAGATGGTGGGGAGGGCCTTCAGTGGCGCCTGTCCATCCTGGCCGCTCATTAGGCTTCCTAACACACCTGAGCAGCTGATCTGCCTCCAGCACTGATCGAACAAGAATAACACTGGAGGGATGCCATGACATAAACACACACACACACACACACACAAAGGTAGTCTCAGTGCTCCCATGAGACACACAGATGGGAACTGAAAGAGAGGGAGAGAGGGAGAGAAAAAGAAAGAAAGAAAGAGCCAGGTAGAAAGAATGAGGGATGGGGGGATACAGAGAGGTACAAGGATAAAGAGTGGCAGATAGAAAGAAACACAAAACAGATTGGAGAGGAAAAGCAAGGAGTTGAAAAATTCAAGGACAGCAAAACACAGCTGAGGGCCAAAACAAGAGAAGCAGATTAAGGAGCTGCGGTGCGCACACTGAAACACTGAAGCCTGATGTCCTTTCAGTCACCACGTGGCCAAGTCCCATCATCACCACCATCAGTCTACAAACTGCCAGTCCGCTCTGAAAATACAGTACTGACACAAGACAGCCATAGGACAGATCCACAGCTGAGGAACATCCACCCAACCATGCGTGTACGTTGTCAGCCAAGAATGGCCATGAGTCATGCCTTGCGGTCCCTCGTGCTGCCTGCATGCATGCATGCATGCATGCATGCTAAGTATCATTTATGACACAGCCAGACCACGCGGAGAAGGCAACATCTAGATAGATCAACCTATTTCTGTCTGAGTGTGTGCACTCACAATCAGACTAATGAAATAACAGAAAGGACGCAGCTGTAACTGCGACGTGCACAATAGGCTACTACGCACTACTATTAAGTCACCCTATAGATGTAATGGTGATCAAAATTAAGTGAATCATGCAGTGCAGTGTAATGTAATCTGCCTAGCTCTGCACTACTGCTTTGAACAATCCCTGCAATATATTACATAACAGAAACAAAAATAGAGCTCTTTAACTGAGGACAATCAATAGCTCCGATCAAAAT
This sequence comes from Tenualosa thibaudeaui, assembly GCA_027481765.1. NCBI lineage: Eukaryota > Metazoa > Chordata > Actinopteri > Clupeiformes > Clupeidae > Tenualosa > Tenualosa thibaudeaui. Next base: position 15,732,340 of record JAIFZK010000009.1, read on the forward strand.
GGCCTGATCAACATCAGGGTCTGGCACACAACTGACAGGGAGTGAAGTGTCAGCAGGGGAAAAAATAAACCAGCCAACCATCTAATCAATACCCACAATCCACTGCAAGAGAACATCACCACTCCTGTCTGTTCTGTGATACAAACAAATTTCAAACAATGCAAAAGATCGATAATTATCAGGCTACCTCCACTAAGGGCCTATGCCTATGTTTTATTTGAAGTTGTTTGATTTTATTTTTGGAAGATTATATAAAAATGGCCTATCCTGATGGACTAGACTATTTCACTTCATTACACATTGTGCAGAGTGTAGCTAGCCTGGCTACAAATGACTGGCCCCCGTTCAATTCTGGAGTGGATCAGAGTAATGTGGCGATTTCACTAACTGGCTCATTACCATTTCGACAATGGGCACAGGGCATTTGGAAGAGGTCTGCACTCTTCTTGTTGTGTGTGTGTGTGTCTCCATTTTCTCAGGTCTCTAAGACTTTGCAATGCAATTCAAGGTCTAAACATTGTGCTATATCAGGGAAATAAATCACAAGGCACTTACAGAAAATATGTCAACGTCGGTAGCAGCCATATTGCTGAATATGTCTGTTTTACTGGCGAGCTGGGCGAGGGAGCTCCTCTCTGGTCTTTACTGTCTGTAAACTGACTGACGGACTGGAACAGTCTCAGTTTTCTGAGACTATCTTAAGTTAAACTACAGCCTAATCACTTAACATTTTTACATGGCACTCTGTCACCCATCCTAGCGCAGACATCCATGTACATTTCATGAAAGCATCTCTGGGTGATGCTTGGGAACTGTTCTGATGGATCGAAACAAACAGAGCCAAAGCGTATCTTTCTGCACAGTTTGTCCCAACAAACTGTCTGACAACAGAGACTCGTTTGTATTAGTGGATCAGTAATCCAAGCACAAACAGCAGCAGACAATGGGACAGTGCTTTGGCTGACACTTCAGAGAGGAGTTGCAGATGCACATAAACTCTTCTTCAAAAGGCATCCAATGGCAATTTGCACAGCACAACATATTCACTAACCCAGTGCATCCCATTATTACAAAACAGACACAACACAAGAAGTACATCAATTACAAATTCACCATATTCATAGGTTGCAAGCTCAGTGGATAGTCCAATCTAACACGCAATGTGTGGCTGGCACTCTGTTCACCAAAGAAAGGATTTGTTACCAACAGATAGGCCTAATCCACTTATCCTGCAACATACCACTTACCCTCCTTTTCAACAACTCTGACAATCTCTCATTGGCTGACCAAAAGTTAATCAGCCTTGATCTTGAGTCCATGCACACTACAACTATCGCTTCTACCCAGCCCTTGACACTTGTGTAGTCATTCAGTTGTGGTATCAGAGTGATTCCACTGTAAACTTCAATCTGGAGGAACAACTTTCTCAAACTGATAGCGCCACATTTCTGCTAAAATGCTAGCATTCCACATCTCCACATAAACCTATCATTCGGGATTCAAATGTTGATCCGATCAGTATTTCACTTGTGTCCCACTGAGAAAACTTAAAATTAAAAGACTACAGTTACCTTTGAGATTAGGAAAACAAAACTTCATTACATTAAGACCAATGCTGAATTACTTCTCTACAATTCAAAACACTTGGTATAACCTAGAGTGTTTTATGGACGAGAACTCTCCCAGAAATTGTCAATGTTGAATAATGTGATTAATGTTAATGTCAGGTTATTCCAAAAACCGCACGCTGACATTTTCTTACTGATATTTACACTGAACGTTCATGACTATAATGTCACTGATAAAGATACTCTGTCGCTCTCTGTATGACCAAGATAGCTGTGATGTTAAGCTAGCTTATAGAGAAAAATAGAGCGATGGTAAATGTCCCCTGTTGAGACAGAACATTACTGTTAACCCAGGTCGAAACTATCGATATTCATTCACGAGTCCTCAAATAAAACATAGAGTCAATTGTGCTTACATTTACAGAGAAACAAATCCCGATCACTGTGCTTACAACTCCGTCCATTCTAAAAGCTGGATGGTACACTCCCTCGAGCTAGCTTGCCTGCTAACCAGTTGGCTACCAGTATCGTACACTTTCCGAGGGAAATCACATACCGTCAATTTACAATAATGCAATGCAATTCAAGGTCGAAACATTGTGCTATATCAGGGAAATAAATCACAAGGCACTTACAGAAAATATGTCAACGTCGGTAGCAGCCATATTGCCGAATATGTCTGTTTTACTGGCGAGCTGGGCGAGGGAGCTCCTCTCTGGTCTTTAGTGTCTGTAAACTGACTGACGGAGTGGAACAAGCTCAAATGCTTCAATATGGCTACTTCCTGGAAACTCCCACTTGGTCCAGGACGGTTCAGGAATGCCCCTCTCAGCTTTACGCAAATCAAAGAGATCGATGAAAAGCAAACTGGAAATGTTAAGATCCTTTTTAGTAAACAAAACAAAGTTAATTTAATGTTCAAATGGCAGACGCATCGCTTATGCTACCGCTGCACACACCATCCTAATGCCTTGCTTTACAGCTGGGAGTTGTAGTCGTTTAAGCTACTGCCCTGAAGTGCCCTCGATCATAACGTCCATAGGAAATAACTATGGGCCTACTGTAGCTTAAAAGAAATAAATAAGGTTACCTGTTTAAATCGTATCCTATACTTCTTATAGACTAGTGCTCTGACTTATAAACAGTTTCTTTTTTCATTTGGTAAAGGCTTAGACATTTTAAACAAACCTAAAATGATGCAGATACTTTTTAATGGACTAAGTGTTAAAAACAAAACATTATGTAGGCCTGTAAAAATAAGAGGTTCGTTCAGATGTCAGTGACCTGTAACAGGCTAGACTGCTCAAATGACAGGCCCATCCACGTCTACATTCCGGAAACTACAGGTAGGTCGAGTGTCAGCTAGACAGGTAAGCAGGAAACTTGCAGAGGACTTGGAACTATACACTATTCTTGCGCTAGGCTACTCGTCCGGGAAATGGATCTAACGCTAGAAGTTGTTCTGTCTATATTGATAAAAGAAGGTGGAAAGGTGAAGAATTCTGACATTCTGAGTAAGTTTCAAAGTTTACTTAACTGTAGCGATCCGATTAAAAAGAAACAAAACAGGGATCTCTTCAAGTCTCTTGTCAACGATGTCGCTGTCGTAAAGGAGCTGGAGGATGGCAAATATGTTGTTCTTAAAAAGAAATATCAGCATTTATTGAGCCATTTAAGTGTTGAGAATGATGAGAGTGCCAAGCAGCTTACTGAACAGACGTCTAAAGATGCAGCAGAGACAGACAAAGTCCAAGAGCATGAGACACATTTTCAAGATGGAGTAAATGTATTTAATCGTAAGGAAACGGAACCGTCAACAGATTCATACAATGATGGAAATACCTCCCCTTGTCATACTGGTGAGCCTTCAACCATACACTTGGCCCTGGAGAGGTCCAGAACTGTTGACATCAAAACAAAAAAAGCTATCAGCTTCGTTCAAAGTCAAGTGATGAATTTGAATGAGCATTCAGGAGAAGAGGTTTTGCCTGTCCAGACAGCCACAGCAAACACCCACAAACCCTGTGCACTGCCATTAAGACTGCCAGCTTCACAGACAACAAAATCCCCAAGTATCAAATTCACAGAAGACAGTAATAGTCACAAAGGAGGCAGCGTAAGAAACGAGAAACCTTCTGTAGACTCAGAGGGAATGGTGCTCAACTCTGTACTGCTTAGGCGTGGCTGTAAAAACGCCAGACCCTCAGAAGAGCCCAAGCACTCTGTGTTGGTGCCGCTGGAGCAGACCGAACATGACTGGCTAGTTAAATTGGCCGCGGGGCAGTGGGACCTGGTCTATGCCCTCTTGCTCAAGGATGCACACCTGGCAGAGAAAAGGGACTTCATGTCTGGCTTCACTGCTTTGCACTGGGCTACCAAGTGTGGCAACAGCAAAATGGTCACCAATATCATTGAAGTGTCCAGGAAATTAGGCAATGGTGTCAATGTCAATACCAAGAGCCATGGTGGATACACGCCGTTGCACATCGCAGCCATACATCATCAGGAGTATATCATTACCCTGCTGGTGGAATGTTATGGAGCAGACATACGTGTCAGGGACAACTGTGGCAAGAGACCATACCACTACCTGCACAAAGGGGTGAGAGACAAGGTCAGGGAACTGCTTGGTGAGCCCAAGATCCGCAGACAAGTGGGATTGGTGGTTCCAGTGAAGGAGGAAGGGGAGGGCACCCTCCACAAAAGCCACACGCTCACACTCACTCGCCTGTTTCACCAGCCCCCCACCATCAGCCTGTTCCACCAGCCCCCCACTAGTGGCCACCTAAAGCTGAGACCCAGACACAAGGAGATGTCCTCAGTTACGGAGGAGCCACTGGAGGTGTGAAACAAGAACTACCTTATCATTGCAGAGCATTGGCTTCCTGACATGTACAGAATGAGAAGCACTTTGAACTTTGACCTGTATGCCATGTATGAATGTCACTTTAATAGTAGCCAAGTAGTAGTAATACTACTAGTAATAGTGGTAGTAATAGTAATTGTAGCATAGTAACAGCAGTATAGTTATTGTGACATACTATCATACTAATTTCAAATCAGCAATCATGTGAAATCCAGCGATACAGGTACTTTACAGTACTTGTAATCACGTTGCATTATACTGTAAAACATCCTTTTGGTTCAGTTTCCCATTTTGATCATTGTCGTTTGTGTCCCCTGATTATCTGTGAGATTTCTGAGTGCACCTGCACTTAATTGATTTAGTAAATGTGCTTGATTTAAATAAGAATACTGAATAGGCTATATGGCTTAGACAAATAGTCTAGATTGATTATATCCAGCAAAACTTACATGAAAGACCAGGTCTAGGTTTGATCATTATGTTTGCCCAGAGATGCTGATATCGCTAATACCGTACCCATCAAGCTGTTTTCACCACGGTTTGAGTGTAGTTTGGAGGCTGATACATTTAGAATGAGGAAAACACAATACGAGGTCATGAAAGTTACTACAGAACACGTTTCTAACTGTGGTGATGCAGACAGATACAGACAGACTGACTGATAGATAGATAACCACTACACCCTCAAAAAAAGCTGCGCTTAACCGAGGCAAAAAAATGCACAAAAAATGAATGATGTGATACTTATAGCCTGCAGAATACAGGAACTCAATTCACTTCCTCTTTTTTGGTCGTGTCTATACTGACGTGCTGCTCATCATCTATAAAGCTGTGTTAATTCATACTTTTAGGAACTTGTATATAATGTAAGAGACAAAAAATGTGTCTAAGTAAATATTGTAAATATTTTAATGCATGAGAATTGTGGTTCATAACCAAGAAAGTCATGATTCTGGTCCCCATTATTAACTGAAGCTCATTTGATCAATGGTGTTGATTACAGATTGTGCCTCTTTCACTTGTTGGAAAAGCTTACATAAGGGATCCATTAACTGATGGAGGTTAATGCATGAATTAACACTGATGTGATGTACAAGTGATGTAGCCCAAATAATAGAGAATACATTCAGGATATTTTAACATTTTTCAGGGGTCTGAAGGGTTGTACTATTAAGAGCTGTAGTAAATGCCTTATAACTGTCAACTGACATTAGTGTCAAGTGTCTCAATCTTTATATAGAGCAGTTAATTTTCTTGCTTTTATGTTATGCTCTTTCACACTCTTTCAAGTACAACACCCACTCTGTCATGATGTCATTTCCACTCGGGCCACCACACAAACACTCACACACATGCTCGCACAATCATGCACACACACACACACACACACACTATGCTGCCCTGTGGCCACACACCCTGCGGTAAAACAAATGTCCCTGTCCTGCTTCCACAGCACCACGAGAGGGCCGTGAGCCAGGAGGGGGCTGCTTGCCAGAAACTAGCCCCAAACAACCGTTACCTCACAGCACACTTTGAGCCAGTCAGAGACCATTTAAAGAAAAGGAGTTAATGCATTTCCTTTGAGTTCACCAAGGAGTTGTGCTTTCAGATGGAAGCTTGCTGTAGGTTCATCAAGCTGGCCTAAGATGCATCATCTACAGTTTTTAAACCTTAAATTGTTGCACAAACAGTTCAATATTATCATTATTTAACATGTTATATGTTACATGTTACATTTTAGAGATAGATAGATAGATAGATAGATAGGTAGTTAGATAGACAGATAATTAGATACCATTAATCCATGTATTTTACAAGCATTCTATTTTTATTTTGATAATGTGGTATCTAATGAGGTTATCAGAGGGAAATTGAAAGCATCTGATCGCAAATTGTACTATAATCCATTTCTACTTTATCTATTTATGAGCTTGTAGACGTTGACATTAGCATTACCTCTAGTTGCCAGCTATATTGTTGCCAACTATATTGTAACATAATGTTTAGCCAAAACTTCGGCCAAATTTGTAGTCTATCACATAATGGTAACTACTGACTGTACGTTTTCTGCATGACCCTTAGCAGTTAAGTTGACCCCTTGAGCCGAAGGTTTCTATTTTAAATAACAAGGGAGTTTTTCCATGCCCCCATTGCTCTTGGGTGCTCCATGTTAATGTCTGAAAAGTGTCACAAGATCACTATATTTTAAAATGGCATTGTATAAATATAATTTAATTTATGACACTGATATGAGATTAATCAAGGATCTGAATGGTCAATTACAAATTAAATGTCACAGTCTATTTAGGCACAACACACATAATTTGATTTGTGTATCAAAGTGTCATCTATTCATATTTCCCCAGGATAAAAGAATCTTTTATAAAGAATACACAGACCAGTCAAATGGACAGCGAAAGATGTTTGTTTATGTCAATTCCAAACACCACAGTCACATGGAAATGATATCCAAATAAACAAAAGGCCACAGACACGTGACAGACTATTGCCATGAGCTTCATTACATAACTATCTCGCCCACGGCAATCCAGACCCATAACAACACACCAGCCCACTTCAGAAATGCTGACAAAACAAAGGAACGCCTATGGTGAGGTGCAAATCAAAACGAAATGAATCAATGGACTACATGTTTATGTGGAGATGTGCAGTACATAACAGGAAATAGTGTGCGTTTGTTCAAAGCAAGAATATCCGCTTTTGTTAGTCGTGCACCGCTTCAAAAATGTAATGCTGTGCTGTTATTTTTTTTCCTTTAATTCCTTTGTGGCCATATAAACACAACCCCTCTGAGACGTAGGGTCACTTAACCTTTGAGGTCGCGCTCCGAGCAAAGGCCAACACAAACATCCGTTATGTTTATCCAACTGAAATGCCAGTGGGCATAAATCTCAGGAGAAATGTTTGGATGGAAAATATTTCTTAGATATTTTAGAAAACTCATTGTGACAAATGGCTTGTGAAAAAGGAAAGGGATACCACAGAGAACATTCAGTTAAACGGGTCCTTGTACAGTACGCCACATGCATTAGGTAGCATGACATTTTTCAGCAATGGCTGCAATTGAGGACATGATTATTATAAAAGAAGGGTGGTTATTATACAAATCCCTTCAAATGAAATATTGTCTTAAAAAACAGTCAACCAAATTCAGTGAATTCAGAAAGCTTTGAATACACATTCTTTCAAGCTACATTAGTCCAACCTTTCATCATATTTAGTCATCCATACATTTAGGTTTGACATGGTAAGTAAATGACACACAAGGTCATTCCTGTGTCCCAAGTCAGAAATAACTACTTACATATGGATACATAGTCTACATGTGTTAACAGAGACTTGTAAACAGTCCTGTCAGTAGGCTAGTGTTTTAATGCCAACACCTGGAAACGTCAATTCAATTATCAGATGACATTCAACATTCAAGAGACTGGTGTTTCTGTGGTTGCAACAAGGCCTCTGAGATTCGAAAGCACAGTAAAGGCAACTGTTGAAACAAAAGGCTAAATATTTACTTATTGATTTACGGGAAAAATTGTAAGAATTATCAGAATAGTGAATTGTGACACATGTATCTGCATCTTTTATGATCATACTGTCCTTCCAGAGCCATTGAAAACCTAAAACATGAAATATAAATAAAGGCACTGAATCACTATAAAGAATGGAGGAGATATTCTCAAAAAGACATACAGTGTTTGAGTGCATGTAAATATCAAAGTGCATGTTTCTTCATTTTTTTAGCATTCTTCCTTTTTTGGTTTTGTTTAGAGTGCCTTCACTTCATTTTAAAGTTCATATTTACAAAATATTACTAAAGAAGCACTACGCTTGAAGCCTTAAAGCTTTCGTCATTCTGAAATGTCATGCAAACTGAAGCAACAACTACTCAGGTAAGGCAATATCTGGATACCACTCCCCCCCCACACACAGACACACACAGACACATACAAACTCATAGAAGTCCTTGAGTTCAACAGTGCCAATACCTCCACAAACCAGTGGATGTATATTGGGTATGCTACAGTATTGATAGTTTTACATGACTAGGTATGTTGATCATTGTATCGATAAGTCATGTTTATAGACAGTTCCACATAATAAAATGTGCAGGGACAGAAGGGATGTTTGAGCAAACACTGCAGCGTAGCCCAGTGAGGAACGGAGCAACCCCCCCCCCCCGACCCATCTAAAGAGGGAGGCTGTTGAGCAGGCCCTCCCTCTGCTCCTCTCCCAGGCGCTGTCTCTCATCCATGTCCTTCTGGCGGATGAGCAGTGAGGCCTTGGTCTGGATGAAGCGCCGGTAGTCCTGCAGCTCGGCAGCTGTCAGGTGTTTGGACAAGAACGTGGAGACCATGCGCTCGCGCCGGTCCAGGTTGTCCTTCAGATCTTTGGCATCGTCCCGCTGCTTGCACAAGAGATGGTGGCGGTTGTCCAGAGATTGCTGCACAAGGAGCAGGAGAAAGAGAGTGAGAGAGAAAGAGAAAGAGAGAGAGAGAATGCAGAATGGTTCAGCCTCAAAATGATCAAGTACATCATGATTCTTTTCACCAGGGAGATTTGGGGGATTCCTTTGGGTGTCATTTAGACTGAGTGCACTACAAACTGTCTCTCTAACAAATCCATAATACATTTTTCTCAGACAGCCCAAAAAACCCTTCCTGTGTCTCACACTTTTAGAACTGTCTTGGGAAGTCTCTTATCCTGTCATTACTGGAGTTAAAGGCCTGATAGTAGACTCATTACAAGGCCTTTAACAACAGTGGCACTGATCTGTAGGCATGTTATTGTACTGTTGTTTACTGCTGTAATGAACAAAGCATTCCACACTATAAGTGAGGCCAGGGGGGCTGACCTGTCATCCATGGAATTTGCCAATTAAAATGAAATTCAGATTTCTGACACTAGAGGGCAGCATGGTCAGGAGAACATCCACCGAAACTGGTTTGCAGTTTCGATGACTCATTGTTGACAGAAATGCTGCTGATTACAGACAACTTTCAAAGAACTGAGGCAGCAGATTAACAAGCCATGTCAACCAGTGTCTGTCTTCAGTATTCTAATAACTTATAGTTAAAGGTTTCACAATGACAAAACTGAATAAACTGCATAATCACATATGGAATCATGAGAAGGAAACACACTTTTTTCTCTCTGACCTTTTCACCAACCTTTTTAAGAGTGAGAAAGATTGACTTGTGGCATTTTATGGTATTTACAAACAATGTGTTTTTTTCCTGTGAGTGGCAGTGAATACCCTGTGTTCCTCTGCTCTCTCACCTTCTCTTCCTGGTCCGTGTACTCATCCACGGCGCTGAGTGCATTCTGCACACGTGCCAGTCGGGCGGACAGGCAGAGCAGCAGGCTGACCACGCGCTCCAGGTCGCCGATGAAGAGGGCGTAGCGTTCCTGCTCAGCTTGGGGGCAGCGCTCAGCCACCAGGGCTGTGATGACTGCCCCACGCTTTCCGTTCTCCACCTCCTCCGCCTGCAAAGTTGAGCGCTGCTCCCCTAGAGCACTCAGACGCTCCTCCACACAGGCCAGCAGCTGCCTCTGCACACACACACACACACACACACAGAGAGCAGGTGAGCTACATCTATACAAATCAGATATGCTTAGCAGACTACACCAGATCTAAGACCTATAGCAACATTGTATTATTATTATTTATATAATGAAGAATATCCAAGCATGAACCTAAACATCAGCTAAAATGAAAAGCTATTACTTAGCTTAGTTACTTCTGCCCACTTCAGTTCTGCATTTCATAGATATTATCCAATAAATAATTTCTAAGCATGTGATCCAACATATTGTATGTATTATGTCATTTATACATGACACATGATGACCAAAAAGTACCTTTTTCTCAATCACATCCCTTTCAGACAGACTCTCAGCAACCTCTTGCTGGGATTTAGAGCAGTCTTTCTCAGGGTTACTGGAGGAGAGGCCAGAATGCACCTCAGCAGCATTTGCCCTTTGGAAAAGAAACCATATTATTATTAAAAACACACACACCATATGTTTAAATTTGTTCTTGAGTTCATATAGTTAAGACCAGCTGCTAGATAACATTCTCGCCCTAGCACTAATGGTTTCATGATACATGATACAGGGTCTACAATCTTCCATCGTTAAGAAGTTGTGAGCAGGTAGAAATTGTCACACTGCCATGTATCTTGTGAGTCACTATATTGGGGGCTTTTATCCCCCTTTCGGGTTACATTTGATTATGCAACAGCGGCTGCATAAAAGCCTTGGGGTGACGTGTGTGTTATTTAAGTCGTCGGTGACATGCATCCGTGTCATAACAAGCATTCACCTCTGGCCTCTTTTCTCTTCCTCCTCCTCTTGCTCTTTCACCTCCTCCTCATGCTGCTTTTCCTCCAGGCCAGAAGCTCTCCCCTCCTCCTGCTGCTTCTTCTTGTAGTGCTCCTCCATTAGCAGGGTGTCCTCCGACAGCAGCTGCTCCATCAGCATCAGGGCCGTCTTGTGATTGGCCACCGGGCGCAGCAAGTGCGCCAGGGATTGGTCGGCAGAAGCTACGTCCTCTACCAGGGATGCCCACTCCGTCTGTTGCCGCTGCAGCTGCTGCTGCTGCTGGTGCTGTTGTGGAGGGGTGTTTCTCCCTGATTCTTCTGTCTGACTTCCTCCCGCTGATACGACTTCCTGTTCCCGGTCTTTCATCTGTCCCTCCTGCGGGTTCTCTTCCTCCCTCTCCCCTCCAGGTTTCTCTCCCACATTCCCGCTGACCTCAGCAACAGCAGGCGTTGCCCTGGGACACTGTGACAGTGACAGTGAGGCCAACGTGTGCGTTGAGCCCATTCGTGTGGCATTGCGAGAAGATGAAGGTTCATCTTCCTCTTCGCCGCCATCATCATCACCACCCGGTGGAGGAGGCCACAGACTGGGGTCAGTGGTGACTCCGTGACTGAGGACGACCTCATGAGAAAAGCCTGGCGCCGTCACCGTGTTTTGCTCGGCAGGTAAACCGTCCTTCCTACATGAGGGCATTGGCGTCTCCACCTGACACAAACTGGGAAGAAATCATGCCACATGACAATGTGCAACACTGCTTCAAGAAACTGCAAATGTTTACCGAAATAATCCAAGTGCTCACTTCCTGTCCTTGAATTTATTCATTTATGTGTGATACAACTACATTATTCAATGGATAAAATGTGAATTTTGTTTGCAGTATTTGTATATAGTATATTTTTGTTCGTATAGTTTTTTGTTCTATAGTGTATTTTACGTATGTTCTCTGTGTATGGCATATTTGTGCCATAAGTTCTCTGTGTATGACATACCTTAACAAAGGCTTGCCCTCCAGTAAATGCCCTCTGGGCTTTGCCTCTGTTCCTGTCGATGCCAGAGTGGAGGACTGTGCTATGTGTGGCAGCGCCCCTGTGCCCGCAGGAAGTGATCTAGCACTGGACGTGGAATCCTCCCTGACATGCCGGACGTCTATCTGCATGGCCTCTGCCCGACCCTCCTGGTGCCCGGCCCACCTCTGTGTCCATTCGCCTGCCGTCGCCACAATTCTCCTCTCTCTGCTTTGGTAAAAGCGGGGATTCACTAAGCTGTGTATACGACTACCATCGTTGTCTCCGCAAAGCTGGTCTAATTGTTCAGAGCTCCTGCTCAGACATGCTGGCCTGATGACCTTTGACACGCCCAGCTCCTCCATTGACTTCCCGCGTGGGGCCACCACCCGGCAACGGTCATCCGGAACCACCGCAGCTATAGCAGCAGTACTCGGGGTCACACTGGCCACTGAGTTAACCTCTCCTTTCAGCGTGCTGTGTAAAATATTACAGTCAGACCAGTCCAAATCAAGTAATTATAACCTTTCTATATAAAGGTTACATGATGACCTGATAATGACATTATGTAGAGATTACACTGTTCATGCATGAAACTGATCCATGTGAAGTGAAAAAAGGAAAGTTGCCCTCACCTTGATGAATCTGTTGATGAAGCATCACTAATGCTAATGGAATCCTATATAAAGAAAAAGAAGTACACTTCTGTTAAACTGTTACACACACAGTAGTTCAGTAATAGTTTTTAGTATACTATAGATAACGATGCCACATTTACTGAGATCAAACACTATACAGTTTGTGTGTGAATGTGAATCTCTCTCTCTCTCCCACACTCTCTCTCTCTCACACACACACACACACAAACACACACACACACACACACGTGTATGTGTTTACTATTGATGCATTTTGAAACAGACCTGGAGGACATAAGGTGTGGATTTGGAGCGTGCCCGGTAGGGTCCAGATAGTTCTGGCTGATCCAGGAGACTCTCTACTGAGGCGGCTTTGCTTGAAGACACCAAAGACATCCCCTTCCAACTGGACTGCCGGGAATGCTCACTAGATGATGTGGAACTGAACTGGGTGTAGCGGATGGAGCTAGAGGAAGAGTCCAGTATGCGCCCAGCAGAAAGGGGCCGATGGACCTTCTTCTTCAGGCCTCCACTGCCCTGATAAAGCCTGGGGTCACAGTCAGATGTCCGGCCTACAGCAGAGTGTCTTTGGCTGGGCACCTGAGGACAAGGCTGCTGGGGTTCCGTTAGCTTCTGACCCGTCTTCCGCTCCATGTAGGCCACGAGGGCCTTATGCTGGAGATGTTTCAGGGTGGTCTTGGACAGACTGGAGGCAGACATGGCACGACCACGCATCTCAAACAGCTTCTTCCTGGCGGCCACCAGACCCTGATCCCCCAGTTCATTGTCTGTGAGTAGGCCCTCCGTCTCGTTGCCCAGTGAGTGTGAGGGTTGGTGGGTAGGAGCGTCCAACAGCTTGTGAAGCTTTTCCGGCTCAGAGTAGCAAAGCTTCTTCTGCTCCTGGGTCAGCCGCTTTCGGCCTCCGATACGCGCCACTTGGGGCTGGGCTACTTTGGGTGCTTTCCTCATTTCCTCACCCCTAACTTCCTTCCTAGCTTCCTCAACCCTTATATCCTTCCTTGTTTCCTCACCCCTAACTTCCTTCCTAGCTTCCTCAACCCTTATATCCTTCCTTGTATCCTCACCCCATATATCCACACGTTCTAAGTCATTCTCCTGGCTAGCCCTCCTTTCTCTCTCCTTCCTGACTGTTTGTCCACTTTCACCCCCAGTTGTCTCCATCTCCCTGGTCCTCTCTGTGGGACTTTCATTCCTGCTCTTGGGATCGGACATCTGCAATTGCCGCTGTGGCCAAGGATGACTGGGCCTGTCTGCTTTGTAAAGCGGGTCCTGGGTGGAGGGGAAGACCTGGAGGACAGGGGGCTGTTGCTCGCGCTTCTGTTTGATCTTGTGAGGCTGAAGATCCCTCCGTTTGAAAGATGTCTCCCTGAGCACTCGGGACTGCACGTCTTTGAGCTTTTCTTTGTAGTACTTCTTATAGGAGTCGTCCAGTGTGTTGCAGGGATAAGAGAAGCTGTCTAGATTTGTGTCCACGGGCGTTTCAATTTTAGAGTCTTCACACTGGTCACTGCACATGTTGGTGCCTTTTACTTCCTTAGACTTAGAGTTAGGCAGCTCTTTCTCTGGGTGTTGCGGGCCTCCACTGTTCCATTCTGGATTCCTACAGCTCGTTCTGGAATCGGAATCATTTTTGAACTTATTCATGAATGCCATTTGGTTGGCCCCTGTGAGATGGTAGAGCAGTGGGGTGGTTTCCTTGTTTATTTTCTCACGGGGCACGCCATCTAAAGGCTGCTTCCTGACCTTCCTCATCTGTTCCTCTTGCTTCTCTACATTAATGGATGGGTCTGCCACAGGAGGAGGGATAGAGGTCAGTTGGCTGCTGGGCTGCAACTGCAGAACACTTTCCTCCGGACCACAGTAGAAGATTGGATGGGCAGGACTATGATGTCTGCCTGTGATCTCCCTGCCTAAGAGTCTCTGCCCTTGCTCTGGGATATTGGAAATGTGTGTAGCCTGCTTGTGACCAAGAAGAGCATTGTCTAGTAAGTACCCATCGGCATCTTGCTTTCTCACACTCAACTCCTGGGCACGGGGGAAAAGTTCTCTTTCGCTCAACACGTCATAACTGTTGCATCTATGAATAGTTCTTTGCACACCACCCTCTTGTTCATGGCCTCTCTCTTTCTCCACAGACTTATGAACATCAGCACAGGAGTTCTCTACAATGTTAGCCACAGGCATGGATCCTTCTGTCTTGCAAACGCCTGTCACAAAGTAGAAGTGTCCCTTGTGCTGGATACTCCCGTTACTCGGGCTTGGAGGAGGAAGAGGAGGAGGCGGCTGCTGCCAAGAGTCGGCTGGGCGCACGGGTGCAGGAGGCAGGGCGGCGTGGGCAGAGTGCGCCCTCTTGCGCAGCACCTTTCCCTGAGTGACCAGACCCTGCTGGCCGTCATACTCTGTTGCTGCGCTCGGGTACATCTGGGCCAATCGGCTTAGCGTGTTTGCTGACTTCTGTGGAGCAGAGGCGTCTCGGTTCACTGGCTCAGCCTGGTTCGGCTGGGGAACTGGGAAGGAGTAGACTGTGTCTGGGTCAGAACTGGGATTGCTAGAAAACAACAGCGGTGGTGGTGGTGGTGGTGGTGGCAGAGGTGTTTGTGTTATATGAGCCCTCTGGCGTGACCTGTCGGCTGTTTGCCCTTCGGGGCTTTGCCGTGCCCGAAGGTTCTCCATGTTCCTGATTGTCACCAGGCTGTCGAGCCGAGCGGGGGGAGGAGGAGGTGGTGGTGAAGGTAGGGGTGGGAGAGAGGTAGAAGGGGATGTTTGTTTTTTGCTACATTGCTGGTTGCTGTTGCTAAAGTTGTCGCCATCCTCCTGATCACCCTGTCTAGTGAGGGCTTCCATGGAGCGATACAGCTGATCCATGCTTTTAGGCTCGGACTCACCACCAAAATTCAATGCAGAGTTCATGTACTTAAAGTCTGCATAGTGAAAGCCAGGGGCATGCAGGTCGTCAGGGAAGAAGGGAGATGAGAGATCGGGTGCGTTTGAGCCACCAGAAAATGAGCTGTAGGCAGAGTCACCCTTGCCGTGGTGGTGGGTGTACTGGTCAATGCTACTGGAGGATTTCGCAGGGGACAACCTACTCATGGGGAAACTCAAGGGGTGCATGTCCAAGCCACTCATCCTCTCAAAGGGGAAGCTGAATGAATCCATGTGGTGTCCGCACAAAGAACAAACATGGACTCGCGTGTACCCAGCAAACGGGAGTGAAAGCTGATTTATGCTGGATGTGAGGTCATTTTTTTCTTCTCCTGGACCTGTGAAGAAAGAGAGAAAGAGAAATAGAAGATTGTCACAAATTTCCTGGGTTAACGGAAATCTAACTTTACAAGATGCCACGTGGCTACACACACACACAAACAGACAGACACACAGACACAGACACACAAGCACAACAAATAATAAAAACATAATACTGGTTTGCCCACTTTGAATTTCCGTCACCACACCGCACCATAGCCCTCATCTCTGCATCTAGTCGACGGCATTGTTATGCATGACACCTCATCTCAGTCTCACCCTTATTCCAGGCCAATAGTCCACAACACGTTCCTCCTCTCTGGTCAAGTAACCATGCTAAACCACACCCTTACGTAGTGACTTTGTCAGATGTCTGATATGCAGCCTTAAGCATGCAGACAATTCATCAACATGTTTTGGTGGACTCATTAATACCTGTCTTTGTTAAGTCTGAGGCTTGGATTTGCTGTTGGTGAATAATGATCCAACCCACAGGCAGGATCTCTTTCAGCACAGCTGACTAAATGGTCAGTGCAGAGGGAACACCTTGGTTGATACGACTTACACCACTTAGGCCACCAGGATATGTGTTCACTAAAAATAACAGTGTGTTTGTGTTAGATTCCCAACCCTGCGTGTCTCCCACAACCATAACAAAACCACCCTTTAGCCCAAAAAGATCAAATCCAGTCAGGAACCATTTCTTTGGTGGAATTTTAAGCATTCAATGGAACACCGATTCTGTTGGTGCTAAGGATATCTGCATTATCAAACATGTTGCCGTTTTTTTTTCTCTCTTTTAAAACAAACTCACAAGGAAATACTTGCATAGCACAGGGATTGGTACAGTCAAGCACACATAAAATTCCTTCTTTTACCCTAATAATTAGGATGCAAATCTTATTTTAGCTCATGGTCAATTTGCTTGGAATTTAAAAGACCCAATTTGTCGACTTGTGCCATGCAGCTCCCTGTCAGAATGACTTAAAGTCTTAAATATCGAGCCAGGGAGGGAAAAAAATAAGTTTGATAGAATCAAAAGAGAAATTGGGCCTAATAAATTAAAGAAACTTCTCTGACCATCAAATATCATTTATTGAACAAATTAATAGTAAACATCTTGTTTTGATTTCCTAAGTAGATCAATGACAAGTGGCCTTTAAATGATTAAAAAAGCTGTTTTTTCCATTGGACTTAAAAGACTTCAGGCCTTTGAGGTCCATGTCAGAGTGATCAAAAATTTGTGGAATTCCTTGTCAACATGGGAGAAATATTTTAGGATTATTCATGTGATCTTGCTTAATGGATTAGCCTCTGTCTGAGGTCAACGCATATTCTATTCACAAGACTGATGGCCAGTCTTATTCATTTTTTGACTGATTCAGTTTTCAATATATTGTGTACACACACACACACACAAAGAGAGAGAGAGAGAGAGAGAAAATATATATTCCTGTCTTGACCGTGCATGGCAGAAAGCTGGGATGAGTGATAAACTCATAGTATTTTATCATGATATTTCATAGTATGTTTGGCCAAAATGACATAAAACACACTACTCAGGTCTACTACAGCTCTCAGGATGTTGTGTCTTGGGGAACATTTCAATGCCAGTTTAAATTCAGTGAACTCTTTTTCATTGCCTGTTTCATTGCCTCTACAAGGCATCATGTTTGTCCTGGTACCCATAGGTAATGTGCCCACATTGCAGCACATTAACCTGGCATTAACTGTATCATTAATGTAACTATATAATGTAAATATCACAATATTACAAATTCTTATAATATGGTATTATCAAATTATATTGGTAGTGACACAAAATGTCATCCACAGGAGACTAACAGAATTTAGTATAGCCCCCTACACATAAAAACCCAAAGAGAATAACACTGAAAATAGAGATGTTGACCTATTAATGATAGACTTTAGGTGCCAAAGAGAAAAAAGTGTACAGACTTAAAAAAAAATCTGTCCGTGTACAGATTAAAAAAATATGGAAAATGAGTTAATATATTAATGTTCTAATTAATATATTAACCAATACCGACTATGATGACAGAATATGTTTCTATGCCAATTAATGACAGATGACCGAATATGTTGCTTTGCCAGTTAAGAATAATAGAAGCTAGTATTACATTCACATTCACTTAAGAGAATTACTTGACAATGTCACATAACACTAACTGCCACAGTTAGCCCCTGGATGGAATGCCTAGCTATTAAAGATTAACAAGTGTTTTCTCTCACCGATCTGAGAAACAACAAAGTCCAACTAATCCAAACCAAACATTTCAGAACAGCTTCCCTCACCCTTTTCCATAATAAAAATACAATTAAAAAAACCCTCCTTGTGTGTCCAAAGTAGACATTTGGGTTGTCATGTGTAAGGGTGACAGAATAGAGGGTGCATAAAGATACGCACACACACATACACAAGCAAGCACACACAAACACAAACACACAGACACACACACACACACAAATAGCAGGACTCAAGTGGAAGTAATTGGACCGACATCCAATGACAAACAGCTCGGAGAAACATGCAGAGAGGTCAGCAGGAGTGATGCCTCTACACAACCTGCTAATTTAACAACCACACACAACACTAACAGCAGCAACAGCCATTTCATTTGATTTAACAATACAGCAAACACGTAAAGGCAAAGTATCCCAACCGACGAGGCTCTTACCACAAGCTGAAAGTGACTCTTAACTGTTATGACTGTAAGTCCAGTCGGTAAGCAGTAGTCTATTTGCTGTCCCTCAATGTGGTCCACTTATTACAGACTGAGGCAGAAGATTTCTGGAAACTTTATTAAAAACGGAAACCGGCTGAAGGAGATTTCTGGATCCGAAAGCAAACCGCAAGAGAGAGAGAATGACAATACAAGCCTCCTCCTGTCTGATTGCCTCTGTACTGGACACCCAGTTGAGTTAGCGCGCAACCTCCAGTTACACAGCCCAGTGACGTCTACCTCCTCGCCAGAACACAATAGGGACAAGGAAGGGGAATATTTCACAGTTGATAATAGTGTCTGAACAAGAGAAAAAGAAAGAGAGAGAGAGGAAGAGAGAGAGGAAGAGAAAGAAAATGTGTGTGAGAAAGAGTGGGGGGGGGGCCTTGCATTCCAGGCCAGCTTCAAAGAAAGACGGGGCTGGGGCGCCATTCATTGCCAGGGTCCTCCGCTCCTGGAACGCGGCCAAACTGCTGGGGCAAAAGAGGGGGGCGGTGGGCAATGGGGAAAGGGGTGGGATGGGGAGGACACCCAGGGCCCTCCCCTGAACTTCACACATTACAAAAGCCCCCCCGACAGCTCCTTAACTTTACTTAAGACAGATAACAATCTTTCTTTGCTGTTAACAAACCAGGAAAAAAAAAAACGGTTCACAATGTCAATTTACAATACTGACGGAGGTATTACATACTCCAGATAAAATTACTTGTATCCATCTGTGTGGTGGATGGATGCTGTAGTGCATGGCTTGGCTTGTGGTTTCAGTGGCTATATGATTTCGTCCACCTTCACTGGAACACCAGGAGAGAAAGCTGCGGGGGTATTGGGTGACTTATGAATATTTCTTCTCCATCCCTGAAAGTTCACTCTGGTTTCGGTTCACGGCAGGTATTTATGACTTTTTTGTTTTCCTTTGTAAGCTTCATGGAGTTGCGATGCATTTTCTGTGGATCAACTCCATGACCTGCCCAACCCACCAACCTATCAGCATAGCGCAGAGACAAAGGATTATGCCTGGCAAACAACTCAAGAGGAGTATTTATTTATGCACTTACTGGCCGTGCACAGTTGAGACTGACTCACAGACGGCTGTTGTCGAAATAGCTGTTTGAGAGGCTAACAATGAGGACAAAAGCTGTCAAAAAGGGTAACACAGGTCTGCATGGTGCACAAATATCTTATGCTAGGAAACTAGTCAACAACTAGTCAACAAACACACGTCATCATACCCATCTCACTCGCCAGATTAATATACCTGTTTTCACCTTTTTGTCAACTTTAAGAAGTGAATCAGACCATAATGGTTAACAGAGAGCAGAGAGCAACTTTCCACTTGAAGAAAACACCTAGTCATGACCTCATAAACATCACATCAAAGGGACGAACGGGACCACTCCACAACTATGCATCAGTATGAAGCTTTCATCCAAACACACCCCTTCATTTTCCCCTTACACACACTGGACAAGTGGACGAGAGAGGGTGAAAGAGAGAGAGAGAGAGCTTTTTGAGAGGATAAGTCGGATATGAAATCTGGTATGAGGCAACGCTCTTGTACTGGGTCAGGTTTCCATTGCCGTGGTGAAATGGCCAACACAATCCCTAGTGTTTTAGGAAAAGGTGCTTTACTGCAGCAAAACAAAACAACAGACCATGACAGAGAGAGGCCCAGGCCAAGCTACCCCTTCCAACCCATCATCCAAGACATTTAGGTTAATCTACATATTAATCTACTGAAACTGTAGAGTAGTCACTCATGGGTAGCTAACCATTACAGCTTAGTTTAATTATCGAGTCATAATATAAATGTGATAAACTTGCCACTGGGAAATATTTCATCTTCTTAAGAGGCAATTATTATGCCTCTGTTTTGATCAGTATTACACTAGCTAAAGGGTATCCTCATACACAAGGACTTTAAGATGCTTGATAGACAGACAGCAAGTAATCTTTGTCGTAGCATAAGTAGCCTACTACAGCGTCATCAGACTAAGAGAGTAAGACAAATGACTCATCAGTGTCATCAGCAAAAAAAAGTTGACATAAGAAGGGGACATAAGAAAAGGTTATTATGATCATGATGTCACACAAGATTGTTTACAACTTCTATGATTTTACCCAACAACTTCCTTATCAGCCTGCCAAAGACTGCATTAGCATATTCTTATTCCCGTTTACTGTAAAAATTGAGCACAAAATCAGCCCCTAAGGTGGAAATTAAGTAGTACAGTTTTTCTTTCTTAGTGTACAGAACTGGATTCATTACCAAATAAATAAATAATAATAAATAAATAATAATAATAAATATCCTCCTTAAGTCCACACTATTCCTGAAATATTCTACTCTTTTCAGACTGAACTATATATCAGTATGTAGGCCAAGTGTTTAATTAACCTTTCCTTGGCCTGTGATGTAATACAAAACAATGTCTTTTCTTCCCAGTGGTGGTAATTGTCAGATCAAAAACATACTAGTTGCTTACCAGCCAGGAGAAGGACGGGAGAGGTTTGCATGAAGTTACTTGCTTACTTACGTGTAAGTGTTATTTTTGGCCTAGATATAAATGGACTATTTTAGTTTAAGAGTGTGCATCATAAGCTTTTATAGACTAAGCAAACAGAGCTGGAACAAACTGAGCTGTTTTGCAATCAGATTTACAGATCTCGGCAAGCAATGCAAATATTAGCTTGACTTACATGCTCTTGCACACCATTAACATTTAACTATTCTATAAAACCATGACAGTAAATACTGGTGTTATGTGTAGTCTTTCTAGCGTACATATAAACATGTCAAATTGTGCCTAATTCGTTGAACTCTTTTATCCTCTGCTATTCCATGTTCAATCTCTTTGAGAAAATAAAAACAGAGTTGGAAAAATTGTGCCTCATTCACAAATTTTCTTAAATTTGTTCTTAAAGTCCTATTTAAAAAGAGTTAAATGCTGTAATATTTTACGACTGCAAAATGTATTAAAATGCAACAACCAATTCTTTTTACAAAGTCACTGCTCAAATGTTCAAGTGCTCTTGAGTTTGCATACTGTGGATTTAGTTTTTACTGATGAGCAGATACCATATATATTAAAAAAAAAAAAAAAAAACACTGGTCGATGCAAAATCTTAAAAACTACATGAATGGGGTTTAAAAACAAATTCCTTTGTAAGTTTGTGGATGATGCCCACAGTATTTATTATGTATCTTAATAACAACAATTACATAATAAATACATAAATTAATTAATAAATAAGTGATAACAATATACATTTAGGTACATATCAACATAATATACACTATTTACTATGCTCTATATACGCTATAATTTGTTTTCAAACCCCTTTTTCAATAAAGAGACTGACACTGGAAGTATGACCAGTATGGCCCACAGGTTTCTCCTCACCCACATGGCCCTAAAGAATGCTACCTGAACAGCCCAGGTAATTCCATCTCAGTAGGTGTTCTATTACTCCCACGCAGATGGCTTTTTAAGGAGTCCACGATCATGTTACCAACGAATACACCAACAACGAAACACCCTCCTTGGAAAAAAAAAACTCCACCTTAAGCTTATTGTGTATGCTGCTGATAACTAGGGAAAAAAATAACACCTCTTATCGTTTCCACATTGCTGACACAGCCATACACAATACAATCTATAGAATCAGCAATCACAGCAACCTGAAGTGTTTTCCTTTTTTACTAAAACTACTTTGCAATATCTAGATCTCTTTTTTTATTTGAATGATAACATTTCACTAAGAATTGCACTAAATTAAGCTCTAAGTACTATATTTTTTTCAAATTAAGCTTATGGCTTAGTTGTGGCTTACCTGTGACATGCCTTGATTTAGGCTGTTATTAAACACATATTCTTTAGCTTCTCAGCAGTCTTGTCTGATGGGGATACGCAGCCTAAAGGAAGAGTCTGGGTGATCCCTGGGTTAGCAGTCACAGGCTGCAGATATGTGCTTGGGAATTTGCCTATTGCCTATTGTTTGCTGTGTGAAACAGAACCAGACCCTTGGCCTCCTTTTGCGAGAAAGGTGAGAACATTACTTCACCCCAACACTAACCAAACAGAACATTACTCAAAATCTGCTCACAGTCGGCAGACTAATTGATGCAACTTCAAATTCAGTCTAACAGTTTCAGTTAAAGAATGAGAAATTGAGATGAGAAATCGAGAGAGAGAGAGAGAGACAGAGAGAGAAATTGCATGAGCAAAGATTTGTTTAACCCTCTTTGAAATTTGACTTGCAAAAATATGCTGTTAGTAACAGACCTTGTCTCATCTGCTCTGACCTGACAAACATGGCTGTGTTCCCCAAAAGCTTGCTGTTTAATGACACTTTGGACTATAAGCATGACTGTTCTGGATCACCTTTGCTTCCTAACATGCATCATTTCAGCTGTTACAAAGCCTCGTTGAGAGTAAGAACATACTCCTTGATCAATACAATTTGAATTAGTCCATTTATGATCTGCAGTCAGCAAAAGCCATCAACTCCTGATATTCTCAGTGATACCTAAGGTTAAAAATTCAAGGAAAACTTCACGGAGGAGGCAACAGCCTTACAGTCTGCAGGGCAAAACACCAAATTTGGTAGCTTTATGGGGGGACACAACATCAGCAATTAAAACCAGCACAGTGAAAACAAAAAGCTGAGAGAAATTGGGAAAAACAACTCAAGACCAAAGTTCATGCTATGTCGCTATGCTCTGACCTGCCAAAACATTACAATAGAGAATTACCACTGCTATGTTAGAGAATTACCACTGCTATGTTAATATGACTCCAAAGGTTACACTGTAAATGCCACTTTATGATCACATATGATCATACCTGACGCCTCAATTCTCAACTCTCAGCAACCTTTAGTGGTGGTGACAGGTCATCAGACACACTTTCTCATCACTGTGTATGAAACCAGAGCCTCTGGCATGGACAGGAAGGGTGGGATTACTGTACACACAGAGCATGTCTCATTCTATGGCCCTCTGAACAAATAGCTCTCCTCTCCTCTCCTTCTAAGAGGAGAAGGAGAGGTCCCAGGTAGTGTCTGCGACTCTAGACAGTGAACTTGATGAATGAACTAATGAGTAACAATGAACTGTGTGTGTGTGTGTGTGTGTGTGTGTGTGTGTGTGTGTGTGTTTGGGGGGTGGGGGGAATATTGTTCAATGTTTCAATCCATTGTGAAATGGTGGATGGAATGAAACCAAATGCCGCAAACATGCATATGCTTTGCTTTTACAGCACTATCTTCAATGCTTCTTTCAACTGTAATAAAAATGACCCTTAAGTTTTAGTGATTGCCAGCAATATCACATCTTGCCATCCATCCAAAGTCAGATGGGGACAAGTTGACAGCCCAGTATGATGATTATTACCCAGCAACAACCTCACCTCTTCTCCTTAAGTCAGCAGCTTAAACACAGTGCATTCCAAGGAGAGGGGGCAATGGAATTTAAGGCATTTTCAGTGTCCCAAGGAGAGCCTCATTTTCTGGATTGCAGAGTCAATGTACAGTTCCCCAGACTCCCTCTTCATACCAAAGCACCCCCCCACACACACACACACACACACACCTCATCATCATTCAGCTTCAGCTCAGAGCCAATCAGCATCCTGCATGATTCACATTCCACTGCAAAACAAGCTGCTTAAAAAAGTATGCTCATTAGCAGAATATGACAATCACATTTACATGAAGGAATTCATAAACCACCAAATACCTCTCCTTCATTACGTGTTCATGCTACACAGAGAAAAGCTAAACCAGTCTATAATGTTATACCAGTGCATACATTTGAAACCAAGTTGACACAATCTGACCCTTGTGGTTGCAAGCATACCCCATGCAATAAGTGAATTGTAACTATTTGTAACAAGTAGGCTATGTTACAGGCCTAGGTTATGCTAAGCATACTGATATGATCATTGTGGTTTGATTCTGCCTTCCCCTTTGGCCTGCAACAGTAAACAAGGAATAAAAAACAAAGGGTCTGTTTATCATCATCATTATGTTTGCCATGTGACGGTGTGGCCATGAGTTCGTGCTGCCTAAGCTGCCAACACACCGGAGTTTCACTTGGCATGTTGAAATCTTTTATAATGCAGAGCTGCAAGCCAGGGATCTTGGAATGTCAGAAGTACACTTTGTCGGTTTATGGATGCCCATACTTCAATATAATACATAAGCCCCGAATCATCCTAATATTTGTGTCTGAAACTAGAAAAAGTATACGTTTAGCATATATATTTCAGAATTATTTAAACATCTCTATCTATCCGGTAGCCAAGTGTGTGAGCTTTGCGTGAACTATAGTGTTTCAGGCGAACCACAAAGGGCAGTGTCAGGTTTCCCCCCTAAAATTGACAATGCTTCCCTCCTCTATAAATTATAATCAGCTGCCGAATAAATTGTTAATTGTTACTTAAATTTAACTCTTCTGATGCTTTCTTTTTACGTATAGTTGTATAGTTGAACGACCGGTACGCTGCACATCATAAAATCTAAAAGGTTGCCACTTGAGCGATGATAAAACATCCTTCACTGCAATGGCGTAGGCTAAAGGTTGCATCGAAATGTGTACAAGAGTTATGTTTTAGGATAGAGTTCGTCTATATCTAGGTAACGTTAGGCTTAGGTTACGCTTGAAACAACTGGCCTAGTAAAATTAGTGGTCTTCTCTCTTTTTTCAGTTGTTTTGTGTAGTCAAAAATGTAGGCCAGCCTACAGAAAATATGACGGCTTGCTGCTTGTTGTGAGTACCATAAACTAACAACATAATTTGAAATGCTTTACCAGACTAGGTAAACGGTATCGACCAAACCTCAGACTCCGACACATTGCCTGGCATAACGTTAAAGCAAATGACAAAAAACACTGCCTACCTTACCTTAATTGTTGAGCATAACACTCCATATGACCATGCTAAAAAGGCGGTCGTCATGAACACCAACTCACTGAAACTGCTATTCTGAAAAATAAATTTACATCATCCTAATGGGCAAAAACTTGCCTAGTGCACAACCGGACATGTCTGACGCGCAACTGATCCTTTCAGTTTACAAGCAACCTGAGGTGGGTAACGAACCCAACGAATTATCAGAGAATAGGCGGAGCAAAAGCAGTGCGTAGGTACATGCCGCCGCCTTCCGTAGGTTTCACAACCTGTTGGAGTAGATCCCTGCAACTATGGACTCGCAAAAGGCCTGTTCACATCACACACAAGGACAGCAAATATGGATTTGGCGCAAACGCCATCTCGAGGTCATATTTGCTTATGCCAGCGTATTTCCTGAGAACTTAATGTCATTACCAAGGTGTGGATTTCTTAGCCGTCAGTCAGGTTTTCCTACGCGTTTCCAAAGGCCTCACTACTGAGGCTTAGCAACAGCTAAATGTACTCTGAAATATTTGAGTTATTCGGCTACTTGTCACAATTGACCTCTGCCTAACAAATATTTGTTTAAAAAAGTAAGAAGAAAGCGTTCTTCACTCATACTTTAGTTTAACAAATGAAACGCAAAGCAACTGGTTTTAGTTTAACTTGACAGACTGACTGAGTTGTACCCTTGTACAATGAATGAATTACATAAATGTAGACACATTTAGCCTGTGAATGAGCGTGGGGACCTTGGTTAGTACAGGAAGACATCGTCCACTAGGGGGCTGTAGTTCTTTGGATTTGAGTCTTTGCACAGAGGTCTACTTAGGGTTTTGATTTCAACCTCAAAAATGTTTATGGGCAATTCCACGGAAAATGAACTTTTTTGTTACGTTCATAACGCTAAGGCCATGCGCCGCTACGTCGCAGACAGTTACTCCTCTACATCTATCTGACCATTACTTTATTCAGCTCAAGGTTTCCCTCTGTCAGCAACCATGTGCCCCTACTCCCACTGTCTCAGTCCGTCGTAATCTACCTTTCCTCCTTAGTGGCGTCTGCTCTACCACCATCTAGAAGCTTCTCTTCTTTTGAAGTTGATGATGCCACAGAGTCACTCTGTTCTGCGCTGAGCTCCTGCTTGGATCGTGTGTGTCCTTTGTCTACCAGACCCGCACGACCCACTCAGTCTCACGCGTGGCTTAATGACTCACTTCGGTCAATGCGCACTAACCTCAGAGCTGCTGAGAGGAAATGGCACAAAACCAAGAATTCGGCTGATCTAACACAATTCCAAATACTACTATCCTCCTTCTCATCCAGTGTCACTGCTGCGAAAATGGCTTTCTATCACGACAAAATTCACAATGCTACGGAGGTGGAACTCTTTTCCACCTTTAAATCTTTACTAAACCCACCTCCACCTCCTCCTCCAACTAACCTCACAGCTGACACTTTTGCTGCATTCTTCACTAACAAAGTTGCAGCTATTAGTATTCAGTTCTCAAACCAATCCACT
Source organism: Tenualosa thibaudeaui (assembly GCA_027481765.1). Classification (NCBI taxonomy): domain Eukaryota; kingdom Metazoa; phylum Chordata; class Actinopteri; order Clupeiformes; family Clupeidae; genus Tenualosa; species Tenualosa thibaudeaui. Next base: position 15,759,186 of record JAIFZK010000009.1, read on the forward strand.
AAGGTTCCTTCTCCTAGCCTCCCTAAACCAACTGCCTCCTTTTCTTCTTTCACTCCCCTCTCCGAAGCAGAGGTGTCTAAGCTTCTCACAGACAGCCGGCCCACCTCTTGTCTTCTAGACCCTATCCCAACAACCCTTCTTCAGGCCATAATCCCCACCATTGTGACAGCAACCACACATGTGGTCAATGCTTCACTAACTAGGGGTACATTTCCCACTGCCTTCAAACAAGCCCTTGCTCCCACTCAAGTGGAGAACTACTGGCCTGTTTCTCTTCTTCCCTTCCTTTCCAAAGCCATTGAACGGGCTGTCTTTAAACAGGTCACAGGATTTCTTACCCAGAACAGCCTCCTCGACTCCAACCAATCCGGTTTCAGAAGTGGCCACTCCACTGAAACAGCGCTTCTGTCTGTGACGGATGCACTGAAAGAGGCCAGAGCGGCAGGTCAATCCTCAGTGCTCATCCTGCTGGACCTATCAGCAGCATTTGACACGGTCAACCACCGCGTCCTACTGGACAAGCTGACCAACATGGGTATTGATGGCACAGCACATTCCTGGTTCAAGTCCTATCTTACTGGACGGTCATTCAGTGTCTCATGGCGAGGACAGACATCGGCACTTCACCAACTCACCACAGGAGTACCCCAAGGATCTGTGCTGGGGACCCTTCTCTTCGCCCTGTACATCACCTCGCTGGGCTCAATTATCCACTCCCATGGCTTCTCGTACCACTACTATGCTGATGATACCCAGCTCTATCTGTCCTTTCCACCTGATGACTCCACGGTATCAACACGGACTGTCTCTCTGATATATCTGCATGGATGAAAGGACACCACCTCCAACTAAATCTCTCAAAAACTGAACAGCTGGTCCTCCCAGCCAAACAAGCCATACATCACGACATAAGCATCAAGACCGACTCCCTGTCTGTTTCTCCCACCAAAGTGGCAAGAAACCTAGGTGTCATGATTGATGACCAACTGACCTTTACAGATCACGTTGCCTCTGTGGCTCGGTCGTGCCGTTTTTCCCTATTCAACATAAGGAAGATCAGGCCGTACCTAACCCAACATGCAACCCAGCTCCTGGTACAGACCCTGGTTATCTCTCGGCTTGACTACTGCAATGTCCTCCTATCAGGCCTACCAGCCTGTGCAGTGAGACCGCTACAGATGATCCAGAATGCAGCTGCAGGTCTGGTCTTTAACCAGCCAAAAGGGGCACACGTCACACCTCTGTTCATTGAACTTCACTGGTTACCCTTGGCTGCTCGCATTAAATTCAAGGCACTTATGATGGCCTTCAGGGTGAATGGTGGCTCTGCTCCCATCTACCTGAATTCTCTCCTGAAGCCCTATGTCACCCGACGACCGCTTCGCTCCTCTAAGGAACGTTTTCTAGCACGGCCAACACCTTGTGCAGGTCAATCCAGACTCTTCTCATGTCTGGTTCCGCGCTGGTGGAATGAACTCCCAAGTGCTACCAGATTAACTGATACCCTCTCTATCTTCAAGAAACTCGTGAAGACCCAGCTCTTCCAAAAATATCTCCTGGCGTAAACTTTGAGAATGCACTTAACAATTTAATTTCTCTGCACTATTGCACTTTCAACTTAAATGGTGCAGTTTCTATGTATGCAATATGCAACCTTAAATGTCATGAATCAACCAATTAAGTTAATTTGTGACAGTAATCTTTAAGGGTTCAAGGCAGACATTGAGATTCAGCTGTTAATGGATGTATCAGAAAGTCTTTGCCAAACGGTCAGCATCACTGACCATGCCTTTGAACATAATTTGTGATATATTCTACATTATATATAACACAACCATGTATTTTGTGTTCTCAAAATTATGGACAAGTATTCATATACTTCTTGCACTGTGAGAAGAAAGACCATCAAACATACTCGTATACATTTTTTTATTCTCAATACAGTAAAATACAAAGAATATTCACAACAGACTCAGAAAATTCATTAGTTACCAGTAACACTCACTTCACAAAATGCTTTAAATTACAAGTTATAACAAGTCTGGATAAATGAAACAGAACCTTTTAAATGTACCTTTTAAACAATTATCATATTGCATCCATAATATATAAGTAGATTTTTCATGAATCTCTGTCATTATGTATAAACTAAACCAATTTGAATATTGTTCTGTATCTGCCAATGGCCTTTTTGCTTTTTTTTGTTTTTTTACTTTTTAGAGACGGCTGTAAAAAGAGTACGACATACAAACATCTACCATCAACAGTACAGAATTGCCTCAAAAGATATCTCTAGTAAATTGTTACTGGGCTGCATCTGCCCCTCAAAAGAAAAAAATCTAACGATATCTTGTGGAACATTTTTCCAATGAGCAATATGTACTGATGAAGCTGTTTTTCATTCTGGACCATGCACGGAACAGAATCTTAATCTAAGAAGTTTGGCAAAGAGGACAAACAGCTCAGGGAGCCACAGACAAAGGGGTGTGTAAAAATAGTCAAGGATTCTTCAGAAAGAAAGAAAGCCAACAGTTTAAGGTGAAACATACAGTGTTAGGTACGAAGTGTCAAAAAAAGTTTGAAGGAAAAAAAGATTTAATGATGAAGATGTGCATATATTTTCATGTTCTATTTACATAATCATATAAATGATTAACTGCTATAAAAAATTTACCCAAAAGAAATGTTTATATACATTTGTACATTTTTAGCCATTTAAATAGAGACATGCAAGTGTTAACGTGTTCTTGTTGGATGTCAAATAAAAGTATTCTTACCCTGGATTCAAGTTAATAAGAATTATTAATTATATTTATCTGGAGATAAACAAACGTATCTAAATTAATGTTACAAGCTCAGTATAAAAATGAACTGATTAAAATCATCTTCTATGGACAAACTAGACAGTCATAAAACAGACATGAGTGTAAGATATAAAAAAAGAGCAATGCAAGCCATTATTCCTTTCCAGGCAGTAAGGTTAACACCTTAGATCTGTCGGCAATAGATCCAGAGCATAAAGACAACTACTCTGACTGGCAACTATCCTCAACAATCAATTCCACTCTTTGCTACTCTGCAAGCAAGGACCAATGAGGACAGTGGGCAATGCCCCACAGACTGACACGCAAAGGTTTTCAGACAGCATTCTTGAAACGAAAAAGTTAAAAACATCTACAAGGTGAATGGGCTCCGTTCCAGGGTTTAAAATGTGCAACACCTTTTGAAAAGACAGATGAGCTACAAACTCACATGTACACACACACACACACATACACATACACATACTCACACACACACACGGAGGAAACTACCAGTAAATCAATGGTGAATGTACATCAAGCCTGAGCCCACAGTCCCAACAGCTGAAAATGCAAGATATCTTTGACCAAGACAACACAAGACAGTGTCTGGTTATTGACAACTTGCCTAGTGTCAAATAAAGGGTTGGTGTGAGATTGAGTGTGTGAGTTTGCGACTGTAAGTGTATTATTAAGCTCATATGGCATCAGGAGGAGGTAGGGATGCCCAAAGCACAGCTGACTAGATGTGGCCCTGATCCACGTGAGTCAGGAGCTCTCTGGGGGAGCAGGAGGAGCTGTGGGCTCGGGCCTGAGTGTACGGCACGGGCACAGGAATAACTCTGGGAACTGGCGACGCGTCTAGCAGCACAAAGGTCAGAGGTCAGATGGCAAAATTGGCTTTATGCCGCTCGCTCACATCAACCAGCTGAGGTGAGCAGACAAGCCACAAGCAAGGCTCGAGTCTAGAGCGGTTCCCGGGCAGCTCGGAAGGCCCAAGGGCATGTCTAGTGGGCTTCAGGGGGGGCAACTGCTGCACTCTGTGTGTCCTAGTGGTGGATGCCACACCAACAAGACACAAGGGAACAACAGAACTGCATGGAAGCAGGGTGCCCAAATTGCAATAAGTAGCTACGGCCACAATGTCTCCCAATAGATTCTACTGATGCTGAACAAGACGAAGGCTGAATCCCAATGGCTAGCTCTAAGCACTAAGCCCTAACCCCTCAAAGACTTAACAGTGATGAATCAGCTTCATGATTGGCTGATTCATGTTTGTTAAGTCTTTGAGGTTTCAGTCCTTAGGGGTTAGGGGGGGCATTGGAATACTGCCAAAGAGATCAACACAAGAGGTCTGAAAGCCTGACTGTGGCCTATAGATATGATATATTATCTTTCTGAACTGGCTGCGAGTCTGTCACATGTATGACCCGAGTGAGGGAGACTGAAAAAGCTATTGTGGGACTTTCAACTAACCACAGTGTTCTGTTTTTATGCCTTACAGGCATGTACCATAATTTAACAGTTCTGATCTCTTGTACATTCATTAAAAAAAATAGATTAGAAAAGGAAGCAAAAAAATTGTAATTTCCTGCAACAGAGATAATGGAGCCAGTTAAAAAAATAATGTAGTTCTAGTGCAAGGTATAGATAACAGGCATTTCCATCACACAGCATGCTCAAGAGAACTGCCCTGAATAATCTACGACCTACAATACCATGTTTGTTTTTGTTTTATTTATTTATTTGTTCAACCACTTTTCTATTTTACGAGCTGGACCAACTCTATGATATGAAGCTATTATCCAGTCAGACGGCTGAGGGGAATGGTAGGAAGGGGGAAGATGTTAAAGTGAAATGACATTCTCACACACACGCATTCACTCTCATACACACCGTCATACGCTCAATGTAAATATCTATAGCACATACCATAAATATATTCCATAGATGACTTTTCATTAAATGATCTGTAATACACAAATGACGATTATGTCAAGAAGGGAAATTCATGAATGACATTAAATATTTAAATACTTTCCATATACAATAGAAATACTTTACATTTCTGCACTCTAGTTTCAACCCTGTTTGAAGCCTTTTCAACTCTGTAAGCGTAGGTAGGTCTTAGCTCAAAGCAAGCTCTACTTTAAATAAAATATAGTTTGGGCCATGTGTGTGACAATGTTGAGGCACAGAAGCGTGATGCTCCTGCAATTCATAAAAATAAAATCTGAAGTAAAAAAACAACCCCATGTGCATGCTACATTATTTCAGTTTAAACCTTAAAAATTGTGAGCCTTAAAATGCCTCAGGTTTGGAGAGTCCGTTTGGAGTCACTTAGCACATTTGCTCGGAATGGCCAATTCTGCCCCAAACCGTCCAATCGAAGGGACTTTTTCCTTTATCTTTTTGGAAGTTACAACTTTGTAACGGCCTCCGCACTCTGCTGTGCATTTGGAAAAAATCAAACAGATGTGCCACCCACTGGAATAGATAGGCATCAGAATGATGCTGCGCTATTGATTTAAAAAAAAAAATCATCATGAAGGAAATGAGCACGTCGACACCTATTTTCCTGTATATCAAATACAAGGCACGAAACAGATAAAGGATAAAACCTTAATTTTAAAGCACATTTGGTTAAGTGGGAGGTACTTTGGTTAAACAAAGCCAGTAAAACCCAATTTCATGCACATTTGCTTGTTGCAGACCAAAAAAAGAAACAACAAAACAAAAAAAATGTAATCAATAAAAATGGCTTAGCAATAAAATGCCTCCATCATTGACAATGGATTGAATAAATACTTGACTTAAAAACCAAATGAACCCAAGATATGGGAGAGCAAGCAGGATCAAGGGAAGGTTGTGGGTTCGGGAGGAATTCCTCTCGGTTGTGGGAACCAACCCTCAATAATAAATATCGCAAAGCTGCTTGGAGCCAGGGGTATATCCGTATGGACGACAGTTTATCCATCTTTGTTTTCCTGTTTCTTTGCTTTTGTCACTGCTGCTGGTTTTGGCAAGCTGGTGCAGATGATGAACACAGTGAGAGATATGTCTGAGGCAGATCAAGCCAAATGGTAATGAGTTTTTGTGTGTGTGTGTGTGTTGCTGGCCTTTACAAGACCCAAGGCCCATGAGTCCCTAGCTCTTGAGCGAGCTGAATAAGAGTGAGTGAGCAAGCGAGTGACTGACTGACTGAAGGTGTCCAGAGTGCTGAGAAGAGCACCTCTACTGGCTAAGCTTGGAGTCCTGCCGCAGCCAGGCCAGGCCCTGCCGAGTATAGCGCACCAGATCGGTCATGCTGCTTGTGTTGAAGATCAGAGGCCCCATCATCTTCTCCAGTTCAGTAAAAAACTCTGGGAGAGAAACACAGAGAGAAATTGAGAGAGAGAGGGGGTTGGGGGAGTGGAGAGAGAAAGAAAGAAAGAAAGAAAGAAAGAAGCAATTGAGGGAGAATAGGGAGAGACAACGAAGCAAAGAGAGAGGTCAGGAGAGAAAAGAAAAAGAGGGGAGAGAGAAAGAAGGGTAGAAGAGAAGAAAAAGGCAGTGAGTGACTGTAAAACAATAGAGGTCTGCACTCTTTCAGTAAGACGCGACTGGCCCTCTGGCCACCTCCCATATACCTTTCTGCTCACGGGCCAGTTGCTCGGCCTGGTCCCACACCTCAGTGGCATACAGGAAGTTGGAGGTGACCTGCACATAGCTGGCCGCCATCTGGTGGATGCGCTGGGGGATGTTGACGGATGAGGAGCTGCTGGGGTTGGAGCTTCCCGAGGAGTAGCTCCCTGCACTGCCCGGGGACAGCTTAGGCGAGACTGGAGACGGCATACCAGCCGCTTTACTGTGAGAGACAATGAAGAGTGGAAGCATTTAGAAAGTACTAATTTACACCAGTCCTAACACACATTCCGCCCCCCCCACACACAATTTTTTTTTTCAGAGTTTTTATTTTCAGAGCCTAATCGTAAGCAATGGGTTGGCTAGCAGAGCTAAGAAAGAAAGAAAGAAAGAAAGAAAGAAAGAAAGAAAAAAAGAAAGAAAGAAAGAAAGAAAAAAAAAGAGAGACAGACAGACAGAAAGAAACAAGGGAGACTATATTCTAAGAAATTCCACTGGAGGATTAGTGAAAGGCCACTTACTTGCCCATCCCTGGAGACGGCGCCTGGGTATTACTCAACGAGTTCTGCAAATGAAACACAAGCAGCAGGCCCAGGTTAACCTCACAGCACAAACATCGGGGGGCTGGGGGGGTAGAGTGGTGGTGGGGCCAGTCACAAAGCAAATTACCTTCAAGTGGTCAGTGAGTGTTTTAGAGTACTTGAGCGCACTCTCCTTTCTCAGCTTGAAGAGCCGCAGGAAGAGAAGAGACTGACACCTCAGACTGGGGGGTGGGGGGGTGGGGGGGGTGGGGCAGAAAAAGAAGAAGGGAGAGACATCAGGGTCAAAAACAGTTTAAGTATACTTTGTGGTTTGGCGACACTGTATCTAAACTGTCATGCTAATTAAGCAGTGATGAGCTGAATTGGAGAGATAGCGAGAGACTGATGAGTCGATACACAAGCACACACACACACAGAGCTCAGACAAACAGATGAAAGGAGAGGAACTAAAATCCAGAGAGACAAACGAGACAGATACAGGCAGAAAGGAACAAATGTCAACACTTAAACACACACAGTCAAAACTGGATTTATAGACAGACAGACAGCCATGGCTGAATACAGAGCCAAGAGACTTACCAGAGCACCGCCAATCTCTTATCTGCAGCCGTAGCATCTGGAGCCATGTAGCTCTTTAGTTTCATAGTGTATCTAAAACACACACACACACACACACACACACACACACACACACACACACACACACACACAGAAGTCAAAAAAATATCACTACAATCAAGAGCAAAACCCACAATCATGATCATGACAAGAAATACAATCATAAAATCATCTGAGAAGAAAACTGTTTCTCCACTCATTAATACTGCATGGACAAAATGCATTTGATCAAGTGCATAATAAAATGCATTAATAAAGCACTACAACCACAATAACATGGTATGTGAAGCCTATGCTACACTGCTACTACTACATTGTCCAGCCATGATTCCTGATAACCACCTATAGACTGACTACCATATAATGTAAAGTGGGATAATACACTATTATGAACTATTATGAACCATTACGAACCTTAGCTAAAACCAACTTATAGTCTGTCATGGTTACTACTGATTGTAATTTTTCTGCATGACCCCTGGCAGTTGGGTTAGCCCCCTGAGTTGTGGATCTGCCCAAGGTTTCTCTCTAGATTAACTGAACATAAGGGAGTTTTTCCTTGCCTCTGTTGCTCTTGGGTGCTCCTTCTGTGAAGCGCCACGAGACAATACTATTGTAAAAGGCGCTGTATAAATAAAACTGAATTGCATTGAATTATGTAGTAAAGCATAGGACTGGCCTATACGTTTGAGTACATCATCACATCAAATCTTATTCTCTTACTTGATAAGCTCCACAGTCTCGGCATACATGGGGAAGGGAGACTTGGCTTCCTGGGCACTCCGCTCCAAGGCATTGCCACACTCAATAAAAGACACCACAGCATCCAAGTAGTACACTGCCTTCTCAAACCTGTCCATCTGTGCAGGGGAGGAGGAGGAGGAGGGATATTATGATTATATATATATATATTATATATTTTTTAACATATTTTAAGTAAATGTAGGATAAAATCAAACAATGTAAACCAATGGATATCAACATTAACATTACCATGGCCGGCCTATACCTGCCCGTTTAGTCAGTTCAAAATATATGTGCATATGTCTATGTGCCTGTCCTGTCAAGCTAGAGTTGTAAACACCATATATATGTCAATGGTAACCTTATAAACTTGTTTATATATATTAATATTTCAGGATAATTGAAGTCTATCCTTCAGGCTGACTGTCTGTGTCTGTAAGGTGCATAAATGTGATGGATGATTTGTGATATGCTTCTAGCTGTGTTATAAGTGGTTGTAAAAAATGTTGCTCAGCAGGTTTAGAAGCAGGTTTATTAATCTTGCAGGCACAGAATTGCCGCTGCCACAAACCACCACGCCCAGGTATCATGTCAGAAACCTTATATGGCCTGCATCTGACATTTAAGAGGAGCTCTGTGAGCCATTCAGCATCTTACCAAAGCATCAGCATTGTGTTTCAGCTTCTTGGCCTCCTGTAGGTAGTAATCGGCAGAGTGCACCCTAAAAGCAGAGGAGACACTGACTCAACATCCTGTTTCTTAGATCGAAACTCTCCAAATCATCCTTCAACATCTTGAGCAAAAACTATTTCTGTGTACAACCACTGGTTTACAGTCAAAATCTGGACACACATTATTTACCTACTGCATTGATTATGTTATGCGCATCTTATAACTATATGTGACCTAAGGCTTTTTTCCCATTCTGTGCATTTACATTACATTTGCATTCACACATTTAGCAGATGCTTTTATCCAAAGCGACTTACATTCGTCATTTATCAATTACAGCAGCGCCAATCTCCCCTCGAGCAATTGAGGGTTAAGTGTCTTGCTCAAGGGCAAAATGGTTGCAGCCGGGATTCAAACCCCCAGTTTCCAGGCTACTAGCATCCCAGCCAGGTTCTATAACCGCAACGCCACCACCACCACCACCCACATTGTGTGCTTTGCCATATTTCAAAGCACTTCTGCTTTTTCTTGGAAAGTAAAGTTTATTAATGGCATTTCTATACTTTTTATCACTATTGCAACATAACAGCCACTTCATCAAAAACACCCCCTTTCTACAGCCCACCTCCATCCCAAGCATTGACTGACTTAACTGCAAGCACTTGTTTGTCCCACTAGAGATGTGCTATGCTTACCGGTCTTCAAACAGAAGCTTGGATCTTGACTTGGAGCCATCAGACAGCTGCGTCACAGACGCATGGTTGTCAACCATCTTAGAAGACTTCTCCTGAAAAACAAAAAAAATAAATACAAAAAAGATTTATCTACTGGTAACTACAAGGTGACCACAAAAAACCCACAGTGAACATCTGGTTATGTCAGAAGTTTAACATGTATTTTTAAAGCATTATTTGTTGATAAGATTTAAAAGCATAATTTAATAGCAAAATTGGAAAAAAGCAGCTTTTTGTTGAAAGCTTGCATACCAAGGTTTAGGGGCTAGAAACTCGTTGGCATATCTCCACCATTTCTATAATACGGCAGAGCTCATATTTAGCTATTTGTTTAGGCTGTGGGTAAACATAAGGATAATGTTTCCATCGCAGTCTACACTGACCCTTTCAAAGAACATGATTATGGAGCCTAGCATGAGCACTTGAATTAGCTATTTAGCACATAGCAGCCCAGACAAGAAATGACAGCAACCTAGCCTCGTATAAACACTTGAATATGTTTTGTTTTGATTTGTTATCACATGATGTCTTGTTTTGATATGTTAGCAGTGAATAAGGGAAACATGGTACATTTACACTTTCACACGCAAAAGCATAGGCTGTAATCCAGCATTCATGTCTTGAAGAAAGGTACAGGTATACGTCATAAGGGATGGTAAGTACATGCTATATGTGTATGGGCCATTTTCCAATTGTGTATGTATTATCCTCAGTATTAACCTCAGGAAATGGCAGTGAGCCCCCGACGTAGTGGAGCTCATCTTGAGGGGTAAAGTGGGCTGCCAGAGGAGGAGAGCGAGCTCTTACCTTTCCCTCCCGGGTGCTGCGGCCCTGCTTGTCCTCCCGCCGGTGCTTGGAGGCGGGGCCGTTCTTTGTGCTGTGGCCGCCCTCTTTGCCACTGCTGGCTCCGCTGGACAGGGAGTTGGATGATTGGCTGGTTGTGCGCTTGCGGCTCTGGTGCTCCTGCTTGGGCGTGCGCTGCAGCCCGGCCATGGAGGGCGAGGGCGCCATTTCCTTCTCCTTCTCCGGGCCCCGCTTGGACGACCTGATGGTAGTCACACACTTTAGACTTCACCCAAGTCCAATTCTATTTGCATTTCATTCTACTAACAACATCTGTTTTCTGATAAACAGAAGCAACCATTAAGAGATTTACAGATAGTGTACATCATAATGGCTGAGGATAGGGATAAGGGTTCATCAATGAAAGTGTGTTTGAGGAGACTTACTCTTTGCTGCTGGACTTGTGATGCGATGAGGTCTTGTCCTCCATTCTGGATTTCTTACTCTCGGGCTTCAAGCCCTCTTCCTCATTCTAAACAAATAAAAAAATAAAAAAACATACAGAATCAAAATAGAGGAGGTGAAATCAAAACATACAAACAAAAAAAATCAGCCCTAGTTGTTGATCTTGGTGAAAAAGAGAGCGTGAGAGTGCAAGAAAATATACAGTAAACTCCAGACAGCGTTATGGATCAACACCTAAATTTAACCATCTGTTCCTTGTCCCAATATCCAAGATGTCTGAAAATTTCATGCAAATCGATCCATCTTGCTCACAGACAGACAGACAAATAGACAAACGCTGGTGAAAACATAATCTCCTTGGCAGAGGTAACAAAAATGGGCTAAGTTCAACAACTATTCCACTTAGTCGCCCCTCTCAGGGTGTAATACAATTTGGAAACAAAGGACTCTACACAAAGCATATGTACAGACTAATTACTTCTCATAGCTTCCACTTTAACTATCAGCGTGTGTGTGTGTCTACCTTAACATGCTTCCTCTTGCCCTTGCTGGATGTCTTCTCGCTGGATGGCTTCTGGAGGTCCTTTGCGTCTCGCTCACCTCCCCCGCTGCCTGTGCTGTCCCTCTCCTGTTTGATCTGGTCCAGCTCTTTGTAGTGTCGGCCTGGCACTCGCGACAGCAGGCTCAGGTCGATCTTCACCAGCAGCACCTGCCGCGGGGCAAAGCGTTCGTCTGGGTCGCTGAGCGGGGACAGCAGCTCCTTCTCCTCCATGGGTGAGAAGACGCAGACGGGCGTGCGGATGCTCTCCTGGTACTTGGGCGTCTGCGACGAGGAAGGGATGCTCTCGTTGCCCTCCGAGTCGGACGACGAGGAGTCCGTGTCCACAAACTCGCGGGACTTGGTGGGCGCCTTGGTGGGCGCCTTGGTCTTGCGCTTGTCCTGGGCCTGCCGTGGCGATTTGGGCTCCTTTTTGATGTTGGGCTTGCGGGGCCCCTTGCTGGGCGCCTTATTCCGCGGCGTGGGGATGTCCTGAGGGGTCTCACTCTCTACCATGAGCCCTCCTTTCGGCTCCTCCACCACGGGCGGCTTCTCCGACTTCTTGGGCTGCTTTTTACCCACAGTCCTCCGCTGGCCAGCGGCGCTGTCGCTCTGCGCCGGCGATTTCTGACGCCCTCGGCTGTTCTCCGAGCCCTTCTGGGCCGGCCTCAAGTCCCGGCCTTGCGTGGGTGCACCGGTGTCTTTTGTCCCGTTCTGGCCACCGTAGCCGCGGCCTGACCCCTGCTCCCGGCCCTCTTTCCTGTACTTGGTGGGCACATTGTTGTTGTCCACTGGTGACGCCGGGGAACACTTGTTGACCTTCTTGAACCAGTTGTCCAGCTGCCACTTGTTGGCAGTAGGCTGTTCAGGCTGTAATAATGAATGATAATAAATAAAAATATGCACAAGCTGTGTCTTGTACAAAAGTGTAAAATCTGCCTACTTGTCTCCATCCTTCTCCGTCTGCTTGGGCATCAATACTGTATGTGTGCGAGTGGATTTTTTTAGGTTGTTGTTTGTGTGCAGGTGTCATGGAAGTTAACATGTGGATGGAGTCATAGCACAAATGCAGAGGGTCATTGATATTCCAGGAAGAACAACTGCAGTGAATCTCCAATACTACACCTTAGCACATAGCACAGTAGTATTCCGATATCACACACACACCATCTATAAACTGATGGGGAGCGTTTAAGGCAAATACAAATACAAAAAAATTGTGTATTAACTGCGCCCAATAAGTAAAAAAGCACATAAGTTGTGTCTTGTACAAACGTGTAAAATCTGCCTACTTGTCTTTTTATCTTTCTCTGTCTCAATCTGTTTAGGCATCAATACTGAATGTGTGTGAGTGGATTTTTTCAGGTTGTTGTTTGTGTGCAGGTGTCATGGCAGTTAACATGTGGATGAACCTGTGGATAGGTGTTGTGCATGCCTGTGTGAGCCCAGGTCCTTCTGTGCATTTGTGTGTGCATGTATGTACTGGTGCGTGCGTCTCACCTCTGGTGAAGCGGCACGTGGGGGTTCATTGGTCTCGCTCTCGCTGGAACTGCTCTCGCTCTCGCTGTCCGACGCTGAGCTGCTCTCAGAGCCCGTGTGGCTGCTGGAGTCCTCCCGGGAGTTCTCCGTCACCTCTGGGCCCTGACTGTGTAACACACGGCACAGAAGAGGCCTGGGGTTAGAATCTGCAGGCCGTTAGAACCTCACTGGGTGAACCAAGCTCTGCAATCTCAAAACACAGGCTAATCAAACTAGTGAAAAACGTTTGTTCCCTATAGCAATTGGAATGTGGCGAAACCACAGAACTGCCCCAAAAGAGACTCAGATTCCAAAACAAACATCACTGATATGAGAACTGAAAAAAAAAAAAACATTAGCCTCAATAATATTAACTTTTCTTAGAACAGATATGTATACAAAAAAACTATGTGCTCTTGCCAAATACTTCTACATTTGTAAATGTTTGAGAGTCTGTGTAGGTCCACTTTAAAAGAAAAAGTGAGTGAGTGTTTCTTGCCAGGTTAACTACTTTAACATGCAAAAATGTAACCCCAGCGAGCTGCTGTGGGTTGTGGAGGTACTGGGGAGAGATGGAGATAATGGGACGTACCTCTGGGGGGCACTCCTGGGTGCCGTTTTGGCAGAGTCCTGCTCGCCGTCACTGTCCTCGCTGCTGCTAAGCTTCAGGTCATCCTCCAGCATGCTGTAACAGCAAGACACAATGAGTCACAGCACTGCTGATATTGACCGTTTCAACAATAAAAAAGAAAAACAAGGCCTGGACGTTCCATTTCGTTCCCAAACTACTTCCCCTAAGTTAACATGGAATGTTAAATTGGAAGCCTTGTAGGAAGAGCTAACCGAAGCACACACAATCAGTTCATACACATCAAGGTATATGGTCAATCAGTAGTTTTATACACTCACATAAAATAACTAACTTTTAATAGCACATCATTATCCACTTTAACTAGTCTTACTAGAAAGAAAAAAAAAATGCTAGTGTAGCAAAAACCAGAGTATTGTAGTAACAAGAACAGCCAGATTGATGAACGTAGTAGATTTATGGTTGCAATTGCTAGTGCTTTCTTTATGGGATGCCTAAAGCTGGAGTGTTCTTTTCTTACTTGGCCTGGTCGCCCTCGCAGGGTTTGGAGCCATGCGTGCTGGAGGAGCTCTTCCCTGCGCTGCACCTCTCTGAAAGCCAAAACCACAGGCATTAGAAGGGGCTCTGTCACTCCATGACTCAACAGCCTCTGAAATGGTTTCCAAAACCCAGCTTAAACAGAACATGAACGGGGCACTTACTGCTGTGGCCTCCACTGCTGAAACTTGAATGCTGGGAGTCCTTCACCATGCAAAAGCAAAGAAATAGACAGACAAAAATAAAATAAAACAAATAGAACATAAGGTAAATGACACAAATGCGTGATGGTATTATTACACACCATTCTAAAAACGGATATCCTTGTCATGGTTAACGCTACTTACAACAACAGTGAGGCATCATCTCTGGACTTCACAATTGTGAAACATGTTCATGAAAACTTTCCTTGTGAGAATGACGTGTACTGACCTTTGTAGGGAAGGGAAATTTGGATGGCTCCGTCTTACATGGAGTGTGAATGGCCGTCAGAGGGGGAGGCCAGGACTGAGTCATTTCCTGCAGCGATGACAACATGACATGAGGATACAAACACAAACACACACCGCAATTTCTGAAGGTGCTCGCAAGATAGATGAACACTTCCTACAAACCACCTGCCTGTGGTGGTTCAAAAAGGCAAACATCGTAAATATCCCAGTCTTGCAGAATAACTGCACTTTGCCTTGCTATTTTTTTTGTATCGTCACTGACATACTTACTGAATGTCGGCCATTTGTATGTATAAGTGGGTATATTGTCACACATTCAAATCCTGAAATTACAATGACTCCATCATGATATGCGTGATCGGTCTAGAAAGCGGTATATCACACAAAAGTCAGAGTAAAGTACAGGTAATGGCCTAGTTATGGGTGACGGTTCTATCGTACAAAACAGATGGAGGTGCAGGACTTGTCATTGGAAATGAGTAACAAAAGCTGTATGACGCATTAAAATGGAGATGCCGATGTAGATATTTATCTTCCTGATGCGAGACCAGCTATTCATTAAAGGCCTTGAAATAGTAAGATTCAGAAGAAAGAGGGGAAAAAAAAACCCTCACAAATGGCACAAGCTTCAAAGGACAAAACACACGTACACGTTAGTCCTATTTGGTCAAAATAGAAGTCAAACCTCAATGAATCCCATAAGCCAGAGCACTCATACATATCACACAAAACATATATACATATGTAGCAGTCATTTACACACAGGCCCTACTACACTGGGCGATAAAAAACATTCACAACTACTGAAGTGATTTGCATTGTCTCTGGGAGAACGACAAGGCCATGCCACCAAAGCAGTGCTTTGCATGTTACTTTGTTTCAGTGTGTGGGGACAGTGGGGATGAGATGTTTGAATCTGCATGAAGGCCTACGGCTCACGATTCAGTCCTAAGTCAAATTAGAATTTAAGTTCTTTTTGTGGTCAAATTGGTCTTCTCCTAGGTTCCCAAAAGCAGTTTCACATGCTAATAGATTTTTTTTTTTATCACCAAGAAAAGCACCAATGCTAGGTCACAAACAACATGTTCATGTCTCTAATGGTCAAATCCAACCGTAAAAATGTAATGGCACCAGCCTTACCTTTAAGATCTCATCAACACAGCTTGAATCTCCAGTCATGGAGCCCTGCAATATCAAATACCCAGTTAATGTCAAACCTGAAATCCAAACCTTTATAATTCTTTATAATTATCTATCTATAATCTTTTTAATACTACTACAGAATCTTGATTAAATCATGACAGCAGAGGAATACTACCCTGGGATGCATTTCCCAAAACCATAGTTGCAAACCAGCTAGCAACTTAGCATCACCCATTGCCAACCAACTAAGTTAGCAACTATGGTTTTGGAAACACACAGCTGAATGGCAAACTGGGCACATTTATAAGACTGATTTACGTCAGCATAATGAGGGTGCAGTGTCTCTAAAATAAAACACGACTGAATAATGTACAAGACTGAGTTGCACCTCTACAGGCTGTGTGGGGATCTTGAGCTTGGCGAGTGAGGCCTTGCCGTTGGACTTCATCTCGCCAGCGCTGCTGCTGTGCGACTGTCCGCCGTACATCTCAGAGGAGCCCTTAGGTTCAGCCGTCTCTTGGCCGTCCATGGGCCGCACATACGCCGTGGGTTTCTGCAGCATGGAGCTGGGCTTGGTCATGAGCGAGGGTGGGAAGGCCTGGCTGGAGTGCTGACCTGTGGCAAAAGAAGAAGTGAGCACGCGCGACGGCGAGTCCCAGCTGGGCTCGCGCTCTCGATCCCGCGGCGACTTGCGGTAACGGTCTTTGCCGTGGTGCTCCGAGCCACCCATGGAGGAGCGCGAGTGGCCCGACGAGCTCATGGACGAGCCCTTGGCCGGGCTGGACGTGTGGGCCTTGGACTGGTCCGAGCTGCTGTGCTTGCTTGACTTTTTCCCGCTGCTGCTGCTGCTGCTGCTACTGCTGTAGTCTTTCTCGTGCCTCTGGCTGCTGCTGCTGCCGCCACCACTGCTGCCTGTGGCCCCGCGCTGGCTACCCTGGAGCCCTGAGCGCTTCTGCATCTGGGAGGACGAGGAGGACGAGGAGGAGGCACTGGATGCCGAGCCCACAGGGGTCCATTTGCTGCTCTGGCCTCCTCCTTGACTGCCTCCGCCACCACTCTGGCCCACTCCTCCTCCTCCTCCTCGCTGGTCACCGTACAGTCCTTGGCCTGACTTCTCCTCGGAAGAGGAGGAACTTGATCCTTTGTTCATGTGTTTGGAAATCGTAGTTTCACCAATGGTTTCTTTCATCTCGTCGTAATTCCCAAGCATGCTCTGGATGCGGCTCGATAGTTTGTCTTCTTTGCTAGACTGCATTTAGAGACAGGGAGGAAAAAGACAGAGACTATAAGAAAACAAACAAACAAACAAATCTCAAAGAGTATTTATATAAAAAAGCACAAGTCTCATCAAGTGTCCTTTCTTCAAACTTGGAATACGAGACACATATGATAGCATGGCATTCATATGTTGTTGTCCACACTACTAAAGGAAGAGCTCTTAAATGTAAGCGCCACAATACTTCAAACATTTGTGAAGCAACAGAGGTAGCTGCATCTGTGGTAAGTAGTAGTCATCTTGACTGCACTACACAAGGCGGCCTCTTAGCTGACCTCAGAGCAGCAGACAAAGTGGTGCAGAGAAAGACAGGAAGGAAAGGCAAAGAAGGAGATGGGGCAAAAAAAAAAGGAGAGAGGGAAAAAAAAAAAAAAAAAAAAGAGTGGCTTCAAATCTCTCAAGCAGCCTCATGGGGGAAACAGAACATTCATCTTTCGACAGACACCAGCTCTTTAATTTTCAAGTTAAAAGCTTCAGAATTGTGTCAATGTCCATTTTCAATAGTGCCACGTGCCATACATGTGTGTATAAATAACTTCACCAAAATAAATATATAATTATCCATCTATCTGGGACACCAAGTGCACATGCTGCACTGTAGTTATGCAACAGGCTGAGTGAGGACAGGTCGAAGCGGCATCATAAAATGACACTGTGGCCCTCGGAGGAGCCCTGCCACAGTTATGCATTGGCTGATATTTAAGCTGCTCCAGATTACGGGCCCTGATTTCTTGGTCACATCAGTGCCAATTGCGTCCAGTGTTTGTGTAAGAGTGAAAACTAAGTCAACTGACCATCATCTCTCTGCTCTTTCCTACAACCAGAACACCCAGAGAGTGGACACACAGAGCGGCAAGGAAACTGTGCTGCTCCTGCCGTCCCCATTTCTCTACTTGTCACATCCCATTGATGCTAATGCAATGACGGCTGCCTTCCACAGAGATGGACTTACCCCCTCCCACCCCAGCCCTTGTGTGCTAAGCTGTTTAGTCGCAAAGATAACCCAGAGGCAGACAGAAATCCTATTAGTCAGCAGTCATCATCAGGGCTAGTCTCAGACTTGCTGGCTTGCTATGGTGCACCAAAGTGAACGTGAATCACTGAGCCTTTACCAGAGATATATTCAGAAAGCGCTCTAATGTTTCCTGGCTGTAACAGTTGTGCTATGATGTAACAAGCTCACGGCTACTGTTTACAAAAAATGGCAAGCAAGACATTGTGGCCAAGATGAAGAGTGACTAAAGATGGAAGAATAGGCCTAGTTTGGAGGACAGAGCTCAAATGTGAGATCTGTCTCATTTCTGTCAGAGAGTCTATGTCTGACACTGCCATAGGACAAAAATGCATAGGGGGCTTTACAGGTGCTCTTGTTGGATGTTTTCTCAGCCATTACAGCAGCCCAGCGCTTTTCTATCATTGTATGGTAAACACACAACACAGACAGGCAAGGATATAGCCTTCTAGATGTTTCTAGACTGGGGAACTTTAACTTCATTACAGCAAAAACAAAAAATAAAAAAAATTAAACAAACATGTAGTTCAGATTTTGATTAATCATTAATTACACATTTCATGACTAAAAGCACTCGTGTCTAATTAAAGCAGTCTACCTAATTAGATACTGCACCCAGCAGCTTCACAACCAGTGTGCAGAACCACCCCCCCCCCCTAACCCTCTTCCAAATGTGACCTGACCAAGTGACCTTCAGATCCTTAAGGGTTGAGCCGTGAGCTCAATCATCTTCAAGCCAGAGATCAATAATTCATTTCAGTGGGTGGTCACAACATACCATAGCTGACTGAACTTATACACAGGGGAGAAGGCAAATGTACACATATGGGAAGACGAAATATGCAGGAAAGGCAGTAAAGGGGGGTAGGTTGAAGACTATCAGGCTATGGGGAACCGGCAGGGCTGCACTTACCTCCGAGGTCAACCACTCCCAAAACTGAACACAAACACAAGCACTCCCACACACGCATACACATACACACACACTCACACGCACACAAACACAAACACATGACATACAAGGACAGATACAAGAACAAGCTTGCATATATGCATGCACACACACACTCACTCTCACTCATTCACACACACACAGACAATCATGCACGCATGACAACAATGCCAACTAGATAAAAAAAAATATATATATATATACATAAAAAAACAAAAACAAAAAAAACAGAATAGGTCTTTCAGGTTGTTACCATTTCATAAAGAATGGATTCCCTGTGACAACCCAAAATAAAATCAAATAAATAAGTACAAAATAAATAAATAAAAAAAACAACAAGGAAGAGGAAAACAAACTTACAACTTTATAAGGCTCAGGAAAGAGAGGGGAGTTAGCTGGGAAGGCCTCTCCTCCTTGCTGGATCTCTTGATTTCTCCTTTCTCTTTCTTTCATTCGGAGCACATTCCGGTCTTCACGGTTCATGTTGCTAGCAACAGAGACAGAGTCACTGAGCATGGAGGAGAGAAGATTGCAACTTCCAAAGCTTTGTTTGTTTGTTTGTTTTTTTTTTTGTTTTGTTTTTTATTCTATGACGGAAAACTACAGGGGTATAAAAGCAAAAACAATGAGAAGAGCATCAGTTCAAAAACCTCACCGTAGAACTGCAAGTAAATTTTAACAGCTAATCACAGACAGTCAAAATTGCAAAGGGATATCCAAAAGCATGGAAGGACTCCAAACCAACTTGTAACAGAAGACATAACCCCCCATACAGACCCCGCCAAAAAAGAAAACTAATAGCCATCTGACAAATGCCTTATTTATTGCAGACTACAATCTCTCCATCCATTCCAATGAGAATTTAGACTGTAATGGCAACAGCAACCAGGCAAATGCAACAGACGACAAATCACATGAGATTAAAAATGACAAGTCATCTCCCCCCAGATAGATTATTGGGGCAGGGTGTTTCAGCATGATTAAATTACAGTGTTACAGTCCCAAGAGGCTCAAAACACGAGTTGTATAAAGCTCGACTTGATCTGTTGGTAATAAAAATGCCCTACAAAAAAAAAAAAAATCAAACACCCTCAGCAGACAAAAAGTGAAGCATGTGTGAAAGGTAGATTATGAGTTTCAAACTAAGCAAACAAATTCCATGGTTTCGAGAAAAACTGAAAAGCGAAACACTTTTATGCTATTATGTAAGCCTAACTCCCTGTCTCACGCCATCTTAACATAAGCATTCTGGAGCTGATGACAATTTCTGCTTACTCCAAGTCAAACTTTAACCATAGCCTATTTTTTTCTTTTTTTACACACTGACAAAATAACAGTGTCAAAGAGAGACGGCTCAACAAGATGACAAAATATCAACTGGCCCGAGAAGGACAGTAAAAGGCAACTAATGTAGGACTATACCAATGTAAAGGGAGTCCAAAACTATCCCAACACACTTTCCTGTACATACATGTACATACACATTCATATATGCTAAAACAAACAGCTGAAGAAAAGGACACAAGAAGGGCTAATCTCTCAATAGGAAGCCACGTACCCCAAAGACCAAGCAACTGAAGAAAAAAGACCCAAAGTTCATGTTTGGACAGGGTGAGAAAGCCACTGATGACGCTCAGACGGTAAGGCTTTGAACAGTTTTGGACAAAACTACTGCGAATGACTGCACTGCCACAATGTTGTGGGGTGCTGTACTGTACCACACCACATGATGTCCAATCCCTAGCCAAACTTTCTGCACATCTTTACCTTTTTGGTCCAAGCAAAACATAGCGGGACCATAAATAATAGGTCCTGGGCCTCCGTGTACACAAATCAAAGGAATGCAGCTTCACAAAATAGAGCTTAATTTAGAGCAGAGAGGACACGGTTCCTGATCCTGAGGAAGCCCTCAGGGCTCTGTTCTGTCCTGTGAACTGCCCCTTGGAAGGCCTGAACTGGACATAAACAAGGATCAATAGCTAATTTCAAAAGTCAACAGTCCAATGAGACTGATGCAGCTGCTCTGCTCAAATAAAACACTAATCATACATTTTTTCAATTATTGCTATTTAATGCAAAAGCAGACAAATAACTCACATAGTGTTTTCCTCTAGTTTGGATAAATATATATATATTTATTTATATTTATATAACGGTCTTGATCTACTTTATCGTTGAGAAAATGTTGTGACTCGTCATAATGGTGCATCACCGTGGCATGGCACTGTAAAACACATGATTTGTGCGTGTGTGTGTGTGACAAACATGATGTGGTGCCTGCATGTCGGCAACTCCAGACGGAGCGGCGCAGGAACATTAGGCTCTTTGCTCCTCCTTCTCTCTTTCTCTGCCAGTTTATCACCTGCGCTGCATTCTTGGCTTTTACTGACTTCCTAGAAGCAGGGACCCTGCCTGTCTGCTTCTGTGAACTTTTGATTAGGTTAACTAGATTGGTGAGGAACTTCACTATTGAGCAGATGGCTTTCCAAGCCTTGTAACACACTCTAAGCACATTTTACAATTAGAGCAGGCAAATGCATCATTCTGGCTCACAGCACTTTAAAATATTCTCTCCCTTTCTTTGTCAGGGAAAACCTATAGGCCTAACAGCTTCCAGGTGTTTCATAAAGGCCTGTTTATTTATTTCCTCAATTTCCGCTGTGTACTTTAGCCTACCATTGCTACTGACTACTGTTAATGGTTTGTTTCCTAGGCTGTCCAAAAACACTTTAATGTTTATATTAAATTTACCCATGACGATGACCAAGGTAAGGCCATCTAATGGCAAGAATAATTACTTATTAATTACTAAGGCCTAGCCTAACTTTGTAGGCTAATCAGGAACAAATCTTTTTTTGTGAATATGCCAATGTACAATGGCTGACAACACTCTCTGTACCTGTGAAAATGCATGGTTCATGGACATGTATACATTCATATTGGCAAGGAGAAACAAACCCAAACAGGGCTGCTCCATTTAGCTTCCATTGTAAATCCTCTCTCATAGAAACCCATGGCGGCATATGAAATTGGCTTACATATCAATTTCACACGAGACGAGGATTTTTCTGAAAAAGCTAACTGACATGACAAAGCATGATTGTGGTAACTACAGGGGTAACTAAACTAATAACTGTCGTAGACACAGGAAATATGACTGACTGCTGAGAGCTGAGCAAGTCATCTGCAGCTGCTTACCCCATCTGAGCAGCCATGGCCAAGAGCTGTAACCATCGGTAAGGAGTACAAGTCAAACTCCGACAGAGTTTGAGGATCCTAGCTGTATGGAGCTCTGCTAAACATTTACTCTCCCCCCCTTAACCTCTTTTCCCTTAACGGAGGGACTACGCTTTGGGTCCTGTGGCAGTTTACAATTGAGGCGGCAACACATAACTTCCTTGGTGTGCTGATCAATCTCATTTTGAGAAGGGTGGTTGCGGATTGCTCTCAGAAGAGACCACTCATCTAGCCGTGGGGGTGCCTAGGCAAGTGACAATGAAACCTGTATCAGACTTTTGTGAAAGACAAGGGAAAGTCCTCTTAAATAGGCTTATGTCACTTACATTCTGGCTTGCAAGTTATACATAAATGCGAAGTTTTCTTGTGAGCAATTAAAATAAAACCTTAATCCAATTATTTGAGTGTCACATAACAATGGTGTTTTCATACCCTATCGTACCTTGTACTCTAAAATTCAAACTCCTTTTATATTGGTACGGGTAAAATACTTATTTTCTGAAATAAAGTCAAATAGAAGGGGAAACTGACTCTGCACTACAGTAAAAACGAAAAAGTTCAGTAGACATGGCCATCTGTTACCTACCTCTTGCCTGACATGGATCACCCCTGCTGCGCCATATAAGGAGATGTTATTCTATGCAGAGTGAGCCTCACCTCCTAGTGATCTCATCACTCTGAGGAATGCCAAGCCAATCAGAGACTTGATTCTAGTAAACATTCTCCCTCCCCCAACAAGGACTAGAACACTGTCTGACTTCTTTAAAGTAGTACTATTGCCTAATCTCTCTCTCTCCATCTCTCTTCTATGACACAAAATAAAAACAAAAACAATAAGAAGCATTACAACATGTTGACATGGAACTGTAATGGCAATATAACAGGGAAGAGTCAAGTCCATATATTAGAGCCATTTTAAATGCCGTGTGCAGTCTTAAAGCAAAGAGGAAGAGCTGCTTCAGTAAGCACAGAGAGGCAGAGACAGCTCATTTACATGTTCAGTGGCCTGAACAGAAGCGCCTCAAAAGTTTACTTTTAAATTCATCACCCAGGCCCACAACTCAACACAGCAGACACACAGGTCAGGTGACCATCAACTGACATACCCCCTCATTCATCATCACTGCATTTTAAAAGCTAGGGCCCATTCAGCCTACATTCAACCTACAATTTATTTGCCGGGGACTGTCTCGAGGCACAAGGATCGGAGCCCGGCTGGAAGCAATAAAGCAAACATAGCTGGGTTCAGAGGTCATTGAGACAAGGCATCCAGGCAGGCCTGTCCGCTGATTTTTATGTGTGCACTTTGAGCCACTTATGCTTGTGATCTTTGGCATATGAATTCTGGATGTACTGTCCTCTCAAGTATGGTCATTCCCACCAATGTTTTAAGGCAATTGCACACTTAGCTGACCTGAAGGCTCACACTGCGATGTCTACTTGCTGTAAGGACAATTTTATCATCAGATAGGCTATAACCACAAGGAGATATAATCCTGACAGTTAACATTTTCCTCTTCAGCTAGTGTCTTTCTTCCACAACGAAAAGCACTGACCATGCCTGTGTCATATGCAACTTATCAAACACATTCCCGAACAGCAAGAGATAAGAAGAGTTTAGATACAAAACCCTCCAAGTCCATTTGCAATGAATTTACAGAAATATACTTATATCATTTTGATGAACTTTTTCATCAGTACCCACTCCAACTGGATTGTTTTGATTTGAATTGTTGAAATTGAATTGTTTGAAATTCAAATTGCAGTTTGATTGGGCTTACTTGAAAATTACTATAAAAACAACTAAAACAAAACAAAAAAAGGTGGATGGTTTGCATCTGAACTCGTATAATACACACAATCTAGTAAGTAATCTAAATAGTAAGCTAGAATTGTTTTGGCATCTTGTTTCTCAGCGCATACATATTACATCCGCTTCAGGAAGCTTGTTATAGGCTGTAGGCACACATGCGCAACACAAAGTCATCCAAAGGGAAACCAACAAACGGGCTGAGCTGGCATCGCAATAGTGCTTTCAAGTCGGCTTGGTCTGGATTCGCCTTGAGAGCGCACATACACTTCCTTGTTGGCAAGTGAAAACCATCATAGACTCTGAGTTACATGAGGTGAAGAGATTTTAGAGGGAATTTACACCCCCATACAGCACCATCTTACATTTGGTGATGAGTGAGATCTACATTACTCATCAGCCATAAACCAAACCTTTCAACGTTTATCCTTTCAAGATCTTTAGTGTTGTTATCAGTACAGCTGCAAGTGATACTTCTCTGAGTTCTAAATGTAAATCTGCATTTTGTGTCCAACATTGTGTTCTCAATCATTTGTCAATAGCATCTTTCTATACAATTCTTCCATACAAATCTATTTGCTCAATAAAAAGTCAATAAAACCGAGGAAAAGAAATTCAGCATTTTTAACATAAGCAAACCCTACCCTCACGAAAAGTTAGGGTATGTTTTCACAATCAAATTGGCTTTGCCTGCATGCTGACTATGAATCACATAGGCTACATTATTTTTATATTCTTTATGAATCACTTAAACAAATATGGATGTGCAATACCATAATTTACCAACTACACTGAATTTGCTAAATATTGTCAGCTATGAGATTAAATGAAGGACTACACATACAAATGCAATTCTTTCCCTCAATCTACTTTCTCATGGCATCATGATCTGATTCTGCTTCATTATAAGTAAATGGACAAATATTTGAATTGTGAGGTCTGCACTTGACAGCTACACAAACAAACTGAAAACCGTAGTTGAAAACTGTAGGTCTGGCTGACTTATTTCACTAGTCAGTGACTTAACTCTTACAAGTGCATAACAGGAAACTGTAGCATTCATATTAACCTAACCAAAGCCTCCACTGGTCAGTTTCTAATGTCAATGCGGTGCTAGGCAAATCCACAACAGCCATTTTTTTCATTCCAATAATGTAGGCTGTTTAATGGAAAGGTCTTTCTCCTCAGAAAAGTCCTGAAATACAGCACTACACAAACCGAATCGAAGGCTTGGTAAAGACCAGGTAAGTGAATACATGACATGGTGAACAGACACATTATGAAACAAAATTAAAGCAAACAATTTGTATTTTCAACTAAAACCACAGTGCTGAGTCCAGTTAATGTGTTCACTGCCAATAGTACTCAAAACTACTCTAGATTATATGCAGACTGATGGCTTCCATTCAAGAGTTAAGTTTTTCTCTCTTTGTTTTTTTCTTTTCATGATTTCACAGAATTAGTGGTTATTAGTCAGCTTAGTCAGTGTTTCCCACAGAATTGTCTGAGACTATGGTGTACTGTAAATTTTAGTTATGTTATAAGTTACTTTAGTGTAGCCTAAGAATTGGGCTTTTTTTTTTATTTGTATCAGAGGTCAAACCAAGGTTCACCTTAAAGGGATCGTCCTGAGTCAATCAACCCCAAGCCCTGCTGTTCAGGGTTGCCAAGTGGTGTCATAAAGAAAAAGAACATTTGGTACAACGCAACCTGAATTTGTGAACTGGCAGCTAATGCAAACTGAGCGGGCAACAATAAAACTAAACTGGAACAGAGTTTTGCTGTCCTCATCAGTTACCATTAACTGCCGTTTCACTATTTGGTCTATGCTGTTTTCATTCTTATTCCTACCAACAGCACTCTGCAACCTCAAACAACAGGACAAGCAACTTCATGCAAGATGATCTTACTTACAAGCGCCCAGTACCAATAATCCAAGGAAAAGAGGACTACTATCTATCATAGTATTGTGATACTGGACTACCATAATATGCAGAAATGGCAAAACTATACACTTTCCATACTCAAGTAGAACCTAAAGTACAAAATTAAAAAGTACTCGAGCACAATAATATTCAATGACATTAATCATTCTACACAACTACTTTCATTGTCCCAAGAGTGTTGATGACTGATAGTGTTGATAATGGATTGATGCCTCCTAACAAGGATGAACAGAGCAGCAACCATTCTGTCTGTTGGACTTTTTTTACAGAATTAAGAATTTCTATCCATTTATGTTGAAACTGACCCTGGTGTTGGGAGGACATGCCATTGCCGTGGGTAAAATGAATGCAAATGTCGCTCAAATGCATCAACACAGAACTAGTATGAAAATGCAAAAGTTAGCAAGTACAGACATTTCTGTTTAAATGTAACTGTAGGGAGGTAAAGGTCAAAGTTGTCAATAAACTGAGTGCAAACTCAAGAAAACTTAAGTACAGTACTTCAGTATTTGTACTTCCTTATTTTCCACCTCTGCTAGTAAGATAGTGAAATAAATAAGAATCGAATTCAATTGAACCACTGGGGCACAACAATGTGGCATATTCTTAAAACGTTGCATTTTCCCACTCAGGAAATGCAAAGAATACAAAAACATACGAAAACTTCTGCATTTCATTAAACTCTGCAGGGCAGAGGAGGCCTGTATAGTGATACCATTACAGCTAAGAACTTCCTGGATTTTCGCCATTTTGGAAACACAACGGGCATCCTCAATGTCAATGTCTAAGAATGTTCGAACAGTCAAAACTTTGAAAAATCTTCAGTAGATAACCTGTGCCATCTGTTTATGAAGTTATGGTTCAGTTATACTATTTCCGCATAGCGTGACAACAATGCGTTTCTTTTCTTTCTTTTTTTGCTGTTATTTATTTATTCTCATAACACTTAACTGGGTTAACGTTATATGAAGGTTTACCATGGGGAAAATGGTATTACTACGATAGCAGTTACTTACTGGGAAAGGTGGCTCAAAAGCCAACTTCCCAAAACAACTTATCCTGTTTGCAAGGTGCAAGTGATAACGTAAGATAATAATTTAGTAGATGGAATAGAATTAGATAACGTTTCGCCACAACTCCGACAGTTTGCGTCTACAGTCTATTTAAACAAAACAATAATTACGGATTCATGAACATCTATATCGACAACCCACCACAAATACACAAAAACACATACGTAGTTCGCCATCTGATATGCACTGTTAGCTGAATGTAACGTTAACTTGCTAGCCAGTCGGAGTGTAGTTTAGAAGGCAATTTAAACGAATGGCAGTAATTTGACATGGTTATGTCAAACGACTTCTTTCTCCAAATAACTGCAATTAAGCATTGCGATCTTGCCATCAAACGACAAACGATGACAACTATGGGAATCTAGATCAAAAAAAGTTAACCTATACAATACATTTTCCGTCGTGCCAGCGAGCTAGTTAAGCTAACTAACACCGACTGTACCAAACAGTTGTGGTGGCCACTAAAATATTGTCGTGATAGCCTATAATCTAAAGCACCCTATCAAGAGCCTAAGAACTCTAGCATAACATTAGTCCAAATACAGGACGAGACTATTGATCACATCAATGTACACGTTAGCTAAGTCGATCTTCATTTCCCAGTAAATTATTAGTTAAATAGAGGTTTGGTTGTAGCTTGTAGCAAGAAAACAAACCCCATTAGCTAGCTGCTATGATTCATCGCTGGTTATGGAGCATAATGGCTAACAGGCTAGCTAATGGCTAGCTAGCCAAATTAGCAAACCAATCCCACAAGCTAAGTTAGCACCTTGATTACATGGTCAGTCACATATATTTTCATTTATACTGAAGATAAATATTATTTTTACGAAAGAGACAGATACAATTTAAACAAATCTGGAAATCGGTAGAGTCGTCTTACCTCTTGTCTTCTTTTAGGCCCAAACCATTCTAGCTATTGGAAAGCCTTTCCCTTTGTCTTTCTTCACTTTCCAGTTTAGCAAATAGACCTTGAGTAAAATGTCATCAACGATTCCCACAACATAAATAACTGTAAAAATGTTCAATCGGCTCCATCTAAGTGAGCCATGAGACGAGATGGCGTGTAATCGCCATTGTTTTGCCGGACAGTTTCCCCAACAAAACCTCAAGAACACAATCAAGAAGAGAGTCGATTGAAGCAACTGGGTGGTTGATTTCGATTCCTGAACTCAGTCACGTGACCGCGACGCATACCGTGATACAAGAGCGCGCATAAGCCTTGGTCCTGTGTACTACTGTTACACTGGACTGTTTTGTCCTATCACGTAGCCTAAATGCAACATTTTATCAGTGCCATACAGGCAGCGCTATTTCTGCATTTGTGTCAGTCTTATTTCAGCACATCTTGTATGCCTGAACGGCCATTTCACAGTTAATAGTCGTGGCTAAACCTGTAACAAGGCCAATGTCCAAGTTATGCAACCATATTCTAGGTTTTACATCAATTGACTGTATCAACTGGAATCAACTGGAAAAAATGAATAATGGGAAGAGACCTATGTAGTTTTAATTAGCTAATAAAGTAGGCAAGTATTGTCTGTACAGTCTATAAAAATATAAATGTTTTTGTATATTTTAAAATGTATATTTTTGCCTATTGTGTGAGAAAGCTTTTAAAAAAAGGATTTTAAACATTAACTTGGAAATAATTGGTTATTAACCACCAGGATGAGGACACATACTCCTTCTTCCAGTCTCTATATACTTACATATCCTTAAACTTATTACAGAATATTGGTTATTGCTTATTCTGTATTTCATATCTGCCTTGCATTCTAACCTACCTTCTGTATGAGATATGTAAAACATAACTGCTGACAACTGCTGTAAGCACTCTGAAGACCTCAATGTGGAATTAAGATGTCACATGAATATGTGATCGGTGAAAGTATTTGTTGTGCATGTTTGTTTCATTTATAGCACCATCTATTGGATTCAGTCAGTAGGTCCTATAATCACGTGTAGACTGTGGTAAAATTCATTGCCTATTAAATGTTACTAATACTAATGCTTAATGATGGTAATTGTTTACTGGACATTCTAGATTGCCTAATTCTCTATTATCAAGCCAGTAACACATTATACCAACAACTCAAGATGTCCACCCATTTCTGTCCAGACATCCAACCATAAGTCAAAGCGGGATGTGATGTGTTAAAGGAGTAGTTCTGCACTAGAAAGCAAACTATAAAGTCAATAAATGTAAATATCAAGAAACAAGAATGGAAAATGTAATAGAACAAAGCAATTAAGTAAACATATCAGTTTTTAGAGGAAGTCAACTTCTGGCTAAATCAATTTCCTATAACTTGCCTTAGCCTCACCAAAACTCACAATACTGCTGTATTGTATTTCTCTTCCACACTCACCCTCACTAATGTACAATGTGGTGACTATCAATAGAAATATTAATCTCTCCATTGTATGATTATACCTAATTCTGGACATTTAGGAAATGCCCAAGTAAACCATATTCAGTCAAGGCTGACCTTGTTAAATAGCAAATAATGCTGGAAACCATTATAATAACCATGCAAGATATTTATGATAAAATGACTTGCATACCCCAGCATGTTAATTGTTAACATGATGCACCTGTTGCGTACCTTTCATATTTCAATAATGTTCTATTACACAGCAAGCAGATGTGGTGAAACTCTTCGTCCACAAAATGTGTATGCTTTCCATTTTATCATCAGTTGTTATTAAATGGCAAGAAAATTTGCATTCCTCAACAATCATTAATTATTATTCATCTGCATTCCAACATGATTCTTGTCCATGTTATAAAACAGTCAAAGTGCCTAAAAATCAAATAACCTTTATTGAAAAGAAAAGAAAAATCTGGTTTGTCTGGGCACAAGGTGTGCTTTTGCAGCCTCAACAACGAAGTCCTAAAACATTTTGTTGCAGTCATATAAAAAAACGACTGGGTACAGATTCTCCAACATCACAAAACACATGGTAGCATTAAAAAAGGAAAGGAAATCTGGGATTCAAGTCCTTCAGGTTTTCTTTTTTCTCTTCACGGGTGGGCCTTGGTCTGAACTGCTGCTGCTAGAGGAATCTGAATCAGATTCAGAGCTGCTGCTACTGCTGCTACTGCTGCTGCTGCTACTGGAGGAGGACGAGGAGCTGGAGCTTCCCTCACTATCACTGCTGCTATCCTCTGATGAGGAGGACGAGCTGGACGACTCACTGCTGTCAGAGGAAGAGTCACTTGATGAGCTGTCCGAGTCACTGCTGACACCAGTGGAGCTACTCTGATCTTTTTCCCTGCAAAAAAGGGACAAAGGCAAACATCAGACCATCTTCACACGTGATGGCATGCAATGTTTGGATGATTTGTCAGAGGGCTTAATCTCCATTACTTTTTTCTCCTCTTCTTTTTTCTTTTATCGGTGACTTCTCCCCCATGAGGGCTGAGAAAAAGAACAAATAGTGCAGATTTGAATCATGACTAAATACATAACACAAACTTCACAAGACACACATAAGACACATACTTACATTACATTTTCTTGTTTGTTCTCATTTTCTTTCAGTGTCTTTTTCATCTCTGCAGTTCGAGAGGGTCGGTATAGATACTTCCTTTTCCCTTTGCACTCATAAGTCCAGTGGCCAAGTTCTAGACACTTCTGACATTTAACATTTTGCTTGTTTGCCTCTCTGTTTTAGGATTAAGTAAAAAGAGCAAACAAAATAATGTTACTATTAAAAGTCTACAGACTTTACTCTACAAGAGGTTTTCTCATAGTCAGTTTAGGATGGCAAAATGTCTCATGGCTGTTAAGTTAGAATACATTTCATTTATATATCAAATGTAAACACAAATTTGCTGAAAGCTAACATTTTAGAGGCAAAATAAGTCTGATGGCGTCTGTACGGGTTCTTCCTTTTCCCTTTGCATTCGTTTAATGGTCAAGTTCCGAACACATTTCTGACATCTAACATTTTGCCTGTTTATCTTTTTGTTTTGGGATCAAGTGGAATGACACCAAACCAAATAATGTTATTACTAGATTTTTAAGGGCAAGTTTACCTGTTCATAACTTTACAATACTGAGTCATAAAGTAAGCAAGTGCAGCGGTAACTGTTAGCTGCCCAGCTGGCTATCACTAGCTAACAACAGGCTAATAGTTGGCCCCGTACGTTAAACGTATTTTATGTACAACAAACACTAAGAAATATTATATATAGGACTAAATAACTATCGTTCATCCGGCAATGACTTCGGGAAAAGTATTAATCTTTAAAACTTACGCCAGTCTTCTAGCAATCAGTCGATGCATTGGGGTCGCCATGTTGACAAAGTTTCTTCTACGATTGTCAAAACTGTGTAACAATAAATATAAATATCTACATCGCCACCTATTGACCCGGAGAGGATTGACTTTCATAGGCAGTCAATCAACGGCGCAAGCGAGTGGGCCAAAGTCACTTTTTTTGGAGCCGACGAGTTGCTCGGTACAATGTCATTAACTGAGGAAGTTTTGTGGGGATATCTATTATTATTTTTTTAACCCTATTCTCCAGTAATATAACCTTCCATAGGCTTATAATGGAGATTTAAACAGGCTGATAAAAACACAAAAAGCTACCCTGAATGCAATGCTATCACATATTTTCTAACTCTAGGGTGGCACAACTTGCCTAAAGCACAAGACTTGCTGCACTTGAATATTATGGACAGGCCAAATGTGGGGGTCGGCATGGCTCAAGGGCTATTTGCTAGTGGACTAAAGAAATTGACTGACTAAAAATCCCAGCTGAGCATTTTCAGACCACAGTAAATAGTTGAATCCTAATGTCCCTAACCCCTTACCCCTTTTTCCAAAAGCATTGTTGCTACCTACGGGTGCAACTGTACAATTCTACTGGAAAGGTTTTCAGTTCTCTGCAAAAGTTATCTACATTTTTTATGAATGCAAGATGCAGAAAAACTATATAACCTACTCATTTGCTCTGGCACAGCCACGGCTGCCTAGCAGTCTGATACTTTAAGCATTCATCATTCATCACAATGCACAACCTCTCACAAATACTCTTCGTAGTCCAAATCCTGCTGGCCTATACATATCCTCCAAATCCACTTTATATATGCTTTGTATGCATCATATCGAAAACATACTCTACAGAACGAGCCACAAGTAGATCCCTCAATTCCTTCTTTTTTATTCAGCAATTTCTTTTCTCTGTATCACAGCTGTTAGGCCTACGTCAAGCTAGACTACATCAAGTAGGACAAGATGATGCCTTGGAAGTTTTCTCTGTACAAAAATGAGGTTGCATACGATACTTAATATTTTTCTTTCCTATGTTTGACTTCATGGTTTTCACTAATCCTATTGACTGAACGTGTACCAATCAAGGACGCAGATAAAACTTGTTGTACCCTTGCTGGACCACTGAATACACTGTCCAAGTCGTGGCTCAGCACGTGGACCTATCGTTGTTGGTCATTTAGAAAGCAGGAGGCGGGCCTTGCTATCACAGGGCAAAACGGGCGCTGCTGTCACTCGCGGAAGAGCGCGTCCAAGGGATCCAATGAGATCACGCCGCGTCCTGGGCCCAATGGTTAGGTTAGGAACAAGCCGGTTACTGCAAAGGAAAACGCAAGAAGTCCGTGGAGTGTACCATCAAAAAATTGTGAACGAAGGATATGTTCCCAACCGCACTGAAGCTGGTTTTCACTTTTACATGATCGAGATATAAGTGCCGAATGGTACACCAGGGTGTACAAGTTAACTAAACCAGTTACTCAGAAACGTACAAAGCCTGAAAGAACCAGAGTTCTGTAGCCAACCAAACCAAAATAACCTGGGACTTTAAGGTAAGTTCCCACATGTCGCCGTAATTTGAATATAATGTTAATGTTGTACGTATCCTACACAATACTCTTACAGTTCAAAGTTTTCATTTCGACTGTACGTCTTTATTGTGACAACAGTATGTGTAACAGTTTAGCTAGTTTGCTCGTTTAGCAAGTAAGCTAGGTCTCCACCTAATGAGTGATCTGATGGGTCTAGCCTGTTAGCATCGCAATATATCTTCAGCAATAAGGATGGATGGATTTATCCAACTGCACTAAGCATTGTTTTAAACTGGATGTGTTAAATACTCTCGTAAATTTTGAATCTTAGTGGTTAAACTTAATGCACTTTGGCCTACCATTAACCCGAGTCTAAAATAATGCTGCATGGTTAGCTAGTGCAGGGTAGCTACAATGTCTCACGACGTGACTCGGGCAATCAACGATTCACACGCCGAGGTAGGAAGACTAGAAATTTCCATTTGAAAGGCTGCTCAGAAGCGTCACTGTCTGTGACAAGACCATTTTCATTCTGAAAAACAAATGGATGCTTCAACAGCTGTCGGCAACGTTGTTGTTCCTGTGTCTGAACATGTTACTCATGCACGTCTCAAAACGCCGACAGTCAGTCGAGATGGGAATGAAGCTTAATTGACTGCATCCTTACAGATTGTTCAGTAATTACTGCCACGTGTATTTAAGCTTTTGTCCACGCACGTGGGCGGGATCATTCAGCCGTACACATAAAGGGACTTGAACCTGATGGTGTACCTGTGGTCTAGGTGATCTGTCCCCACCTACAGTAGAGTGGATGTACTTCTTTCCCAGAGTACCGGCATCATGCCACAAATATTAAGACCTCATCTTGACATTATAGATACTTGAATGTATTCCCACCAATGGAAATGATCTTGACTGGCTAAAAGGACAAGTTACCCATTTGATTATTTCTGGCATTGTATGTGTGACGAGTTTGTTTCTTCTGCAGGTCACAATGAGGAAGCTGACAATATGGACACTGTTTTGCCTTGCACTTGCACTCTTGCCTTCTCAAACAGGTAAAATCTCCAGGTGTTCACTTAGTCAGCACAGTGCTAGTTAGTATGTATTATGATCACAGAGCCGGAAACCACTGAAGCCTAACACACAGTAGCTGAGTTTAAGAGTTTCACTTCCTAATTCTCTTGAGTATGGTGGTTTGATACCATCTTTTCTTCACCTGCAGACTCTGTAGCTGTGATGTCTGTAGACCTGGGGAGTGAATGGATGAAAATAGCTATAGTTAAACCTGGTGTGCCCATGGAGATTGTCCTCAACAAGTAAGTTTGAACTGATTGAAACCGCCAGGAATAATCGTCAGGAAACAAACTTTGAAACTTATCAGTCAATTCTTCTCCCAGGGAATCTAGGAGGAAAACACCGGTAGCCGTGTGCCTAAAGGACACAGAGCGTCTCTTTGGAGACAGCGCCCTTGGAGTAGTACGTCTTCCCATTCCGTCTTAAAACATCACATTTGGCATATGACTGTGTTATCTCTTGACCAGACACCTCCAGTGCATTTACTGTTGAAACGTGTCATTCATTACCATCGATTGTGTGTTGACAGTCTGTGAAGAACCCCAAGGTTGTGTACCGATACATCCAGGGTCTTCTGGGGAAGCGTGAGGACAACCCCCAGGTGACGCTCTATAAGCAGCACTTCCCTGAACACCAGATAGAGAAGCATGAGGAGAGGGGCACAGTCATCTTCAGGCGTTCTGAGTAAGTTGTGCTTTTGCAAACTAATTAATATAGGTGACCATGAACTCTCTTGTGGCTTCGAAGCAGGAAGTGCTTGCATAGTTGTTATACAAAAAAAAAAACGTTAGCAGAACAACTGGTTATTTCTGTCAGAATTTTCTACAACAGGTGACTTAAACAGACAATGTGTCAGTGTCAACTGGAATGTCACTAAAGCAATTATAGGATACTCAGCAAGTATTGTTAAAACAGTCCTTAATGGTCTTTTGCACGTGACTTATTTTGCCACTCTGACACCTGAAAACAATTGTGCTTGCTGAAAAATGCCCCAATAGTAAAATTTTACTTCACAGTAGAAAATAACACACAGAGAAGGCATGACCCATGTTGTTGCCAATGTGAAGAAATTTGAGACAGTATGTCTCAAATAGGAACTAGGAACTAAATTGAATTAGAACAGCACTTTAAGGCGTTGTCAGCAGTACAACCTTTCAAAGGCATTTTTGTCAAGACATACAGCAGACAAAGCTGAGGGCATTTTCAAGTTTACCCCCTGGTTCTGGTACCTTTATGTAATCATTATAAAGTTTCCCCAGATTTCCAAAGAACAAATTTAATCTTAAAGATTTGCATATGAGTACATAGAAATTGTAGCACCATCATCAGTTATGTAGCCATTAGAATATTGGTTGGATTGAGTGCTCTTTAGGGAACTGTTGTATCCCTCTTTGCATATATTTTCCATATTTTTTTTCATGAACTTTTCTGTTGGGTATTGGTATTCACACTGATGATTTCTTCTATCCCACAGGGAGACGGTGTACTCACCAGAGGAGATCCTTGGCATGGTGTTAAATGACTCTCGCTCTCTTGCTCAGGACTTTGCTGGTTTGTCCCTCCCTCTGCATAGCATACTTCAAAGCAAATGTTTTGGTTGTTTTATTTACATATTTATTTTTTAATTAAATTAATTTATTAATTTTGTTTCTTTGTGTTTAACAGAGCAAACCATTAAAGATGCAGTGATCACCGTCCCAGCCTTTTTCAATCAGGCAGAGAGAAGGGCAGTTTTGCAAGCTGCCCAGATCGCAGGCCTAAAGGTCCTTCAGCTTATCAATGATAACACTGCCGTAGCTTTGAACTATGGTGTATTCAGGAGGAAGGACATCAACTCAACTGCACAGGTAATACCCAAAGGCTCAAAAAGTCAGAAGGATGAAAAAAGAGAAAAAAAGCTGGTAATTGCACAGAAGGAGAAATAGGAGAAGCATAGATTGTGACATTGGTCTCCCTCACCTTAAATCTGTGCATGTTTTCTTCACACAGAATGTGATGTTCTATGACATGGGCTCTGGAAGCACGACAGCCACCATTGTCACATATCAAACAGTTAAGACTAAAGAGTCTGGAACACAGCCGCAGCTTCAGATCAGAGGAGTTGGGTAAGTCTCAAATGCATCGGTTTCACAGTTTACAGAAACACCAAGATAATAAATGACAATAAACAATAATGTAGCCTATATAGACTGTGTGTGTTTGTATGTGGTAGTTTATTTAAAGGTGATTCTGAATGACTCCTCATTAAGGTTTGACCGGACACTGGGCGGATTTGAAATGGAGCTTCGTCTGCGTGAGCACTTGGCCAAGCTTTTTAACGAACAGAAGAAGTCCAAGAAAGACGTCCGGGAGAACATGAGAGCCATGGCTAAGCTTCTCAAGGAGGCCCAGAGACTCAAGACTGTGCTGAGCGCCAACGCCGAACACATGGCTCAGGTCAGGCCATTGACCGTCACCTTCTTATGCTCTTACCTTGAGGCGAAACGTTGTTTTGGGACTCATGAAATTGGATCATGAAATTGATCTAATTTTCTCTTGACTTGGTATTAATCTTTGGCCTACATCTGTGGAGACTGTTGATGTTTAGCATTGCAATGAGTGATCTTTTTCTGTTTATATTTTAGTTAAATTAAAAAAATATTGTATGGTTCTGCAGGTGGAGGGGCTTATGGATGATATTGACTTCAAGGCAAAGGTGACTCGCGCCGAGTTTGAGGAGCTGTGTCAGGATTTGTTTGACAGAGTGCCAGGACCTGTACAGGATGCCCTCAGCTCAGCCGAAATGTCTCTTGTGAGTGCACTTGAATGAAGCCCAAGTCACTGTGTGTGTGGGTGTGTACGTGCACATGCATGCATCAAGCTTGTATAGACATCACCTTTTTTTTGTGATGTCAAAATTGTTTTGTAGTAATGATTCAAGGTTACAGTTACAAGAAATAATTTAAATGTAACTAATTTTTTGTTTGAGATGTTTGAAATGTTTCAGAGATACCTGAGAAATCCTGATACTGAATTCCTTTGTGTGTAGGCCTGCTCTATGAAGTTAGCCTTGGAGCTGAATGCTAACCCTTATTTCCTGTTCAGGATGAAATCGAGCATGTCATTCTTGTGGGAGGATCAACCCGTGTACCCAAGGTCCAGGAGGTCTTGCTAAAGGCTGTGCAAAAGTATGTTTTTATTCTCAAGGCTTACAGTCAGTACTGCTGACAACAATAATAGTTCAGTTTCTTAGGGTTGAATTATGTCAAAGTTCCTTTTAATGTGCTTTTGTGATTTCAAATCACAATTTAAATATTTAAATTATGTTTGATTTATAAAGGCTTTATGCCCTTTTTCCAACACATTGCCTGCTCATAATCAGTTCACAAGTGTGAGCCTTCAGGGGGCTGTCTGTAACCTACTGCCTGTGTTTCAGAGAGGAGTTGTCCAAGAACATCAACGCTGACGAGGCTGCAGCCATGGGAGCCGTGTACCAGGCAGCGGCCCTCAGCAAAGCCTTCAAGGTCAAGCCATTCATTGTGAGAGACGCAGCCGTTTTCCCAATTCAGGTGAGGGGTGTTGTCATCTTCCAATGTATTGTAGAGAATCGCTGTTTTAACTAGACTCAGAAGCCACTGCCATAACATGCAATAGTGTGGGCATATAGCTTGAAAATCTAGATGTACAGCTAGTAAATTTGGTCCATGATTAGTATGTACAGTGAAGTCACACAAAATAACTTCTGTTATTCTAAATTCTTGGAAACAAGATGCAGAATAACAAAGGCCTATGTAAATACTGATCTTGTGATGTTCCTTCTGACCACCAGGTGGAGTTCAGCAGGGAGACTGAGGAAGAGGATGGAACGAAGAGCATAAAGCACAACAAGCGCATCCTGTTCCAGCGCATGGCTCCCTACCCCCAGAGGAAGGTCATCACCTTCAACCGCTACATCGATGACTTTGTCTTCAACATCAACTATGGTGACCTCAGCTTCCTCAAAGAACAGGACCTGAGGTGAGCCGTCTTAACAACAGTGCAAACGTGCTTGTGAACAACTCAAAAGTTGCCTGTGTGAGTCTGACGGCGGATGTGTGTTTTTCCTGTGTAGGGTGTTTGGCTCTGTGAATCTGACTACGGTGAAGCTGACCGGCGTGGGCAGCAGCTTCAAGAAGCACAGCGACGCCGAGTCCAAGGGGATCAAGGCGCACTTCAACATGGACGAGAGCGGTGTGCTTCTGCTCGACAGGGTGAGGGCCACATCTATGCCAGCTGCTGTTCTGCTGTCTTATGGTATCACTAATCATGCAATTCCTTTTTTTTTTTGGACAGCTCTGATTTTTGGTCTGGTAGCACTGGGTCGGAGTTATTGTATCAAAAATGACATCTAAGAAAGCCAGATAAGTTTTAAAAAGCAAAGAAAAAAGCAGCCAATTGCCATTGTATAAATGATGTTCTTTTTACAGGTGGAATCTGTGTTTGAGACGATCGTGGAAGAGAAGGAAGAGGAATCCACACTGACAAGTAGGTTGTTTTCTCCTTCGCAAGACTGCAACGTATACTTTGTAATGATGGTGCGCCCTGATCTTGTGCATGCAGTGGATGATTTTGTAGAATTAGCCATGATGACTAGCCTGGTAATAAACCCAGACCCTTGTTCGACATTTTTTTGTTTTGTACAGAGGGCCTGGACATTTGGTCATGAGATTCAGTTGCTTGCTTGAGGCATTTTGAAAAGATTGGATCAGCCACTGACTGATAGCATTCTAGCTCTGCTTTTCCAGCGCCTCTCTCTGTTCACTGGTTGGACAGGGTAAAATGCCTCCTGAGACAACAAGCTCAATGGGATCAAATCAAGACTAGCACTATTGGGAGATGATAATCAAGTGGAAGTGCTAGGAAGGCATGGCTAGGCTACATTATGACCACAATTGTCATGTTTTGTGTGCATGTTTCAGAACTTGGTAATACAATTCAGAGCCTGTTTGGAGGCGGAAACACAGAACCCAGTCCAAATGTGACTGAACCAGTCCAGGTGAGTTCTAACATGTTCTAACATGCCTGTGTGGGTAGGTGTGGGTGTGTATGTGGTACAGTCTAACCATCCCCTGCTGTATTCCCAGGATGAAGAGGAGGTTCCCCCTGAGGCAGGTAAAGAACCTGAGGAACAGAACCAGAAAGAACCATTGGCAGAGGAGAAGCAGGAAGCCGGCGACGAGGCTGCAGAGGAACAGCAGACTGAGGAGAAGCCAAACGGGGAAGGAGCAGACACTGCCTCAGAGGTAGACTTCTGCCCTCGGGCTCTGTTCTCTATTGGATGCAGTACACTCTTTTTAGTACCAGAGATAACCTACCAGAGCAACTGATACCCTCTCCACCTTCAAGAGATTCTTGAAAACACAGCTCTTCCAAGAGTATCTCCTGACTTAAAACTTCTAACTACCTGGAATGCACTTACAATGCACCCCCACTCTTTCTCTGCGGCACTTTTATCACACTCCTGCACCATCATCTCCTGAGCAAGTTGCACTCTTAGTTCATTTTTAATTGTGCTGTAGCTTGAATGTTCGTTCTCTTTTTGTAAGTCGCTTAAAGGCGTCTGGTAAATGCGTAAATGTAAGAGGAGGCAAATCTGTTGTATCAACAAAATGTGCAAATACCCCCACGCTGACTAAAAATGGACCATTTTATCATTTTTCACATGAGATTTCAGTGTGCCTGGTAGTCTTCTGTTGGCCCCTTTATCACAAACCCCCTGATTTCCTGTTTGAAACTCCCCGTTAGTGAACCACAACCGTCAGGTTCGGCAATATCTGATAAACAACCTTGAAACGCCTCTTGAGTGAACAGCTTGACACATTTTCTGATGCATGATGTTAAAACTTGTATTCAGCAGGCAGAGAAGACGGAAGAGGTGGCTGAGAAGGTTGCCGAGGGAGAGAAGCCTGAGTCTAAGGAGCCTGAGGAGGATAAGAAGGTCACAGCACAGAAGAAAAGCAAGATCTCAGAGGACATTGGAGCAGAGCTTCAGGTGAACGACGTGCTGGACCCCGCCGTAGAGGCCATTGAGTCCTCCAAGAAGAAGTGAGTGTCTCTTAATGCTGGTCATCTTGCCTCACTTTGCCTTTCTCCATCATAGCTACAGGATGGCTAGCATGATTTTTTTTTTCCGGGGGGGGTGGGGGGTTGCTTCAATCTGCACACAGCCTCACATTCACATAGTGCACAGCACAGGCACATTGCCAGGAAGGATCTATTAAAGCCACCCACTATGTCAGGTTGCAGGATCTGACTGATCGGGACCTGGCGAAGCAGGAGAGGGAGAAGTCTCTGAACAGCCTGGAGGCCTTCATCTTTGAGACGCAGGTAAAGGAGTCACCAGTTGACGGTTTTGATTTCATGTGGTGTGAATGTGCCCCATCACTGAACGTTCGTTTGCTCTTTTCTCACTTAGCACTCAACATTCATCACTACTGCTTATTTTTGTTTTATTTTGTTTGATTTTATGTTTTTTATGACCCAGAACACAAAACCTGTACTCTCTATACTAGTTTAATGAGATGTATTAAAAGCCATTATCTTGAATCTTGGATCTCAGGACAAGTTGTACCAGGACGAGTACCAGGCTGTGGTGTCCGAGGAGGAGAAGGAGCAGCTGTCGACCAAGCTGGGCGAGGCCTCTAACTGGATGGATGAGGACGGCTACGCGGCCAGCACCAAGGAGCTGAAGGAGAAGCTGTCCGAGCTGAAGAAGGTGTGCAAGCCCATGTTCTTCCGGGTGGACGAGCGCAAGAAGTGGCCCGACCGTCTGGCCTCCCTTGAAAGCCGCCTCAACCAGTCCACCTTCTTCCTCAAGTAAGTGGGAGACGCACCCACCTTGAAGTGGTATTCCTGATAATGCTTCAGTGTACCACCATCTGGGGAGTCTGCATGGGGTATATGAAGAGATGAACCTTGTATAGGTTATGGCTGCTGGTTGTTTGCCTGGTAGGGGCTACTTCAGGTCAAACTGGAAAAAGGAATAAAGTTAGAAAACAGCCTTTGACCGTTTATACTTGGTTGAAGATAAACTTTCTTTTTTGGTAACACTTTAGATTAGGGTACACATATTCACCATTAACTAGCAGATTGTTGCCATGCAAATTAGTAGCATGCTAGCCATTTGTTAGGCATTACAATTCACTTATTAATATCTTATTCTGCATGAGCTTCTTCTACCCCTAGTAAACCATTTACAAATAATTTCTCCAAAATAAACTCCCAATTACTGCTTATTCATAGTAAGTAAGCTAGTTGTTGTATATGAATTATGATCTTAATATGCTTTGGTTAGTATGGGGCTTATAAAGCATTAGTACAATAGGAACATTTAATCTCCTTTAGTAATATAAAAGATGGTCTATTCATAGAAACAAAACCGTCTTTAAAAAGTGTCTTAACAGTGTCTACGTCATAATGTCATAATAAAGTCATAATGATGTCTTTTTTTTTTTTATTGATAAAAACTGTTTCTGAGTAACTGTTCCTGTTGCACTACTACCTTATTGAGCAAAGTATCATAATTCATATATAACAACTATCTTATGTACTGTGAATAAGCAGTAATTTGGCGTTTCTATTGGAGAAATTCTAGTTAATGGTCTGCTATGGGTAGAATAAGCTCATGAAGAATACAGTATTAATAAGTGATTTGTAATGACTAACAAATGGCTGGTATGTCATTAATTTGCGATGTATTAAGCTGCTAGTAAATGGTGAATATGTGTACACTAATCTAAAGTGTAGCCTTTTTTATGGCTAATGCCATTTCTAGTGGTTTGTGCTCAAAAGTAACAGTTGTCTTCTATATTTATATTTATG
Organism: Tenualosa thibaudeaui; assembly: GCA_027481765.1. Classification (NCBI taxonomy): domain Eukaryota; kingdom Metazoa; phylum Chordata; class Actinopteri; order Clupeiformes; family Clupeidae; genus Tenualosa; species Tenualosa thibaudeaui. The sequence goes on from JAIFZK010000009.1 coordinate 15,800,984, forward strand.
CATTTAGCAGACGCTTTTATCAAAAAAAAACTCTATCAACAATCCAGGGCCAGTCTCCCCTAGAGAGAGGATCAAGTCAACAACGGTGGCAGCTGAGATTTGAACCCACAATTTTTCTTGCACATTAGCCAGGTTCCTTCACCACTACGCTACCACCACCAGTCCTCAGAGGACTCCAGTAGGCAAAGTAGCCTTCAGATGTTTTATGAAGGACTCTGAAGTAACTCTGTTACCTAACACCAATCATCACTTATCTGTTCATTGCATAGCAGTTCCCAGAAACAGGACTGGCTTATAGTGCAAAGTTAATTTGGCAATGTTACACCCACATCGAGATTTTTCCGCTTGATCCACAGTTCCTGAGTCATCGGTTGCACAATGAGGCTTAGAACAATACATTCACAGCAGTTTTTAATACAAAAGAACGGCTCCAATGCTGCAATACAAAACCATGTTCTAAGCCTTGTTCCACGTTCCATACCATGTTCTATGTCTTCTAATCTCTAAAATTTGACAATACAGTGTAAGACAAACTCCGGTGTGTCTCTATTGCCATTCCATGCAGTTGTTTTAATAATCAAGCACAGAACAAAACATGGTTTTCACACTTTACTTTTTTTTTTTTTTTTTTTTATAAGTTGTTTAAGTTATGGCTGAAATCAGAATGCAGTCAGCTGTTGGTGAAATACTGTATACTATATACTGACAGTTAGCATACACATTAGTAGATACTGCCCCCTAGTGGGAATATAAGGACATGTCAACAAAGTAATAGTCTTTCCTCCCCATTCCCTGCAGAGGTGCTAAACTGATCCCTGATTCTGACCAAATCTTCACTGAGGTGGAGCTGAAGAGCCTGGAGAAAGTGATCAATGAGACCACTGTAAGTTCTCATATCCCAAGCGTCATACTGGGAATTCAGTAATATTTTCAGTGATCTTCCCACTTCATAATCTGTGCCTTCTTCTCCAGATTTGGAAGAATGAGACAGTGGCCGAGCAGGAGAAGCGCTCCCCCATGGAGAAACCAGTGCTGCTGTCCAAAGACATTGAGGCCAAGATCTCCCTGCTGGACCGGGAGGTCAACTACCTGCTCAACAAGATGAAGTTCCACAAGCCCAAACCCAAGCCCAAACCCAAGGAGAAAAACGCCACCAGCTCTGAGAGTAGCAAAACCAACAGCAGCTCACCCAGCACGGATGAGAAGACGGGTGAATACACACACACACACACGCGCACATACAAACGCCCCATACGCACTTTTGTTTGTGTGTTTAAGTAATTTTGATCATCTTGAGTCAAATTAGTTTGTTTCATGTGTTGACATGTTCTCCTAGAAGAAGAGGTTAAACCGGCTGCAGAGGAGGTGAAACCAGCTGAAGAGCCCCCCATGGCAGAGAAAGAAGAAACGACAACAGAAAGCGAAGCACAAATACCAGAGGAAACAACAACTGGTAAGGGTCAGGGAAATGCACTGAAATCTTAGCTCTTGTGATCTTCCAGTCACTCATTACCACACTGCCCTGATTTTTCCCATTAAAGATGATCTGTCAATCCGAGGTATGTTGTTCCATGTGGAACAGCCATGTTTATAAAAGGATCCTTGATTGCTAAGGCATGGTGGTCTTATAAGACTGATGTTGGTATCAGCTATATTTAACAGGATTTAAAAACACTCTAAATGCTTTCTGTTTTTTTATTAAAACTTTTAGAAAATCCCTGTATATGCAGAGCTTGTTAGCTGCCATTGCGTTTACGTCTCAGTGCTTTATGGGTAAAAAGTGACAACAGCTGGTTGATATTTGGCTTGTTCAACTTGGCAAGCTAGCTGGTTGACTAACTGGCCAGGACTTTTTTTGATGGATGTAGGCAACATCACCAGACATCACTGACATGTGCCCAGTAAGAAGGCCTCAATGCTAACCAGAATGCATAGCTTTAAGCCAGCCAGCCACATGTATACAAACATTTGGTCCTCTGAACTTGTGATATTTGCAAGTTTTGCCACCACAAAACCAACATCTCCTTAGACCCCAGGCTAAACTGGGGGACAAATTGAAACTGTGACGGCACCTGGGATGCAGAACAGCGTAGAGCAAATAAGCCTTTTAAGAGGGCAAACTAAAACTTAAGGACTGACTGGGAAAGGCTGGGAAAAAAATAGGCGTTTTGATTGCAGCTCAAAGTAGTTTATCAGTGGTATTGGTGGAGGACCATTCCTTTCATTGCTGCTTTAGGTCGGGCAGGGTCCTTATGCAAAAATGATCAATACACACTTGTTTATAAATGAAAAAATAAACAAAAAGTATTCAGGAAGGGCAAATGTGGTTGGTAATGGTGGCTTTTGGTGATGTGGTCTGCATGAACACAAACAGTTGTGGACAATTAATCAGAAGGGAAACGGCTTTGATTAGTTGGCTGTTGGAGAAGTTAGTGTCTTAGCATTTTTACTTTATCTCACTTCTTCAGAGAAATATTTGCACAGCAGGAGAGATATGGAACAGTTGTAACATACCTCCATACTTCTTACACAATTACGCAAAGGTAACGTGAGCAAAACCTTTGACATTCTTATTGAATGAACGTGCATGTGTGTTCACACATGCTGTTTTGGGCTGCCTTTGCTAAAAGCTTTGTTGTGCCACAGCCGTTGACTACTCTGTTGGGCGAGATGGTTACAGCATAATCATAACTTTGGAAAACACAAGCTTTGCTGGATTATTGTTGGACAAGTAGTACAAGAAGTGCAGCCTTTGCATGCCTGCAGAGTTATTAAAAATTGCATTTTTGGGGGGGGGGACTATACCGTTACTAACAGTCGTTGTTGTTTCTTTCATTTCCAGATCAACCAGAGGACAGCAATTCAAATCACAGACCAGATGAGTTATAACAACTGGAATAAAAGTGTCTCTTTGTATTTATTGACTGTAATGTTCAAGTTTGTCTTTGTCAGCCCTCCACCCCCCCCCCCCACGCCCCTGCCCCCGCGCTCAGCAGAACATTGTCACAGGGTCAGAATGGACACTGTTTGAGGTGTACATTTTACAGCGCTATCTGAGATGGCAGTCCACACGGCCCGAGCACACCTGGCCCTGTTGTGGCCTGAACCAGCCCTCCTCTCTGGGCCACATCAGCGCCAGGTCTGCGTCAGATCCACCTCCTCTGACTTAACTTGCTATCTGGGGTCCCCTTAAACCACTTTTAATTCTCTCTCACTCTCTATCCTTGGTCCCATTTATCTTTCAACACACACACACACACACACACACAGTACGCACACTGCACCCCTCCACTGTTACCACAAGAACTCTGAATGTTGCGCATACAACAGAAGCAGCTCCAGAACAGGCCAGAAAAAGAATCTAGGACTTTTGCTTGTAACAGGAAGCAGTCATGGTATCCCTTTATAAAAACATGGTTCCACGGAAAAATGGTTCACTTTCCCTTGTTTCCTCAGTAGCCGTCTGCATTGACATGAATGCTGTGCATGCCAAATACGCAAGATGGTAACACACCAGTCCATTTTATATGCTGGAATTATGAGCAAGGGGAAGATTTTGGACAATGGATCGTCAATGTACAGTGGTTGTATTTTGTTTTATATATAGATACCTATTGATCTACAGCATGGTTTTTAATTACTCATGCCTAATTTAAAATGAAATCTCTCTGTAAATTGTGTAACGTGGAAGACAACCAGAAAACACTTTTTTTTTTTTTTTTTTTTTTTATGTTCTTTGGACTGCTGTGGGATGTCACGTGTGTGATGTACTTGCAATCTACCTTTCTCTCTGGTCTATTTACCTCTTTGCATACGGTGTGGTTAAAGTAAATGAGTGTTTCTGCAGCATCAAGTACATTAAAATGGCCTCACAAGACGTGCTTTCTGCATTGTGTTCCACATTGTGTCACTGCTGCTTCACACCAAGCACTGCCATCTGTTTTTGTTTTGTGTTTGTGGTTTTGGTTGTACTGTTCCCATTTTAGAGCTGCTTGCCAGTTCTTCCCCTCTCAGAAAGCACTTATGCCACACTAAACACACAAACCCTAACTCATTCATCACTTGTCCTTCTCTTCTGTTTGTATTACCTGATTCCATTTCTGTGGAAGGGGAAACAGTGTTGGGCTAGGAAAGGGAGATCATTTCAGATTTGTTTTTGTTTTTTTCTGAATTGTTAATAAAGTTTTTTAAAGAAAATATTTGTTTAAACTATTTTCCCTTTTTTGGATACAGGCTGGCATCACCTAGTGCCTCAACTCAATATCACATTTCGCTACAGTACTATCCAAAGGCTTAAGGTCTCTCTGTACACGGCTCTGACATTATTGCAGAGCACTTTTGAATTGGACACCAGCGGCGCACTGCAGGCAGCGAACATAGCATAGTAGCCTGTGGAATCACCAGTGAATTTTAATGAAAGGCTCCAAATAAAAAATAGACTTAAATCATAATCAACAGGTGGTGGCCCTGGTGTGTGGGATTGTATTGAAAACAATAGAATAGAATGTTGGCAGCGCAGTCAAAGATGGTAGATAGGCAGAGCAAGATACTTCATGGTTGTTCATGGGAGCAAAGTGGGGATCAGTTCTGATCTGCATCAATAGGCATGGCATTTTGCTTGGCTGTAGTGGACAGTACTGCACACTAAAATAAGCTCTGTACACGTGAAATAAAGTTGTTTTTCTTCAGAGTGGAGAGTCATACTGTCACAACAACGTAATCAGATTGGCAGGAGGGTTTGGAGATCATGATGCCTTGTTCAAATGTACATCCATTGCTTAGAAAAATAAGGCTTTTAAATATTCTGTGAAATTCTGAGGTTCTGACACATTTCTGAGACAGTTCATCCCATTGAGCTAGTCTCCGGCAATATTTTTTCCACATCCAATCAGCGAATAGAGGAAGGAGTTGTGAATGCTGAACTAGAATGCTATCAGTCAGAGCAGGCTGTCAGTCAAGGTCTGGTCCAATCGTTTTAAAGTTCAACATCTCCAGCAAGCAATCATTTCTTACTATCCAATGTCTCTGTATGAAGCAAAAGTGTGAGTATGAGGGCCTGTTTTTTTTTTTTTTTTTGATGTCAGATTTCTGGGCAAACCTTGTAAAATGACCTTTCAGAATAGAAAGAACAACAAATTTGTTCCCCTAAATTTTAATAAAAACATTTTAAAAGTGTTATGAATACAAGAGTGGTAAACCCAGACTACACATCGATTAAGACTGGTGGATCTGTAGTCAAGACATTGACCTCCTGTTTCTAGGGCGATAACCAGTGTAAAAAATTAAGCTAAAGGAGTATTACATTTTTTTAATTGATTTTTAATTCATTTTTTAATTTAATTCATTTTTTAAAGTGCAGCATACAACTTGAAACAATGATTTTAAATGCAGTCATTTAGCTACTTCAGAGGAAGATCTGGGGTTTTAATGGTTTAACATAGACACCATTGGTTATTGGTTGTGCATCATATAAAATCTGTTCCATAACAGATCAGCAGTTGTGACTGCTTACTGTGTTTTAGTCAGTTAGTCAGGAATGGGTTGCAGTGACTTTGACTCCACACAGATATCCAGAACCAATTCAGATTGGCTAGTGGGTAAGTCTGGGTTTACCCAGTTAAAAAATAGAGTAATATGTAGAAAATGAACTAGTTTCTACCCATACCCTCTCATTTCTCATGCTTATGCAATATGGTACCACCTGTAAATAATGAATTATTCTATATGAATGATACTTGTAGAAACTGATGCTAATGAAGAACAGTTGATTCGCTAAGCTTATGATCACTGATAAATAAGACATGCATCTCATGATTATAATTAGTGTCATCATCCCATTTAAACCCCAATAGTGGAAGGAAAAGTGTCAATGCAGGAGAACAGCATGCATTGGGTTTGATTCAGTAGATATGCCTGTATATGGTTTGTATATAAGATTATATGTAAAGTATACGTGCATTGGGTTTGATTCAGTAGATGTGCCTTTATATGTTTTGTATATAGGTTTACATGTGGAGAATAAGTGCATTGGGTTTGTAGATATGCCTGTATATGATTCATATATAAATGTATATGTAAAGTATCAGTGGTTTTGTTCTTTTACTTTGACCAGTGTTTTAATCCATATCTTGTCAGTGAGCTGGATCAGTGTGAGTCTTGTTGCTTCCATGGTTTTTAGCCTCCTCTGTTGGCCCTCAGAGGCAGCAGATCATCTTTGCTTCTCTTAGTGAGGCGTACCCAGTAAAACACAGCTCCCAATGTGGCCATGCACATGACACCAATCACCGCTGCTGCTACAGCCACTCCCAGCACTGGGTTCTCCTCACTGGACTCATCGGGATCTGGATGGATGTCACATAAACATCACCTACAGTACTTTGACCATCACACCTGCTTAGCTCTGCAGCAGGTATATGTAGTGATCCACAAAGCAAAACATTTTCTATTTGAAGGTACATATAATCAGACAGTATGATGTTTGCTTTGACCCATAGTTTGAATTTGTCCACACTTCATAAACATAAATGATAAATACCTTCAGACACATGTCCAGCTGCCACATCATCTGAATGAGAAAATCACAAACAACAAACAAACAAATATGATTTCTATATAAGTATCTTACATAATTTTGATGAATTTAACATAATGTGTTTATGGTGCTTATAAAGGTGTGAATCTGCTGTTTCTTAGCTGTAATGCCAAACCAGTAATTTTGTGGGATCTTGTATCACGTCATGTGAATGGCCAGAACTTAAAAAAAGGTGGTTTCATTGAGAGGTGGGGGGTGGGGGTGTGTGCACCATAACCCTTTTTGGCCCACACACTATTACTACACTATTAGTAATGGTGACTTAAAACAAGTAGCTGTGTGCAGGGATCCCTGTTTTCAACACAGATTAATTAATTGTTAACATTAATTGTTAACATTGTTCAATTGTTTAACTGGCTGTTTTTTTAAACAGGTTTGATATAATTGTATATTTGGTATATTTTGCCTTTCCGGCAATTTGATCTTACCAGTGTCAACTTTAGTGATGATTGGCCCAGAGCTCACCGTGGCCATGTCACTCACACTGGTTCCCTCTGCCGACATCACTTCCCTCTTCCTCCTCGAGCTGCTGGAACAGTTCTGAGAGGCAGGAGAGTATAGCATAGGTCAAGATTTCGTCACCAAGATAGAGCAGCAGCTCTATTTTCTGCAGAGGCGGAGGAAAGCCCACTTCCCACCCTCCGGCCTCATCACATTCTACAAGCGGACAATTGAGAGCTTCCTCTGCAGCTGCATCACTGTCTGGGGTGGGAACTGCACCAACTCAGATTGCAAGACCCTGCAGCGGGTGGTGAGAAGAGCTGAGAAGATCACTGGAGCCTCTCTCCCCTCTATCATGGAAAGGCCAGCAACATTATAAAGTAGCCCACCCATCCCTCACACGCACTCTTCTCCTTCCTGCCGTCTGGTAAGCGGCACAGAGGCATCAGTGCCCGCACAACCAGATTCAAAAACAGCTTCTTTCCCTTGGCCATTAGACTCCTTAATTCTCACTAAGAATAATACCTCAACTGTGTTGCTAATTCTTGCACTTTATTCAGCATCTTGCACTTTATTCAGCATGTTTACAATTCAAAATGCTGCTAACTCCTGTACTTTACTTCAAAAAACAAACCTGTATTTCATCTTAGGTCGGCTTTTCTACTTATGCTGTACTGTCTGTGATCACTGCCTATCTAGTATTATCCTGTCTTGCATCACTATGTTTGCACTTATGCACTATATCTGAAATCTATATGTGATAATGTGTGTACTTGCTGTATGTGGTTTAAACAACAATAAAAACCCTTTGAACCCTTTAAACCCTTGAAGAGCTGTACGTGGACCTCAGGAAGGCTAAAGTTCAGGCTAAACCTTCAATTCAATATCTTCATTTTTTTAAACTGGTAGAGCAGGATGCTGTATCACAATAGCAAAATAAATAAAGAGAAAAAGATAAACTTATCAATAAAAATTAATGTTACAATAAATGAAAGCAATTAAAATAATACATCCGTGTTATGTTCCCCTATTGACAAGTTATAGTACCTGTTGCAAAGATCTGCAGTAATTAGTATCACAGAGTCTAGTCTCACAGTGCAGGTAGAAGGTTGAGACAGTCTTGTTCTTATGCTCTACAAAGCGGAAGGCCTCGAAGGAGAAGCGAGCTTCCTGTGCTTCACCATTCTGTCCAATCACTGTCTGCCCATCACGATTACACCTACAAGCAGAGACTGCAGAATGTGAACTTAAGTCTATTTCACAGGAACTTAAGGGGATTGATTATCCAGAGTGAATCAACCTGTAATCCTGTTGTTTCACTTTGCCGAGTGCTGTCGGGAGGTATGAGAACGATAAAATTTGGTGTAGACCAAACAGCGAAATGGCAGCCAACACTAATTGATGAGGGCAAGAAAGTTTTGTTTTCTCATGTCAGCTCCGGTTAGTGTCAGCTGCCATTTCACAAATTTGGTCTACGTTGCAGCAAATGCTGTCGTTCTTATACCTACTGACAGCATTTGGTAGCCTCAAAGAGCAAGGCTGATTGACTCTGGATTTTTCCTTTAAGTGAATATCTTTCATCTTTCATTTCAAGTCAGCTTTGTTTTTGTTACAATAAAAATTGGTATTGATGATCAGAATGTTACTTACAGAGAGAGCAACTCACCCAACAAAGAGGTCGTAATAAGTGCTGTTAATTGGAAAAGGGCTTGTTGTAGCATAGCATCGATCCAGCAGCACATTAAACCTGAATGAACCCGAAAGGTACTCTCACAGGTAAGGTGGCAGATAATATTGCTATATGTGCAAATGGATAGTGAAAAGTAGACTATTTAGTAATACCAGTAAGCTGGATAAGTATCCTTATGAATCAAAGACCAAACTTTTTAGGTCACCTATATAGCTACATTGTTTTTTATTGTAGTGGGGACACACCCACTATCATCTTAACAGGACAATACCATTAAAACCACAGGACCACAATTTGATATAACATTCCATCTGATAGTGTTTTGGCAGTTCTTCAAAAACTGCATTATGATTTAATTGTTGGTCCACATATTCACACACTCATGATATTGTGTAACATATTACTGTTTTTATGATAATTATATTTTGTTAACACGAAGATCCATAATCTCTCATTTCTTCATCATAAGGGTGTCATGCCTGTTTTGCCAAATCTGTTGCTTACTATTCCTTACTGTGACATTTGTAGTATAAGTATGTGATCTGCTTGAACTAAGGTGTCATGTCTAGTATGTTTGTGTGAGATTTGTACCCTTAACGTGAACTAAGGCGTCATGTCTAGTACCTTTGTGTGAGATTCGTAGCCTTAACTGACACAAAAATTCGAGTTTTCAGTGTCAGACCGCTGTCAGGGACCTGGAGCTGGGATGTGTATCTGTCATCCTTTGAATCACAAATGGTTCATGCTAATTACTAATATGCATTTTCCAGTGTACACATACAGTGTATTGATGGATCTGTGTAATTTACGCATGTGATCTGTGGTCCTACCTGGAATAGTTGCATGCGTAGGGTACTGATGAAGCTCCCATTGCTGTCCTTGATTGCCAGGCTCACACCCGATCTGTTGCAAGAAAAAAATCTAGGTGTGACCTTAGATTGGGAAATATGTTCTAACACGTTTATTCGTTAGGCACTTAGTTGTAAGCTCTATGGACATACTGCCCATGATCTGGAAAATTCTGGAAAAGAAGAGTAAAGCCAAGGTGTTTCTGTAGTGAAGTGTAAGATTTACATCCGTTCGTCTTCTATTTTCTGAACATTTGGGTCTGGAGGCTCAACAACATTGTCACGACTCTGTTATGATGTCCTTTTATATAGAGGAAAAAGGCCATTTTCATTATCAATAAATCCCATCAGGTTACATATGCTTTGCCTATTTACCTTTATTAGTTCTCATAAATGACAAAAGATGAAGAAGAGCCAAACTCACACACTCATTTGTGTGTTGTTCACCAGGTACTGCAATGGATAGCGACAAGAGAAAAGATACATCATCTCTTTACGGTAGGTGATGGTGGCCGCACTAGGGTCCAGGGAATTGATGATCCCAGAGATATTGACAAACTGAATGTTAGAGTAAGCTGAGAAGACTCCAGAACCCATTTCTTGAGAAATCTGCAAGATCAAGAACGATTTGTGAGGAACATCATCTGTCAAAAAGTCATTCAAAGTTCTGATTTCAGTGCACTGTCCAGTACAGATGAAATTGTGAGAGAGAAACAGAAAGAGGGACAAAGAACCAACAAGAGAGGGAGGGAAGGAGGGCGACGTAAGGATGTGAGAGACAAATGGATTGATTGAAACTCCTGAGGTGGTCTCCTCTAAATTTGTTTTTAGGACTGAAATGCACCAAGTGCAAAAACAAAGGAGGAGTTGGCTAAACACAGACATAAAGAGAGAGGGAGAGAGAGATATGTCAGCTGATATATATATATATATTTTACCGTGAGTTTGTTGGAGCACTCTGCCACAGCCTCCGTAGTGATGGAGAAGTTAAACCTCAGCACAGGAGGGTTAGCATTCAGATCCGGAATGCCACGGCAGTTGGGGTTGTTATAGCGAGCGTTGAGTGCCATTAGGGACTCGTTGTATCCTCCAAAGTACACAGGACAGAGCAGGATCCTGAGTTCCATCTTCTCTGTACCACACACTACAGTGATATCTGAGTTTGCTACAGAAAAGAAGAACCAAACACAGTGGTAAGAATACCGTAATTTCCCTATTATTATCTAAGGTTAATATAATGATTTTGTAAAATTTCTTCATCTATGAGGTTTATACATGGGTGAGGGCTATATACAGGATTGCATTTCTTTTCATCATTGTACTTGATCTGTGATTCAATCGGTAATGTTTAGTAAACTGAGGTTAATACATGAGTGAGCTTAATACAAAGATGAGGTCAATACATGGTTTTGTTTTTTTAGTTTGCATAAAACACTGACCTAAGGTTTATACATGGTGCGGCTTATATTCAAGAAATTACTGTAAACTATTCCATAAATAAATCAGGGCATCATCTCTACATTATCACATTTGCATTAACCTGAGGTTTACAGCAAATGCATATACCATTTTTTTAAGAGCAAACAAAGTGTTCCAAAGCAACTTTCTAATTAGGAAAGTAAAAGAAGATACACAATTTAGATATTCATCAGCAAGAAGCTTGTCTAGGCTTATTTGGCTGAATTTAAAAGTGCACAGGAACAGATCTGTGCAACACACAACCTATTGGTGAGCTATAGGCTTTACACACATACTAACTGCATACAAGTTGGACGTTTCTAGGGCAGGAGTTATCATTTATGCCTTCAAGGGAGAAAGACAGAGAACCATGTACTCATGTTGCTGGGTGGATCCAGCTGTGATTTCTCAGGTGTGAGGCGGAAGAAAGGTGAGCTGCCTGTCTTGTACAGTGGAGTGGGAAAAGGAACAGGCTATGTGGCTGTGATGCGACAGCAATTTCAACCACTGACCTGGCTCTCGGAAGGTGGCCTCAGAGATGCATCTGTTCTGGGCCTCTCCGTGAAGGACAAGCACGGCAAGCTGATACACAAGCAGGGACAGCCACATTGTCCTCCCGCTGCAAGGGAAAACCCGCCACAGACATAATCTCACCTTGACCTCATTCCATTGGTAACTCTTTAAAGCACAAATTTTAACATTTAGTTATAGTACATTGAAGATGTAATAGTCCTGATAAAGCGCTACCAGAATAAGCATTTCAGATATTCTCAATGTGTTTACAACATTAAACCTATTTTATTGAAAATTTGTTTGCAAATAAAATTATTTCATACAAAGCCATTAATCCACTGGTAAATACAGTCATAGAATTGAAAAAAATATGTGGAACAATACCTGAATTCATGTTTTAAAAAGTTTTAGCTCAATAATTTAAGTATTGATATCAACCTAAATCATACTAAGCTTAAATCAAAGTACAAACAAACAAAATATCCCACAAAAAATACAACAGCATTCCTGTTTTACGTTGCTAAATTTAACAGAAGTATTTTACCTTGTCTACTCTGCCTTTGGCACCTGCTCTTCTTCTTTCTTTGACTGGTGTGGTGTGTGGACCCCACCTATTTATACCAGCCTCCTTTCTGATGAAAGGTGTCAAAGGACCTCCGGAAACCAAACTCAGCTTTACGGGAGGGTAAAGCCCAGAGAGCAACCTGAGAGGATTTATCAGAAATGCTATATGCTGCTTAGAAGCACTCCGATATGTCTGGAAGTGACTGTTTTGCCCTTGGGTTTGGATTTGGTTGTCTGTTTTTCCTCTCCTTTACCAAGATGTCAATATGAGATCAGACCAGATAGTGGGTATGATGTTATACACTTTGGTATCGGAATCATCCAGTGCTTTATACATTTGTGGGCTACTAGCCGTCTTCACAGACTTAGTCACTGGTATTTATCTGAATAGCATGGATGGGAAAAAAATAGCTTTTCACTCTCAAATTCTTATTCCAGTGTCCCAAAGTCCCAGGACTCACACTGTGTTAATCTCTGTGGTTAATTCATTTTTTAACATTCATTGAGAAACCCAGTGGTAGGCCTACCTTCATTTTTGTAACGCTATATAGGACAGAAATATTTCACTATCAAATTCCAAACACTTCCATTTGTTTCCCTGGAGATCTTTATGTATCATTCTAATTGGTACTTGTAAGGAAAAGACCAACATAAAAGGCCCTAATGCAATACAAGTAGACAATCCTTTGAACCTAACCAAAGGCGAATTAGACACTATATTAGTGACATGTACATGAAACACTATGCTTTTTATGTTCAGCACCTGCGCCATAAGCTTATCTTTAGGGCCTCTGGTATGGGGTCTTTGTCAAGGAAACAGATCACTCCAAAAGCACTCTGCCATTCCATAAGAATGGAATCACACCTGTGCCAACAGCTCTCACGTCAACGCTCAGACCCTGAAGAAACATCAAGACAATGGCTTGTGTCATCCCCCAAGCCCCTATTGTATGTTCTGTGTGGCTGTTTCATATCTGTGGTAAGATACAGTAATTAAGTGGGACTTCATAGGTGACATTTTAATTGCTCTATTTACCTTCTATTATTTAGTCAATGTGTTATAACATTTGTTTAAGCAAGCAATGCTATATCAGGGCACAGCAGCAGCAAAAAGCAAAACACCACAAAAAACATTACTTTTTTGCCTATGTTAACATAGGCCTAGTGAAGTAAGTAAAAAAAAAAACACTTTTGAACAAATAGACGTGAGGCTGGATAATTTTCTATAATTACCTCTGATTAAATGTCTCATCTTTTATTCTTTTTATCAGGTCAGATTTAATGCTGAAAGTGCGCGCACAATGCGAGACTTTGATATTCAGTTTCTGCATCCGATTGGAATGTTCCATTCGGTTTTGTTTTCATCTCCTGAGGGTAGGGAGTTCTTTAATAGTCTGCTTAGACATGATTAAGCCTCGTCCCCTGTATTGTATCTTTTAGTAACACTACCTTCTTAAAAATCACATGGAACAACTTCTTCTTGTGAAGTACAATTGCTCTGATCTCAAAGATATCCGTATCTAGCCCACACAGAGATCACTGGTAGCCTCCTAAAGAAGCAGGGACATGCGTGCATGTTCAAAGGTTGGGCATGATCGCCTCTATTGTTGCCAAAACGAAAAAAATGTGGTTTGCAATCTATTTAACAGCCCACTCGTGTTATACAACACAACATGATTTTAATGACAATTGTCCCGATACAGTAATGACTGAATAAAAGCATGTTAACGTTGTTGTCAAGCAGACTGCAGGCAAATGACACCTGTCACATTTTGCATCAGGGTAACTCTAGGCTGCTCTTCGAAGGGGGAGAGGCTTCTCCGAAGCGGAGCACTACAAGTGATGAGATACGAACACCTCCTTCCTCCGTGGTATATTTTGGCTGCAAATGATTTCACACAATAGAAGATACAGCTGTTCTATAACGCGTTCTGTCCATTTGCCACGATTCAGAGACGGGTGGGTAGCAACACCAAATAACTCACGAACAACAATTTTTAGCTTACATTACCATCAAATTGGCACAGGTAATATCGCGCCGCTCACACTTTATCTCCCCAGACTGATGAGATTGAGGCAACAATTAGTCGATCAAGCGTCCAATATTACAGTTGAAAATCTAGAATCTATCTTGAACTCGTTTTCTTTGGCCGTTTCACTTGGAGCTTGTGTACTTCGTTACGGCTTTAGTACCTTCGGAGACGGCGTGCTTGGCCAACTCACCGGGCAAAAGCAAGCGCACCGCAGTCTGAATTTCTCGGGATGTAATTGTCGAACGCTTGTTGTAGTGGGCAAGACGTGACGCTTCGCCTGCGATGCGCTCGAAGATGTCATTAACAAAAGAATTCATTATGCCCATTGCTTTGGAGGAGATGCCAGTATCTGGGTGGACCTGCTTTAACACTTTATATACATATATTGCATAGCTCTCTTTCCTCGTTTTGCGTCGCTTCTTTTCTCCTTTCTTCTGTGTCTTGGTGACAGCCTTCTTAGATCCCTTTTTAGGGGCAGGTGCAGATTTGGCTGGGTCTGGCATCGCTTGGCTTCGTTTCACTCAATAGAAATTAACGCTCACTCTGTCAACGTGCCACACTAATATTTATAGTGCTATCATGTAAATTTAGCAACACAAAATATGCATTTCCATTGGCCGTTGGGTTAACGTCATATGCTTGAGATTCTATCATTGGTGAAAACAGTGCGATACAAAATGACCAATCAGATAAATCTTAGCAGTATATATAAGAATACAAGCTTACATCATTGTTTTTGGAGTTGTTTTGGAGAGTCTGTAAGATAGCCGACCTCATATGATCGAAAAGTAATCGAAGAATTTTGTATAAATCATGTCTGGGAGAGGCAAAACTGGAGGGAAAGCTCGGGCCAAGGCGAAATCACGGTCGTCAAGAGCTGGTTTACAGTTCCCTGTTGGACGCGTTCACAGACTGCTTCGCAAAGGTAACTACGCCGAACGCGTTGGCGCTGGAGCTCCGGTTTATCTGGCAGCTGTGTTGGAGTATCTGACAGCTGAGATCCTGGAATTGGCCGGCAACGCCGCCAGAGACAACAAGAAAACAAGGATCATTCCGCGCCACCTGCAACTAGCTGTACGCAACGACGAAGAACTTAATAAACTCCTTGGTGGTGTGACCATTGCTCAGGGAGGAGTACTGCCAAACATCCAGGCAGTTCTTTTGCCTAAGAAAACGGAGAAGCCAGCAAAAAGCAAATGATCCCAAGAACCATGGGCTTGCTTGAAAACGCTGCGCCTCTGAGGAAAGGCAGTCTGTAAAGACTTTCCGAAAGGACATTGATAAAATGCTGTTTAAGATTGAAAACAGAAAATGTTGCGTGATTTGTAAATTGTGTTAAGTTAATTTTCGTTTGCTTTAACAGTATCAGTTGTTTGACGCACTCCATGAACAGGACCAAACAGGTATGAGCATACAGCACAACGACGAACAGCCATTTTGGACCTCTGTGTGAATGGTAAAGTGAAGGGGAATTCATGCCATGAACTTGTCACTCCTTGGCCAGTGACGGACAGTTTGGAAACAACGTATCGCCATAGACAGACGGATGTCAGATAGTTTTTATTTTCGCTTTAGGCCTATTCGTTGTGCAGAAATGTGGTAAATTGTGTTTTCAATAAATGTTTCGTTAAGGTGTTTAAAGTTCCATTGTCTTACTGCATACTCATTGTAAACAGCCCACAAAACACATACGCACGGACAACTTTTACGCACGGAGAAGAAATTATCTGGTACGATATACCAATTAAATGCAATGGGAGTAGTCTGACACCTAGAGGGCAGTTTTTGTCATTGCAGCCACGAAGCATAATATAATGCGTCCAAAACCAGTAAGAGGTAACCAACAGAGATCATGTCATTAAACGTTTATGTCAGTCGAGTAATGTTGTAGCATTGTACCATCATATGGCCCTTCTCAAAGTTCATGTAGAAGTCTAACTTTGCAACAAATCTTGGGTTAGATCAGTGAAAAGGCTGGATGTCTAAATTAATAACCCAATGGAAAAAAAGTTTAATTATTAAAATTATTATTATATTTGGCACACCTTAATGTGTATCAGACCAAATAATATGTCATTGCAATTTGGTACAATGCAGTATCATCTTATCCACATATTTTATTTAAAGTCAAACGATTAATAGGCTGTTACTGGTACCTGGTATCTGTTATTTATTTATTCAGAAGCATTTAGTAGAGCACAGTTATGGCCAGGGCAATGTAGTAAAATTTTTACATGATTTACATGTGAACCTCTATTATTATGATTGTGACAGTTCACAGGGAACAAATCTGTTATAAAAAATATTAATATATTATTAATAGATCTGAAATAGTAAGTCTAAGTAAATAGGCAAACTAAAATTGCTGGTTTTGAAAGACACAAAATAGAGTCAGATCAGTGTTGTTGGGGCACATTTTTAATTGTCTAGAACTCACAGTTAGGCTCAGTGCTTGTGCACAGAATTAGAGTCAGTACTTCCATGACCTTTTAAGTATTTATCAGATTGGATATACACTTAAGGTGTTCAGGGATAGAGAGTATTGGCCTTTCTCCTTTAGTCAACCTCCTCGATGGTTGGTCCGGAGGATCCACCACCACCTGGGGCAGCACCAGCTCCAGGGAAGCCACCGGGCATTCCACCAGGCATGCCTCCAGGCATCCCACCAGCACTCTGGTACAGCTTGGTGATGATGGGGTTGCAGACCTTCTCCAGCTCCTGCTGCTGGTGCTCATACTCATCCTTCTCAGCAGTCTGGTAGGATTAGAGGGTAAATGGGTGAATATTAAGGTGATTTATATATTGTGAAAAGGATGTTTGGAAACATTGAAAACACATAATAACAATAATGATATTTTCATTATGAAGTATTGCTCACCTGATTCTTGTCAAGCCAGCTAATGACCTCATTGCACTTGTCGAGAATCTTCTGCTTGTCCTCGTCACTGATCTTGCCCTGCAGTTTCTCGTCCTCCACGGTGGACTTCATGTTAAAGGCATAGGACTCCAGCGAGTTCTTCGAGGACACCTTCTCACGCTGGACATCATCCTCGGCTTTGTATTTCTCAGCCTCCTGGACCATGCGCTCAATGTCTTCCTTGCTGAGACGACCTAATCAGAGGTTTACATAGCAGGTTGATCAAACAGAGGAATGGAGTCAAGGCTCAATTTATGACACACACATACACACACACACACTCTACCAGTCTACTACAATGTGAAGAAATAGAAAGTCACCCTTGTCATTGGTGATGGTGATCTTGTTCTCCTTGCCAGTGCTCTTGTCCACAGCAGAGACATTCATGATGCCATTGGCATCGATGTCAAAGGTCACCTCAATCTGAGGAACACCACGGGGTGCTGGAGGGATGCCAGTCAGCTCGAACTTGCCCAGCAGGTTGTTGTCCTTGGTCATAGCACGCTCACCCTCATACACCTGTGAAAATGACAAAGGTTAATCAAAGGTAACTGACAGCATGCAGTCTGACAGATAAGTAAGGTCAATATGTAACCTCTGAACTTACAGCCTTTGGGATGACATTAAAGAATAGCATGCCACAACAGACACTTCCAGGTCAAACCACATTCTGCAGTCACTATTTCCACTGACCTGAATGAGCACACCAGGCTGGTTGTCAGAGTACGTGGTGAAGGTCTGGGTCTGCTTGGTTGGAATGGTGGTGTTGCGCTTGATCAGTACAGTCATGACGCCACCAGCGGTCTCGATACCCAGAGACAGGGGAGTGACATCAAGAAGCAGCAGGTCCTGGACATTCTCTGACTTGTCACCAGAGAGGATAGCAGCCTGGACAGCTGACAAGGGGAAAGAAGGATGCATTTCAGAAATCTGACCTGCCATGAAAAGGTATTCAATAAAATGTCAAGTTTCGCTCAGACATCCAAGGAAGGTCTCTGTGCCATCTTTGGTTTGTCAACTTCTGGTGGAAACTGCAAATGGCTGGACATCAGCTTCATCACAGCGTTAACCATTATTTAAATATATTTAGTATATACGACACACATACCAGCACCATAAGCAACAGCCTCGTCGGGATTAATGCTCTTGTTGAGCTCCTTGCCGTTGAAGAAATCTTGCAGAAGTTTCTGGATCTTGGGGATACGAGTGGAACCACCGACGAGGACGATGTCGTGGATCGCGGACTTGTCCAGTTTGGCGTCACGGAGGGACTTCTCAACTGGGTCCAAAGTGCCACGGAAGAGGTCAGCGTTGAGCTCCTCAAAACGAGCCCTGGTGATGGAGGTGTAGAAGTCGACACCCTCGTACAGGGAGTCGATTTCAATGCTGGCCTGAGTGCTTGATGACAGGGTGCGCTTAGCTCTCTCACAGGCGGTGCGGAGACGGCGGACAGCTCTCTTGTTGTCACTGATGTCCTTCTTGTATTTGCGCTTGAACTCGGCAATGAAGTGGTTGACCATACGGTTATCGAAGTCTTCACCGCCCAAGTGAGTGTCTCCAGCTGTAGATTTGACTTCAAAGATTCCGTCCTCAATGGTCAGGATCGACACGTCAAAAGTGCCACCACCAAGATCAAAGATGAGGACGTTCCTTTCAGCACCAACCTGCAGGACATGGAGAACATTTTGATCATGTCTTCTAATGCAATCACCTAATTGAAACAACTGAATGAGTAAGGAAAGTTCCTGTGAGAAATTCACAGTAAGTAATCTGAATCTCAATCAGAGCGGACATCCTTTTCCTCATAAATGTCTCTTGCTAACACAAAGTCTTTGGCACAGAGGGTTGCCAGCTTCTTTTGGAAACCTAATTGCTAATCAAAGCAAATTAGTTAATATGCCTCGACAATTATCTCCTTTAAATGTATCAATTTAAAAGTATCTATCATTATATCCACTGCAGTACAGTGGTAGTTAGCAAAGGCATTTTTAACAAATAAGAACTGACAAATTAAAATGTTACCTTCTTGTCGAGTCCATAAGCAATAGCTGCAGCTGTGGGCTCATTGATGATACGGAGCACATTTAGGCCTGAGATTGTTCCTGCATCCTTGGTAGCCTGACGTTGAGAGTCATTGAAGTAGGCTGGTACCGTAATGACAGCGTTGGACACCGACTGCATAACAATGTAAGTTTGGAGAATAAGAAAAATAAGGTCACATTTGTCTGGTCAGAAAGAAACACACAATATTTGTTTTAGTTGTGATGTATTCACTTGAGACTCACTTTTCCCAGGTAGGCTTCAGCAATCTCCTTCATCTTGACCAGGACCATGGAGGAGATCTCTTCAGGGTAGAAGCTCTTGGTCTCTCCCTTGTATTCAACCTGCACCTTGGGCCGCCCGCTATCACTGATGACGGTGAAGGGCCAATGCTTCATGTCAGACTGGACAACCGTATCTTCAAACCTCCTGCCAATCAAACGCTTGGCATCTGAAGAACATGGGCATACAGACAGAGAAATTAATGAATGTAACATGGCACAAAATCAATAAAAGCTTTCTTGAGGAAAAAAAATCTTTTTTCTTGATTGCTTTGATGCAGCCATCTCTTCGGAATCCACATTTTCAAATCAGTTAACGCAAAGACCTAAACAGAAACACCCTGCCCTTCTGTTTGCAGAAGACTAATGGTGACAAAACATTTAAAACATGCAGCAAAAGCATTTTTTTTTCAATCATGACACAAAGAAGGACAAAATGCAGTGCTCCTTAGCAATCAAGAAAAACGTATTAAGTTCATACAAAATCACTCTTACCGAACACTGTGTTTGTGGGGTTCATGGCTACCTGATTCTTGGCAGCGTCTCCGATGAGACGCTCTGAATCAGTGAAGGCAACATAGCTAGGGGTGGTCCTATTGCCCTGGTCGTTGGCAATGATTTCAACTTTGCCATGCTGGAAAACCCCGACACAGGAGTATGTGGTCCCAAGATCGATGCCAACTGCAGTTCCTTTTGACATGATTTCTGTTGCAAATTAAAAAAAATGAATGTATAGCATTTTGTTTATATGTTACTGATAAGAATTACATATTGATATTGAACTACCAATAGAGTGCTTACTCTATGCACTAATCACATATCACTGCTTTTCCAAAGATACCTTATCCAAGCATTTTCTTCCCATCTTAATATACGGTCCATATCTTGCTTGGAGCAAAAAGTGCACACTTCTGCCTGAGTATGCTAGCCTGCTGTTGTTTTATCAAACACTTTCAAATATCCCACTACCTAAAACTAGGTCAGTTAGCAACTGAATCATTAACTGAGATGAAGGTAATAATATATTTATCACTGAAGCTCAGGCTGCGGAGTGGGGTGGGCCAAAATATTCCTTTCGCATCATTTTGCATTTACAGTTTAGCCAATACATTTATTGCCAATTGAAATATTCTTAATCAACAGCACGGCATCAGATGTAGGCTATCGCGTGTGTTTCGAGCGATAATGCGATTTGTCAGGGATGATCCCACGCCATCTGGAAATGAACGCCTGTACCCTCCCCCATCTGCGCTTCTGAAGGACAAAATGCTTACTGCGGTAGGGCTTGCGCTCTGCCTACATCCGAACGTCATCGGCTACCGGTGCCGGCCATTTGCCTGTACTGCAGTGCTCACAGCATCTTGTTAGCCTGACAGACAGCAGCGTATCCTGACCAATGTATTGTAAAATATAAAATAAAATATATTCGATACACCCTGACTGTAACAAGCTTGTCGTCGTGTTCCACCAGCCCAGAACAAACGACACCAAATTACAGTTCAGAACACCGTGAAAATATTCCTACCAAATAAGCAGTCTAGAAAATCCATTAAACTATTCACATTAACATAAACTATAACTATATGCATGGAACTATATAAGGCAATGGTAATATGGTAATAATTCTTTACCTGTATTTGGGATGATGCCTCTGTTAAGAGAACCGTTTGCTGTCTCCCACACTGCAGCAGAGCGACGGTCGCTGAAATAGCCCGTTCCGTATATCCGCACTCAGCTGTAAACCAATCAGATGCCTCGCTGTGAGGAAGACTCCTCTCTGCACCTGTCAGAAGAAATGTGTAAGCCTTCGAGTACTTTCCAGGATCTTTAACATTAAACTGCTCATATTGTAGAATCGATAGCTTGTCTATTTTGTGGTCTACACATGGCTAAACTGTGAGCATGTTTGTGTCGTAGCATTTTCTATAAAGAAGAGGAAAAAAATGAATAAACTAAAGAGGTCATGCAGAGATTAGACCAAAATAGCCCAAGAATTTTCTAGAGATGCCTTCACTTCCAGTTCACGTTGGGCTTTGAGTCTGGCCTGTTTAGAATAGCCTCAAGGCCGCATCAAATAGGCATATATATAGGCTAAATAGATGGATCCGTGTCTGTGCATTTCAGTAATGGCAATGGCTTTGACGATAAGGATAATGGAAATGTTGAGTTGAGTTTAGTGACCTGTGACAAGGCCGGTCGCAGAATTTATTTACAGTATCAGACCATGTTAAAGCAGAACATGTATATAGGCTATGTAGCAGAGTGACGATATACATCCAGGACAGTTAATGCCAAGATTTTATACTACATGGTGCAATTTACAACTTCTCCTGTCACTAGCATCCAATCTAATATGATGACAGTTCTACTTGTCACCACATGGTGGCATTATTCAGCATATCTATCCTTGATATGCCTTGGTGAGCAGAGTAAACATGCCCACACCGCCTGATTGTGCCTGAATTAAATTCTAATACATTACGCTAGTAGCCTATATAGTTACTTTAAATGGTGCATGACTGCGTGTATAAATTAGGATAACATGAAATACTATTAGTTCACCTCAAAATAGATAGTTTGTCAGGTTCTAAATCTGTCATGCAATGAGACACATTACGTTTAATGTTTATGAAACTTAATTTAGCAGATCAAAACCCATAATAAAATCACTGTTCTGACTAGTGAGGTAGACTTTGAAGATAGTACTTGTGTTTTCTTGACGTACTGTACTTGGAAACTGCATCTTCAGACTTGATGAGACAGACATAATGAAACACAGTATGGTCAATCACAAAAGCAGTAGGATATGGGAGAACTCAAAGCAGCACAATGTAGTGACTTCAGGCACCAATCACAAGGACAGTTCCACTGAAACAAGTCAAGGTTATTTGCCTTGCCCAAAGACACAGTGTTAGTCAGATGGACCAGACTGTCTCACTTCGCTTCACTATGGTCAAACAGTCTGGACACTCTCCGTAGGCATATGTTAACTTTGTGGTGGGTGGGAACTTTAAACCTATTCAGTCTGCCTTCAATTTCTGTTCACTGAGGAGGGGTTGTAGATGGGAAATAAAAATAAAGTTTAGAAAAGTCTGTAAAAGCGATAAAACTGAGACTGCCTCTTAGTGTTCATTTGTGTAAAGAATATTTATAGTTCTCCAAATGACATATAAGTTGGTCATGCATGATTTCCAATTGACCTTAAACCTTATGTAGTGGTAAACTTGCTTATAAAACAGCATTGAGTCCTCATTCTCTTAAGCCAACTCTTCAGGCTACTCTATTAGGAGGTTTGTCTAGATTAACTTACCCAAGTTTATCACTTAACCATCAGCTTGGAATATCTCCCAAGATCTAAAAGTTTCATTTTAAAGTATGTCATCAACTGACCGTGATCATAATGAGATTCCCACTAAATGGCTTCAGAAAAGGATCTCATACCCCATCTTTAAATTAATTTGAAGAGGGAAAAAAAAGTCCAGTCACCAGTCACTACTTTTAACACAACACACACACACATACACACACACACACACACACACACACACACACTCTCTCTCTCTCTCTCTCTCACACACACAAACACACACACACACACTGTTACATCTTAGGAGAAAAAAAGCACAATTTATGTTTATGTATATTTTACAGTAGTTCCTTTTCACACATTCAGAATATTTGCATTACAGTACAGGTTACAGAAAACTGTCTTGTTTTGAAAGCAAGGTTTTGCATTTTGTTGTCATTATGAGTTATGAGTTATTGAAAGTACTCACTGACCTTCCCACAAATTGTGTAGTTTGAAGGAAAAAATTGGTTTAGCTGCATGTTTTTAATGTTTTGCCACCATGAAAGCCTTTTGTAAACAAAATGTGTAATTTTGTAATTTGTTATTTTGCTGTAGGCCTACACGTTAACTGATTTGAAAACATGAATTTTAAAGTGACTGCAGTATCATATCAAGAAAAACTGTACAGTAAAGAGGAAACGGAAACTCTAACATGGCTTCCTGTTGTCTGCAGAGGGGGGCTCAGTGATATTTTTACAAATGGAGATGGTTATTGGGGTTGTATTATACTGTTCTTCATTTTACATCTTAATAACAGAGATAGATATGTATGTATGTATGTATGTATGCATGCATGCATGGAAGTATGTATGTATGTATCTGTTTATCTATCTATCTATTTAGATATGTTTTTGAAATAGCTCCATAGCTCATAGACAAGCAGACACAGTAACTCAACACCCTACAGCTCATCAGATAAACAGCAACAATCCCTCAACACAACACACACAGAATCCATACAGGTCATTTATCTATCTATCTATTAAACACAAGTGAAATATTGATAAACATATACAACCTACAGCTCTTTGACTTGTCTAGGAGTCTAGGAGGAATATGCGTAAAAACAAAAAACACAAACAAACAAACCCAAAGTTGACTTGATCTCTAATCACTTATTTGGGACTGAGTAGCATGTCATGTCAACTAATAGGGACTACACAGAAATCTTGATCAAAATAAAGCATATTTGGATTAGCTGACTTGCCAATTAGTATACTCAAGGTAATATAAACACAAGCATGACTTAATGAGACTGTGACACAGTGAGAGAGAAGTAGAGTTCACAGAGGATTCCCCATGTTAAGTCCATATTAAGTTATAGATTTAAATGAGTGGAAATCCCAGAACCCTTGTGGTGATGTCATGGGCGTTGAGTACGCTACAAAAAGCATCGGCTAGAGAGGAAGTACTCAGAGATCAAGGCTGACAATGAAGATGAGACAAGTAACAGATTTCACCTTCCTTGTTATGATACTCTTTGGTAAGTCAAATCTCTTTTCAACATGAATTCTTCAGATGAACACCATAAAGTAGAGTTTAGTTGAGTCATAGAGTAGGCAAGAAAAAAACACCTACTGTTCATACACCAAACGATGCAAAGTGAGTATCTCTAAGCAACAGGGTTTATCATTCCTTTGGTATTTGGTTGAACTTGTGTAATTAATTGCTAGATGACTTCTAAATGTCATCACTTATCAGCACCAAGATACATTGAATTCACAAAGATATCTTCTGCCTGTGTTTGCAAAGGGATTACATAGCAATATATTTTTCACTAATTAGTTAGATTAAATAGTTAATTAAAGTCACTAGCTTGAAATGGAGATGATACATTTTATGACATGCAGTGCTGTAAATGAAATAGCAATTCTTTAATACATTAGATATATTAATTTAGAAGGTGCTTTTATTCAAAATGTCGTATAGTTGAGGAAGTACCGATATACATTTACATCTGCATGTATGTATGTTCATGGGTATCAAATCCATGAGTTTGGTAGTTCTTTACTTTACCTGTTGTTCTACAACCGAAGCCACAAGAGCACAGCAGACAGGATTTGCGGAGCAGAATCATGCAGATAACAGGGAGCATTTGTTCTCTGTACTACCGCTCTCTTGCAGTCAAATGTATAGCGCAGTCATACATCTATGATTAATGTAAATCATACTGTACATGGAAATGGCCTACTCAACCTGAGACACTTTACACGTGAGACACATGCATTTACCCTGAGGTGTGTGAATGCAGAGGAGGTGTCTGCTTTGATACCTTAACTTTCCCCTCACTGCTTTCACTTTAGCCACTCTGTCTCTGCCACCATTTCCTGTGGCAGGTTTTTGTTTATAGCTCTCTTAGTTGTACAGTCTGCCTTTTTTGGTGTTGGAGGTGTAGTAGACTGTATTGCTACCAGCGACCAGAGAGGAGGAGACTAACCACACTCCCCCCTCTGTTTCCTCTCCCACCCCCAGTGGTGGAAAGGTTGCACTTGTTGAGTCAGAGATGTGAGAAGAGTGGTCGTCTCTTCTGCCATGACTACTTTCCAGTGCCCCCGTCCTTCACTCCTCCTGACCTCAGAGCTCAAATTAATTAGGCCACTGTTCACATGCCTTTTCACCATATTTGTCACAGACTTTGACCTTGTTTTTTTTTTTTTTTGCTTGACTCATGTTTATGGTTGTCACAAAACGATCACAAAAGGCAGCCTAAATAGAGACAGCCAACCCAGTTTGGTCCAGTTGATATGGATACCTGCACGCCACAATCCATATTAATATGTTTACTGAAACATTTTGACTTTCGTCCAGAAAAAGTAAAAACTGTCCATGCTGCTTATATTTAACACCATTTTCTTCTGTTTTGTCTCTACATAATAGATATAGGGATGGCATCAGCTATAACACATGTTACTGTGATGAAGGGTGAGACATTAACCCTGAAATGTGAGACGAAACCAGGCAATATGGATTGGAAAAGTAAAGATGGTGTACTCCTGTTTTTCAACAATATACAAGGTGGGATTCAAATCCAAGATGCAATTTCATGACAGAAGAAAGTTTTGAATCCTTAATAACTATTAGCATGTTTTTAAAAAATCCAGTTTGCATGGCAACATGTTTAGAGAGAGACCAGCTACTATATAAATATATAAATGCTTTAATAAAACAGTCATCGGGGAAAAGCACAGCATCTGTTGTTTAACTGAAGTGATGAATGACAACTGTTCAACTCATATCAATCTAACATGAATTGTAATACAACAGTGGTAACCAGTGGCCAATTTATTAACATTGCATCTCTGATTTGGATTTACAGCTTACCAGGATCCCAGATACAGCATCCACAGTTTTTCTGATTCAGGCTACACATTAATGGTGTCTTCTGTTAAGTTCAATGATGAAGGCATATATACATGCTACCATTACAGTCCCAATGGACCACATGTCTTTGTAAGGCGATTCAATGTGACAGTGTTGGGTAAGTTGTTTTGTTCAGGTTATGCATACAAAGTCTAGATGGTGTCCATATTTTATACATGTTTTAGTTTGTGTTATGAAATATCTGATATATGTTGTCTTTGTTGTAAACCTAAAGGTGCCCCCAAAATAACATCAAATAAGCATGGAGACCGAACTCTTGTAAAATGTTCAGCAAAAGGAAATACACCTCCTAAAATATCCTGGGAGGTTGGGAATAGCATTGATCTTGAAGGTAAGAGTACATGCACACAGTATCTTTTAATCATTTAAGACATTGTCCTTATTGTCCAAAATATGCATTAAACTAAACAATGTCTTCCATGAACCTGAATCTATTTAGTCTTGGTAATTTATTGATAAACTATTCACTATGTGGTGCGATGACATGACAGTTCCGCTGCTCTACACAAACAGAAGAGCAAGATATATTATGTCAATGCCCCCCATATGTCTCGCTTAAAGCCGTATAGCTGAAGTGAAAGTGGCTGACAAAGTTCAGGGGTGGACAGAGAGCAAACTCATGGTTAGCACATTGTTTTCTGGCGCCACTGAAATGGATGAAATTTCTCACATGTGAGTCAAGTGGCGATGTTGTGTAAGGCATTTCACCAGAATACCTTATTTTCACTTTTCACTTAGCTCGACCACAGCTTTCTTATAAAGAAAAAACAGGCAAATGGATCACAGAGGATACTATAAGTGTCAAAGTTCTCAGGTGGAAGGAAACATTGAAATGTGTGCTTCACCATCCTTCTCTGCCTGGTTCTCTTGGAGTCAGATTTATGACCCTAGAAAACAAAAGTAAGTAGGCCTTATTTTCTTTTTCACACCACGTGATGTCAGAATCAACTTTACCAAGATGATTTAAAAAATTAATTAATTAAAAACCATAAAGGTAAAATGGCAACTTCTAGATAGCCATGCCTGAATGAGGATTTTGAGGATGTATTCCTGAGGCACCGCGCTAATTAATGCTAAAAGAGGGAAATTAAAGTCCCTCCTCGCCCCTCACACTGTGTGACATGAGAAACTCATGATACAGTTTCCCTATTTTAGGCCAGTGGGTATTTCTGAGAGAGAGAAAAAAAAGAGGAAATGATATATGTGGTCTGCAATCAAAAGCAGCAACTTTCAGTGTGGACTTTTAGGGACTTTTGAAGTTGTTTACAAACAGTCCTTAAAATGGTGTTTGAGGAAATTGCATACACTTCCCAGAAATGAAAACCTACAGTATTCCTCATTTCACCTGCAGATATTGTTTTAAAAATGAGAAACTATTGGATAATCTAATGATTCTTTCTTATCCCACAGATTTGAAGCCATCCACAACACAAGCAAGCAGCACAACACAGTTGTCAACATCACTGACATTTCACAGTACAGATTCACCAGATGTATCAACACATTTCAGTGTCACAGGTACAAGATTTTTTTTTTTTCTCTGTCAGTAACATGAATTATTGATCCCTCAAAAGATGTGGTTACTCTCATAACTCATCAGTTATATTAGGTGGGTTCGTTAGAAAGTGGGCTTGTGGGAAATTGGCATTTGAATAGTTTGGTTTGACCTTGTGGTTTCCAAACTGCCCACACATAAATGACAGACGGTGGTGGTCATAGGGAACTTACAGAAAGTCACATGTCCCCCAATCATATCTATGGGAAAGAAGAAGTAGGCTAGTCGATACTTCATTTGTTAGAGCTCCATCTTGTGGTGTAATTTTGCATTGTTAGAAGTATCATATTGAAATTGTGATGATTTCTTTTAGTCCAAATTGTATGTGTGTTGTACTTAGTTTGTTTTTATCTGTCCAGGAGGGACGGAGTATACAGAAACCACTAGCTTGGAAGCCAGCCAGAGCACAGATACAAACATCAATACAAGAGGGCCAGAGGGCCCTGAGGGCACCACTTCAGTGTTGATCAACACCAGCTCCACATTAGACAACTCCACATCTGTAACCGAAAATGACACCAGGGATTTCAATAAAGGTAAAATCCTGTCATATTTGTGCAGCCTACATAACACCCAGAGAAAATTACAACACCAATGACGATGACAATTGGTAACACATTTTCACTTGATCTCCTTTATCCCAGGAATCTATGAGAAAGCCCCTCCAGAAAAACGACAGGGTGGGGGCTCATCATCACTCTTTATCTGTGCTGTGACAGTCCTCATTTTCTGCCTGCTGATAGTAGTCACGTTCCTTGTTGTCAAGTTGAGAAGAGCACACATGAAATGGAAATTAGGTAAGTGTCAACAGTGGCAAGTTTCAGGCCATTGGCTATTGACATCATACATCAAGTTATATCTAAGTTCTAATAAAACGTTTTTCTGTTTTTTTTTTTTCATATAGAAAAAGAAGAATCAGATCAGTCTGTGGAAAGTGGCAAATCAAAATCAAGTGGGGAAGAGAGCAAGCCTAAAGTATCCATTGGTAGGTTACCTAATCAAATTGCACTATGCAAATTCAGACTTTGTTACCATGTTCCACTTCATTTTATTTCTATTTTCTTTCATTTACAATTACATTTTAATATATCTTGTACTCTCTAGGTTTCCTTAAGAGCAATTTCAGAAAATACAAGGCTGGGGAAGGTGCCCTGGGTAAACAAACTTCAGCTTCAACATCAGCATCAACATCAACATCAGCATCAGCATCAAAACCAGTATCAGCTGCAACATCACACACAGTAGAGGTGACGGTTGAAAATCACACCAGCAATGGTGTGCATCATTCTCAAAACCACAGAGCTGCAGCAAGCCCAGTGAAAGAGACTGAACTATGAAGTTAAACTTTCATGACGTTTTTTTTTTTTTTTGCTTTGTTTTGTTTTGTTTTGTTATGGTGGGCCATTGGTGCTAAAGTTCATGTCCATTTTTGATGGAATGTTAATATGCAATATGTGTGTTGAATTGTGCCATTATGTCAGATGTTGAATGTAAATGTTTTTTTCCCTGAAAACGTAATTTTGTAAATTATCTTAAATGAATGCTGTGTATTCGTTACATATAGCCTAGCTAAACAGCAGAATGTAAGTGTTGTCAATAGAGACTGTGGCTTTGCTCCAATAAAGCTATTTTTGTAATTCATCATCATTCTTGAGATTTTGTTCTGAATGTGCTTAATGCAACTGAGTTAAAGTAACATGATCCCAGAGGAAGTCCATGGGTCATAGAGATAACCTTGAACAGGCCAAGTGTACAATGCATGCCTGAGACAACCCTGCATCAGTTGAGTTGGTTAGTTGCAACAAATGGCCTACATATTCAAGATAATCTAAGTTTCTTGTCTTAGAAATGAGCAAATATATATAGCACCAAACTGAATCAGCTTTGCAGACAGATGTTAAAGCTAAAATATTAGTAGGCCCTGTCCTTGTCACTGCAGCCCACGCAGGCCTCATTCACACAGCAATCAGCGTAGTCACGGTGCAAAATAGTTACTGTGCATTCGAGGTACGTGTGTGCCTGTGTGCTCACAACATTGTCCTGTGCAAACCAACGGCCCTCATTTAACGCTTACTACGTTCATATCACATATGGTATGTGTAAAAAATAGAACTGCTCCTATTTGTAGGCCCCTTCATTCACTGGAATCAGTGAGTTTGACACATATGCAATTTGAATGCACCTGTGTGTTCTGTGAGTTCTATTTTTTAGGTGTTCCGCGTATGGTATAAACATGGTCTTCCTAGACTTTGAACAAGGCAGCCAGTTTGGGCAAGAGACCATTTCTGGTGTGTACACTCTGATTGCTGTGTGAATGAAGCCTGAGGCGTCATGTTAGCCCTGCAGCCCTGCACACTATTGCATGTCATCACAAAAACCTTACTGCGTCTCTCAGCACTACAGTCAAAGAAGCATGGAAAAGATACAAAGACACACAGCCATACAACCCTATGGCCATAACCCTATAACCCTAGGCCATACAAGGCAAAAACCCAGCAACATGGCCACTATAACCTCCTTGTTGTCTGAGGAGGAAAAGCAGAAGCATTGACAGATACAGATTTCTAGACTGTCAAACTGTCAGAAATTCACTCCATGAGGATGGTGCGAGGGAGATATTGGGATATCAGTGCTCAGCAATGTGCAGCTCAATTATCTTTCTCCTTGGAAAACCAAAATGGCCACGTCCTTCATTACACCCCATTCACCTAAAAGAGGAGAACTGGACTCTGAACAGATAAATGTGAAAGGGTTGGGTCCTTAGAGCCTTTGCAAGATCTTAGTGATGCAGCAGACCTTGTGTTCAGCCAACAGGACAATGCCCAACCTTATGTGGTTAGAGTTCCTAGATAATGAAGAAACTGATGTTTCGTGGTCCTTGAATTTCCCAGATTTTAATCCAGTTGGACCCTTGTCACAGGCAAACACAAACGTTAATAATGACACTTTCAAGGGTCCATTGAGCACTACTGAGACATATATCATGCATCTAAGATCATTAATGGTCACAGTACGCAGGCCACTTGATGATCCCCCTAGGACACTCTCACATCAGAAGCATACAAAGATGGAGATGCCGTGGCTCAGTAGGCCAAGGCGTCATATCAGAAATCAAGGACCTGGGTTTGAGTCTGACTCAAGGTCATTTTCCAATCCTTCTCTTTCTCACACTCATTTCCTGTCCCTCTATAGTCTATAGTCCACAATAAAGGCAAAAATAACTTTTTTAAAAACAAGCATGAAAATATATTGTTTGGATCTGCACATGGATTTATGGGGGCCATAGCCAGATTGCTTTGATGAAATTCACATAAACTGTATTCCGTTTCTGCATATTCCATTCCCCTTTTCATCTTTTTGTGAAGTGGATTTTTTTTTTAAGTCTTTTTAAATGCAAACAGACAAAATCTGATTTCTGAATCTGATCTGAAACCCCCCCCCCCCCCCCCTCCAGACATCATTTATATTACCCTCATGGTAGAGTAGCCCGTAGATATCTATGGGGTAGCCCATAGGGTAGCCTTCCCCAAATTTCCGCTTGGTTCTTTAGGGGTGGGCCAGAGCTCGGTTCACTGTTCTGCTGTGATTGGTCGAAGGGCTTCTTATAAAAAGTCTCTTCACCGGCACCCTTTCTCTCTCTCTCCAGGCGGGGCAGGAAGTCGAACGACGATAAGGCGCCCAGATAATTTAACACAAACATCCCATTATTTAAGAAGGTACGTATTTTTCAGTATTTCCATCTGTTCATCAACATGGACGCGATATTAGTTTTTTATTTCATGAAGAAGATATGCCTGAAAAGACTGAAAATGAACGTCAGCTAGCATAGTTAGCCAACGATGGTAATCTTAGCACTAGCGCTTAACGCTTAGTGGTTATTGTTGTGCCAATGCCGGTTGGAAGCGACTACTGAGCAGACGTATGTACTTCTGCTATGCTAACTCTGTGTAACACAGTGTTGTGTTTTATAGTAGATTGTGGCTCTTAGAATTGGAGTTTGCTAACTGAAAGACGTTGACATTAATTATAGACACCCAAAATATTGATGTTGGCTAACGTTGCCCAACTTGATAGAGCTTCGTTAAAGCGAACATCGATGTTTCTTTTCTACTTGGAGCAGGCGTTCACTTTCAATTTAGACTCGGTGGAAATGCCCTTTGTTTGAAATGAGAAATTTGTGTGTTCCATTTGTGTAACCTGCAGTTTTCCTGCTCCACTGGTTTCAACTGTGAATTGGTACTGAGCCAGCTGGGTCAAGGACCACGAGGAGAAAATGGCTATTTGCTAAGACGCTAGTTAGCATAGCAGATTTCACTTAACAATGGGGGTAATTATACTTGTGGACTAATTTTATTAAATCGTAACATTTTAGTCGGGCCATATTCTGGGAAAGACTTAAGTTATTTTACGGTAAGACGTTACATATGGACCACTCGTGCTTTTTAAGAGGATTCGCTTGAAGGTTAGCACGAGCATGTACAAAGAGAACAGAAGCGGAAGCGAAAGTTGAAGGATGGAATGTTCTCGAAAAGTGACGTAGGAAGGATACGTCTAAAGACAAGCTGTCAGGGTCAACTCATGAATATTTGTAGCCATTTTATTTTTGCTTCCTCTGGTCACATTGGTTGCAGAATTTGGCACCATTAATGCTTGTATGATCAGCCCCCTGTATTCCTCTTTTATAGGAACCATGTCTAAGGGACCAGCTGTAGGCATTGATCTTGGGACCACATACTCCTGTGTGGGGGTTTTCCAACATGGCAAAGTTGAAATCATTGCCAATGATCAGGGCAATAGGACCACCCCTAGCTATGTTGCCTTCACTGATTCAGAGCGTCTTATTGGAGATGCTGCCAAGAATCAGGTGGCCATGAACCCCACAAACACAGTCTTTGGTATGTATTTCAGTGTGATGGTAAGGTTTCACTTTTTAATAGAGTGCATTTTCGAGGGATTATCTTCCTGCATGTTTTCTTATGCATGTTTTATGTTGCAGATGCCAAAAGACTTATTGGACGCAGATTTGATGATGGAGTTGTCCAGTCAGACATGAAACACTGGCCATTCACGGTTGTCAATGATTCCACACGCCCTAAAGTCCAGGTTGAATACAAGGGTGAAACAAAGTCCTTCTACCCAGAAGAAATTTCTTCCATGGTTCTTGTGAAAATGAAGGAAATTGCTGAAGCCTATCTTGGAAAGGTATGGTGATGTGCTCTATGAGCTAAGGGGAGGGTTGGTGGTGATGGTCATCGGGTTTTAAACTTGAGCATTGTTTCATTTTATTAAGTTTTAACTTGTCATCAACAGACTGTTAACAACGCCGTCATCACCGTGCCTGCCTACTTCAATGACTCCCAGCGCCAAGCCACAAAGGATGCTGGCACAATCTCTGGGTTGAATGTGCTGCGTATCATCAATGAGCCAACAGCTGCTGCCATTGCCTATGGGCTGGACAAGAAGGTAATTAATGTCCTATGTAATTGTGATCATGAACACTGCACATGTTCCCAAGTTAATTTTACCAATTTTGTACTAACATTGTATGCAACTGAACATTTGCCCTGGTGTTGGCTTCTTTACAATACCACTTCCATACTTGGTCTTATGATGCAGTTTTATTTTACAGGTTGGTGCTGAAAGGAATGTCCTCATCTTCGATCTTGGTGGTGGCACTTTTGACGTGTCCATCCTGACCATTGAGGACGGAATCTTTGAAGTCAAATCTACAGCTGGAGACACTCACTTGGGCGGTGAAGACTTCGATAACCGCATGGTAAACCACTTCATTGCGGAATTCAAGCGTAAATTCAAGAAGGACATCAGTGACAACAAGAGAGCAGTCCGCCGTCTCCGCACCGCCTGTGAGAGAGCTAAGCGCACCCTGTCATCAAGCACTCAGGCCAGCATTGAAATCGACTCCCTGTACGAGGGTGTCGACTTCTACACCTCCATCACCAGGGCTCGTTTTGAGGAGCTCAACGCTGACCTCTTCCGTGGCACTTTGGACCCAGTTGAGAAGTCCCTCCGTGACGCCAAACTGGACAAGTCCGCGATCCACGACATCGTCCTCGTCGGTGGTTCCACCCGTATCCCCAAGATCCAGAAACTTCTGCAAGATTTCTTCAATGGCAAGGAGCTCAACAAGAGCATTAACCCTGACGAGGCTGTTGCTTATGGTGCTGGTAAGTGTTGCGGTGCTGTGCATGTAATGGTACATATTTGACCAACGCTGTGATGAAGTTTATTCCCTGCCATTCGTAGTTTCCACCAGAGGTTGTCAAACCAAAGATGGCACAAGTACCTTCCTTGGATGTCTGAGCGAAAACGCCACTTCAATGAATACCTATTAATGGTAGTCTAGATTTCTGAAATGTATCCTTCTTTCCCCTTGTCAGCTGTCCAGGCTGCTATCCTCTCTGGTGACAAGTCAGAGAATGTCCAGGACCTGCTGCTTCTTGATGTCACTCCCCTGTCTCTGGGTATCGAGACCGCTGGTGGCGTCATGACTGTACTGATCAAGCGCAACACCACCATTCCAACCAAGCAGACCCAGACCTTCACCACGTACTCTGACAACCAGCCTGGTGTGCTCATTCAGGTCAGTGGAAATGGCTTTTGCTGATTTCAGTTGCATTGGGCCTTCAGGGCACACATGTTGGAAACAAAAGCTAGGTCAACTTGAACTTCATAGTGAACAGGGTGTTAATGGATCTAGAACAGCTTTGTTTGCATTTTAAAGTGCTGTGATCTGTAACTTGGACCAGGCAGATGTGCTCTTATCTATCTGACGTCTCACTAATCTGTCTAGGTGTATGAGGGTGAGCGTGCTATGACCAAGGACAACAACCTGCTGGGCAAGTTTGAGCTGACTGGCATCCCTCCAGCGCCCCGTGGTGTTCCTCAGATTGAAGTGACCTTTGACATTGATGCTAACGGCATCCTCAATGTGTCTGCTGTTGACAAGAGCACTGGCAAGGAGAACAAGATCACCATCACCAATGACAAGGGTTAGTGTGTTTTAAACTGTTAAGACCTCTGTACCATCCGTCATGAGTTGGTCATCTGTGTCTGTAGTCTTCAATAGTGCCGCATTGGTTTATTGATCATTTCAGGCCGCCTGTCCAAGGAGGATATTGAACGCATGGTTCAGGAAGCTGAGCAGTACAAGGCAGAAGATGATGTTCAGCGTGACAAGGTTTCTGCCAAGAACGGTCTGGAGTCCTACGCCTTCAACATGAAGTCCACCGTGGAGGATGAGAAACTGCAGGGCAAGATCAGCGACGAGGACAAGCAGAAGATTCTTGAAAAGTGCAATGAGGTCATCAACTGGCTTGACAAGAATCAGGTATGTTTTGTTCATATACAATGTCAAGTGTTCAGTAATTGTCAGTAATCAAAGGAGATGTAATGATTTTGAGTAGTAGATGGCATATCAAACATTCTTACTGTTTTATTATGTCATTTCATGGGGTTGAAGTGTGCATTCCAGTTTGAGCATTTCCAACTTTCTACATTTCGTTGCAGACTGCTGAGAAGGATGAGTATGAACACCAGCAGAAGGAGCTGGAGAAGGTCTGCAACCCAATCATCACCAAGCTGTACCAGAGTGCTGGTGGGATGCCTGGAGGCATGCCCGGTGGAATGCCCGGTGGCTTCCCTGGAGCTGGTGCTGCCCCAGGTGGTGGTGGATCCTCCGGACCAACCATCGAGGAGGTTGACTAAACAGTCCTGTGCCTTCTATTACCTCTCCAACAGTAGTGTTTACAAAGAACTCTCTGAAGGAGGCAGATCCCCCCCACAAACCTCATGGCTGTAAGGGGTCACTTGAATTTTTCACAACTGGTTTTGTAGCTGTTGCACAACGATGTATGTCGACCATTTGACGATATGCCTTTTTATACCTCTCAACTGTTTTGAATAAAGTCTGCAGTCCTTCAGCCTCTTATCTTTTGAGTGGTTGTCCATTTGTTCCTGTAGTTCTTTAATTGTTATTTAAGAAGTATACTGTTTGGAAAATGTCAGTCCTATGAAATTAGAACACTTTAAGGGGTCCCTCTCCTTTATAAATGCCTGTTTACACTTAAAGCTGACAATTTTATGGAGTATGCGATTCCCAGTGCAAGTCCTCTTCACAATCTTAAACAGGGTGGATGCAATTCGCATACCCATGCAGGACTTGGGCCGGCTTTACCCTGGTCTTTTTTTTTTTTTTCACACCCCGCTTAGCTTGCACTGCTGTTGCTATGTGACAATTAATGACGTAATATTTCCCTTATAAATACACGCTAAACCATTTGTGACGCTAGGCAACCTCAACCAAACGCTACCTGACACTTTTTAAAAAGTAAGTTTTATTGTTGCATCACGTTCCATTCCAAAAGACCCGGTTTGGCCCAGATTTACTCCAATGCCGGCCTGAGGCCGTTTGAGCCCGTTCACCTTGGTGATGGAGAGGACAGAGGTCTGAGGCCAAGGGCGTAGGTTTGCATATGGACCATAGGGATATGTCACATCCAATATTTTGGGAAGACAAAACAGCATGTTATTTGTATATAACGAAGATACAAATTTATTCACATATTTATTTGCAATAGGATAATTTTAGTACGTTTTGTGTTTTCGACATGTCAGCATTCTGCATTCCAGAGCTAGAGGAACAGGGTTACCCATGCTGCAATTTCATAGGCTGGCACAAATGGTCTGCAAGCTCACGTTTTCACATGAAGCTCATTGTAACTTTACTGTCATTACGTCATAACGTTAAGCTAAATTACGTGATTTGTGAAGTGCAACTTAACTGTCTACGCTGTTTCTGTCCTACTTTACTTCATTTTCTGGTCAAATATTTACGGACGGTTAGTGTGATATGAACACTGTCCACCACTTGCTGGTTGCTTAAAGTTATCTTGAATAGCTAGCATCACCTATGGCTAGCTAGCGACAATGCTAACAATATTAGAAGTAAGATACGTTTATCCCCTAGCACTAAGGTTGTTAAATGTCACATATATGGGTTTGACACGTCATATATTGGTTTGGCACATTATTTTGTGCCACACTGACAGTATTTCTTGTCAGTAATTTTCTTAGTTATTGATAATAAACAGTTAGCACAACAAACATTACACCTATAAGCCAGAATAACTCTGATTCATTCATTTACATTTTTTATTTTTCTATTACGTCCACGGCATGTGACATACTTCACTGTTGTTAGGGGTCTTGGAACCAAAAGTCACGTTTTTCTAGAACCGCTATTATTAGTGTTCTGATTGGACGGATAACCCATCAATAAAATTCTGGCGATTTTTCTGATTGGTAATTGTGGCACAAATGTAATGCCTTCTACAGTTTGTGAGCGAGCGCACAGGTGATGTCGAGCGAGAATGGGAGAGATCTCTGGAGCAAGCGGAGGAGCAGTTTATGTGAATGAAACGTAGAATGAAACTGAATAAAAGAGGGACGTTATTGCGTATATTGATTTCTGTTTGCTCAGTTTGCGCTCAATATTGTTCTACTGCTCGCTCATAAAAGGCATAAACGAGGCAGCAAAGGCCCTACGTGTGTTGTGCTGACAATAAGTTATCTGTGGTAGCTTACTGCATATCCTCAGAAACAGGTGAAACTTAACAACAGTAACAAAACTTAACAACAGCAACAAACTTACTATTACCTTTTTGTTACATTTTTGTGTCTTTTTTGTATGATGGATAATGCCACCTAAAAGGAAAAAAACGAAGCTACTTCAACACCCAAATCATTTAGCTATACCGGACAATGGAAACTCATCATAGCAAAGTGTTATAAACAAGTCTTTCCGCTGTGGAAAAATGTTAGACTTTGTGTGGTGTTAACTACAGCAGCGTTTCTCAAACTGTGAGCCGCGGACACATTACCGGTTGGGCGCAAGATGTTACAACCCTTGAAACCGACGGCCACACCCTGCCCCCGAAATCACATCTATTCTTCTCTGTCAGATTACTAGAGTTTTCATCACACAGATACCACGCTCAGGTTTCGACACCTGGGGGTGGTATTGTCCCTACCAAACCTAAGACCAAACCTACGCCCTTGTCTGACTATACTCCAAACACACCGGGGTTTTACCCCATAGTGAAAATGCACCACTGTCACTTACTCAAAATACTTAGTCCAGTTCATTGTGACCTCCTCGAATGGAACATTCAGTTGGCAACATTCTAATGGTCTTGGTGAAACAAGTGTACATCTAATGCATTTTGGCATGTAAGGGAATTATGTAAGGGACAATGTATTGTCCGCTGGTCATTATAGGAAAATATTTCCCGACAGGACGAACAGTTGATTCGTAGTGAAACGTCTTTTAAATTTAATTTGTTTACCGTTTCGTGGCTTCCGCGGATAAACAAATAGTACGCAACGTAATTTGAACTTGAAAGATTGTTTAGAACGCTTTCACTTTCAACGACGTTCCATTGTAAAAATAATTATTATACGGCTCTCCGGAATGCCGCGGGAGGTTCCATTTACTATAAGTGGGCCTTCCCAACGTTCGGAGGTCAGTTATTTCTGCATAATCACCGCTAGAAAATATATGACCGTCAACGGCAACGCGTTTTTTGCTTCAGATTCACATCTGCACATCATTCCGCGAGTGGAGATCATTCGCTTATTACAATGGAACTTTGCTGAAACATGTTTAGACAATTTCCACATTCCTTCACACTTTGTTGTACCATAATGTGTGCATAGTCCTATACTGGATGCAAGTCAAAGAGGTGTCCGGCTGATGCCTTCTAGCCTGTCCGGGAAAATTGATAAGCAACCTAAATATTATATTTTCTAGAAGCATATATCCTCATGATATGTGCCATCAGTTTGGACGTGACACACCTCGCTTGCTTCATTGTTAAGTTGTGACCTCTACATGTCCTGTGTTGGATGTAGGCTGTACCGACATATTTTGACCTGCTCTAGTAGTCAGAGACAAACGACCAATGTCCAAACTCATGTTACATGACATATAGAGGGCAAATGCTTTTAGAAAATGTAGTTAGACTGTTGAATTTGTTGAATTTGCTGGACATATGTGTCACCTAGTCTGTATCCATTAGATATGGCTATGGGCAGGCCATAATTCACCAAAGTATGGATGAAGGTGGGACATAACTCTTGTGGAATTTATTTAGAGGAGATAAGCTTTTAGAAAATATATAGTTCAGAATTTTCAGAAAATATATAGTTCAGAATTTTATTTCTGCTTACTAGTAAAGGTCAAATCTATATTGGTCAGTCACTTGTACAGCGTATATACAACAGTGGACTACGTAGAGGTCGTAACGTAACAATGTATCGAGCGAGTAGGGTCAGAAAGATCATTGAATATTGCTCCGCTTTTAACCTCTCTAGACACTCCGCCACGCCACTAGGCAAATCAAGTCAAGCACCCACCCACCAGCGTCCATGTATCCATGGAGACATTTTGTTTTGGGAACTTGCTGACATGTTGGTGAATAGCTCGCGAAGTCGGCCTTAGTCAACTTGTCAATAGTTTTTTTATTATTATTATTTTGTCTATCATACGGTGCTTCGAACTTCTATGATAACTTTGATAAAGATTTAATCCTAGCTGAGTGAGTTCATTTTCATCCAGCGATACATCAATATTCGTTAGCTAACGTTAGCTTGCTACTTAGCAGCCCTATGTCAAGAGGTGACATTTGGCTGTAGGTAGTTTTAACACGAAAACACTTAAGTGTGAGAATGACAAGATGCCCTTTAGTCTGTTGGACTCTCTGGATTCGGACACGGACTGTTTGTTCCAGGAGAAGGCCTATCAGTTAGAGCTGCAAAATCGTATTACCAACAACGCTCAAATTGTTGAAAGAAATATTCACATCCAGGAAAATACTGATTTAAATCGAGAGAATTGTATTTACGATAGTCTGGAGGTGACACCTGCTACAGTCGTGGACGACCAAAGTAACGACGAAGTAACAAGGTAAATACAGACCGTGTGCATACTCCTCAAATACTGGCATGATTGAATCAGCAGAAGTCATTTTCAGCCTATTAAATGTTCGAGGATCATTCCAGGCCTATGGCTTCGTGGGGTCTGTGGGGACACGGGATTTTGCCATTGTTGGTTCCAGCCATGCACTTTCATCCCAGCAGGTTTCAGTGGCCTACAACGTTGAGATGCAAAGCTGTTTCTTAGGCCTTACACTTGAATCAACCTAGACTAGACAATAGAGAAATCACACCAACGTTAGTGTTATTCTAGTAGACTTAAATAAACTTACTGGTTGAATAAACAGGAATCATCCTGATCCATCCATCCTTTTATAAATATATGTGCGTGTGTGACAAACCACATACCAAAATGGTAGAGCCTGTCCATTCTATCTTTCATTATTTATTAACGGCCAAAACAAAGCAAAACAAAGGTTTGAATGTGTGTCCTAGTTACAAACCTGCAGTCCCAAGTGATTTATGCACCTTGGGACTTGTACATGAGGTATGAAGACAATTCTAAACAAACCAGGTTACATGTAAGATTTACAACTGCGATCCTAAACAAATTGGCTTACAGCCTAGCCCTCTGCCCTTTATGATGGAGAATAACCTATCTCATAAAAGATTTGTCTTTGCCTTTGCATCAGTGATAGCCTTGAGACCTCTGTAATGAACCTATTAGAAACATGCAATAGTGTATTGAACGATAATCTTTTTAGGGCAAATTACACCTTGGAGCACTTAGGCTAGATATTTAAATCCATTTGAGTTCATTTTTTGTTTGTTTTATCGAATGGAGAATAGCCTAATTGTAGATAAAGGTAATAATAAGCTCTGCTTTTATTCAATTCCCTAGAAATGGATAATGAAAGCATTTTGAATGAGACATGCTCATGTTTAATTGGCCTAAAGACCCTAATTTCATCACTTTCCATGTAACTGTCCTCATTTGAGGGAAATTAGATTTCTGTTTTGTTTGAGGTCATCCCTATGAGAGCCCTTTGTGAACACTGTTTAAAAAGCAGTAGCTTTGTTCTCATCAAATGGACGACCCCTTTTTCCTCCTTGAACGCAGATGTAGGAATTTGGGCTCTGAATGCCCACATCTGTTCTTGTACTATTCCGTTACCACCACAACTGTTGCCCATTGGCCCCACCAATTTTGGTTTGCCAGTTTAAAGAGAGGCATTCTCTTTTTGTATGTGTGGACATTGATGAACACACTGTGAAGTGGTACTTCACCCATATATTGTTGTAGCGCAATGACTGTGGCATGTCTCCACAAAAGGTTCACGTGTGAATGCAGAGACAAAATAAATCATGCTCTTCGCCTCAGGATATCCATCCATCTAACAATAAGTGACATCCCTATGAGTGCTGTGTCTGTTGGTGATGTATTGAGAAAGACGTATTTTCTACATACTAGAATTTCTTCCTTATACAGAAAATATTGTTGTCATTGCATACTGCTATTATAGCTGTCATTGAGATTAGGCCTACAGCTTAAGTTCAGCAGTTGTGTGTGAACCGCATGCTATCAAGCTAGTCTTTGTTCAAACCTGGCCTAATTATCTGCATCCACTCTTTCAGTGGTGTGAAGTGTGGGGTCTATAGCCTACAAATAGCACTGCATACTGCACAATGGTTTTTAGTAATGCATCTCATAGCATTGAAAATCCCATAATGACATCCTCCAGGTTATTCTAACAAGGTCTTTTCATTTATGTGACAAAGACCTTATAGTGATTTAAAGCTGTTTAATTTGTATCCTGGGTTTTCAACAGGGGTAAACTCATTCCTATTTGTGTGTATTCAGATGTTCTCTAGGGGTGACTAAATACCCTAAACCTACATACTCTGTGTTTTACACATTATGTCTGACAACCTTTATCATCACGGGTTAGACTTGTTAATAAAGTTAATAATAAGTTGATAACAGAATGTGATTGTGCCATTTCTGTTTGTTGTCTAAATTTAAGCCTGATTTTTATTTTGCATGATAATTATTTGTATCCAACATCTTGCATGTGGTCACTCTCATGGTGGCATTGGGCTCTAATAGTTTATGCATTTTCTTCAAACTTGAGTTAATTTAATTCAAATATTAACTATCCTCCTCAGTGATGACAGCGATGAGTATGCGGACCTACGCTATGATCCTGACTGGAGGAAAAATTTTGAAGAGGCCCGCTTGTTTGACGAGCTGCGGACACGGCTCTCTCTCGAGCCAGGCATCTATGATGCTACTGAGGGGTCAGATGAAAATCTTGGGCATCTCCAGAGTCTGATGAGAAATGGTATCGGTCACAGGGTAGTGCAATCGGACAGATCTGCAGAGGCCCATGTCACAGTAGAGAAGCTGAGCAGTGTCCAGGCTGACGTTCACACATCTTCCTTCCACCTGCATCCCCCAGAACATCAGGGAGCGTTCTCCTCCTCTTCTCTGACATCCAGTCAGACGCAATCGCCACCTGCATCAGTAACATCAGCTGGAGGAGGTCATTTAAATTATAGCCCGAAGGAAACCCATCTATCCAAGCCACAAAGGCATCAACATAACAGAGCGATCCCTGAGTGGCATGACCAAACTCATGAACCCCGAGAGCAAAGCGATGAAGCCACAGGCAGAGTCAAAGACGCCTTCGCCCCCAGTCAGAAAAACTGCTCACACAGGTGGTCAAACGCAAGGCCAGGCAAACTAAGGATGGATGTGGTGAAACAGAACAAGGTGACGCTGGGTGTGAACCAGTCCAAGCAGGGGTCATACTTGAGGAGGTATGGGAAGAGGAGAGACCAACCTGAGCAAACAGATGAGGTATGGTCAGACCGTCTCTTACTAAATTATATGTTGTGTTGTAGCCTGGTGCATTGCGTGCTTTCACAGTGTTTCACTTTTTGCAAACCCTCATTTCCTTCCTTGTGGGCAGCTACTTCCTGTGAACTTTAAAACTATTGGGCCTGGCAGAGCCCTCTGTTTGCTGATTGCCCAGCCAAAAAATTGTCAGAGGAAACCTAAGCAAATAGAGATCCCTGACTGTGTTGTAGCGTAATGTGATGTTGAGTGGAAGCACTAGGAGGAGCTAGCCTAGCTAGTAGTGAGCTTGAGAAGATACCACCATCTTATTACTAGCTGACGCGACTAATCAAGAGAGAGCAGTCAGTGTTACAGTAAGGGTATACTTTTATGTTTAACTGTCACTGCAGCTTTAGATACATATAAGTAAACACATGAAGCATGGCAGATGTTTCTTTGTGCAATGAATTAATGCAATGAAAACGACCTATTCCAGTAACATTTTTAATGAACCCTGAATGCATAAAGCATTATAAATGCATTCATAAAGGGTTCTAATGCGTTCATAACGCCTTATGACTAATGACTATGACAATTTTCATAATGGTTGATACTGTTTATACATTCTCATGACTGTACTCATAAGGCATTATATTGTTATCATTTAAGCCTTTACAACTTGATGTGTCAAATGTTTTGTCCTTTTGATACTACATAAACATACACTTTATGTATTGTCTGTAATTGTGTCTTTCATGAGTAATTATGTGTTTGTTTCACTTTACTTAGAGTATGCATTGATCACTTCTAACTCTTCATTTGTTGGCATGAGGAATTGGGCATATAAAAGGACAATTAACAAATTTAAACTAATAATGCTTTGTGACACTTTGAGTTGTAAAGGGTGTAAAGACAGTCATGAGAATGTATAAACCATTATGAACATTAGTTCTAAGAATTTATGAATGCATTATAACTCCTCATGAATGTGTTTATAATGCTCTATGAATACTGGGTTTGGTTTCAGGGTCCTCTCACTGAAATGAATGATCAGGACTTTAGTGTCCCTTGTGTCCAACTGCTTGGCTGACAATAAAATAAGAAAATAAATATGTGTAAAGAAGTTTACATTAATGCTTTCTAGAAAATTCTAATTTGTTTCAGAAATACTATTTAT
The DNA here is from genome assembly GCA_027481765.1 of Tenualosa thibaudeaui. Taxonomy (NCBI): domain Eukaryota; kingdom Metazoa; phylum Chordata; class Actinopteri; order Clupeiformes; family Clupeidae; genus Tenualosa; species Tenualosa thibaudeaui. The sequence continues at coordinate 15,844,614 of JAIFZK010000009.1, forward strand.
TTCCTGTATTTTCAGGACATTGGCGGGCCAGCTTAGCTATTTATTTGGTCCAAAAGTTAAAGATCACTTTTTAAATATTCTTATATATAGACTTTTAAAATATTCTCACATTGTTTTGAGCACAAAAACGTAAGCAAACGTCAAATGGCTCTGGCTGTAGCTTCAGTAGATGTAATACATGGAATGTTTTACAAGAGAAGAGATAATTTATTATAAATGTTTGAAATATTTATGCTATTAACCAGATCTGAATCAAATGAAAAGACAAAAAAAATGAATGATCTGTCTGATGTATACAGAGTCGTGGAGAGCAGTTGGACTTCAGTTAATCTACATGCTATATGTGGACCTCAGCTCAGTTACAGGCTTTTACTGCAGCTCCCTTGAACTCTCATACTCAATCATTCACTGAACTTACCAAAACATCCACTGGGGGTCGCACTAACATCACAGGAATCAGACCTAGTCCTGGCAGGACTTTAGTGTCCCTTGTGTCCAACTGCTTGGCTGACAATAAAATAAGAAAATAAATATGTGTAAAGAAGTTTACATTAATGCTTTCTAGAAAATTCTAATTTGTTTCAGAAATACTATTTATTTCCTGTATTTTCAGGACATTGGTGGGCAAGCTTAGCTATTTATTTGGTCCAGAAGTTAAAGATCACTTTTTAAATATTCTTATATATAGACTTTTAAAATATTCTCACATTTTCTTTATGTGACCTTTAATGACATTGTTAAGTGATAGTTGACAAAATGCATCTGAGTTCTATGTATAATATTCCATTTTTGAAGTTTGGTACTCTTTTTGCTTTTGCTATTCAGTGCTGAAATACATAACACTGAAGACTGGCTTCCTGTTTGATATTTTATTACCAGGATATCATCAAGACCTGGCCTCTAGGCAAACAAAAGAGCAAAAGCCTTTTTTTTCTTTTGTAAAATGTAGATTTAATTTCTTGAATCCAGTATTCAATTGCAGTGTACTCCTAATGGCAAAGAAAAAAAAGACAAAAAATAGAAAAAAAAAGATTGGAGAGAGCATGTCTGCCTATCTAGAGCCTATTATGGTTTGATCTGTGCTACAGCACCCATTAAGGACATCAGAGAGAGGCACTGTTAGCAATAGCCTCTTAGATATCAGTGCACCTGGCTCAGGGGTTATAATTGGCTTTGGCGACCTGGATGCACACTCCTGCATATGGCCGTCTGCTACATTTCTAACCTTTCCCCGTCCATCTGAGCCCTAGTTCCCCCTTAATGTCTCACATCAGGCACATTTACATACTGAAGAGCCGTTACCATTGTGAGACTGTAAACAGAGCCAGGCCCTTTCCCTCGTCTCTCTCTCTTTCTCATGAGGCTGTGTTGTGGGGAGTCTGTTTGTTATGGCTCAGATTGGCTTTGGTAGTTTTCTATTACAAGTTCCTTATGGTGTCTTTTCAGATGTGGGTGGAGGGGGGGGGCGTATTTGGATAGAGGCAGAAGTGACCTTTGAATGAACACTATTGAAGAGTGTTAGCTTTCTTGAGGTTTAGTTTGTACTCACATTTGTACTTGCATTCTATATCAAACACTATGTATTGGTGTCATATTTGTACTGGAGGACATTCTGTGGTGGATGATAGTTGTGCAGCCTTTAGATTGTGTTCTAAGTTTTTTTTATGACTTTGAAATGAATTATATTATGGCAAGCGGTTAAGCATATTATATCAAGTGTGTGAAAACACAATGTCTTCCTCGTGACGTCCTGTAAATGATTGTGTGGAGCCACAATCCTTGAATCTAATGTCACACTACTTACTGTAGTGGATTTTGAAATTCATGGTTGTCTTTCTTTGTTTAAAACAAATCACCTAAGTGAGTTTCTTCCTCCATTAATAGGAAGCCTGTCAGGATTTTCCAAGTGCGCTGTTTGGCCATCAGCAGGACCCAAAGCCCCTATAATTAGCAATGTTATTAAACGTACACAATCTCGTAATGCGGCAAACTTTTTTTTCTTCTTTTTCGTTGGCCGAGAGGAATGGCAGATGGATGATGAGATCCAGCAGAGGTCCCTTTGATAAAGACAGAAGTAGCCGAGCAATCTTCCACCACTGCACTCAGCCGCCGTCTCTCGTTCTCCCCTGGGTCCTTACTTCAAAGCCAGGCCCATAATGTACAATCTCTTAATAGCTCTAGAACATGGCTCCGGGCCTCTCGGCCACTGTATATTCTACCTCAGTGTAAACACCTAATCAAGATTGCCTGGGCGGCCACAATAGCAACCAAATGCAATTCAAGATCTGTGCGCCCTTTGAAGTCTTCATCGGGAAAGCTGTGTATCCTAGTCTCGAGGAAAATGGCAAGGTCCGATTGTCTGACTTTGTTGTGGCTCGTACTGTAGAGAGGCAATTACGCAGACCAATTTGACAGAATAGGTATTACGGAGCTTACCGTGCTCCAAATGCTATTTTGGTTGATCATTCTCCTGGCGTGATTGAGATTATTAAAATAGTTGACAAAAGGCTGTGGCAGAGGCACAGGCTCGGGGGTTGCTGCCCCGTATCACCACAAAGGACATAAGGAGCCGGTATGTGTTGTCTGCGGCTGAATCGTTGGCACCTGTTGCCTGGCCACAATGGCTTCTCCTGTCAGGCCAAGAGATACGACGTGAGGCCCGAGTGACTGGGTAGTGGAGCCACACCTGCATCTCAGTGGGTGCCAAGATGCCAAAGTGGAGACCCCCCTATAAAGCACTAGGTCTGACTCTGAGGATCCACAACAAAAAACATATTTACATCATAGAGCCCTTTCTACTTTTGTTTTTGAAGCATTAAAGGTCAACCCCACCCCCCTCGTCAATATTCAGCTAACTGGTTCTCATGATGGTCCTGTTGTTTTGCATACTGTGTGTGTACTTGAAAACAAACATTTAACAGAGCCCTCCACTATCACAGCTGCCAGTTGTTTCAGAAGCACAGAAGGTAGATGTCAAATTTGATTGGCTGTTAAATACATTAACAACATTTCACTAGAATTACAAGCTCTACCTTTCAGTGTGTAATCATTTTGATAATGTTTTTTTCAGCCTACATGATGAAACTATACAGCACAAATGCTGGAAGAAACTGTAACCCTGAGTCAAAACTAATGGTGTGCTGGTATGCTGCAATACTTACGTTCAGAGCGATACTATCACACTGCAAGAGACTTGGCACTTAGTGCTTGTTTTGGTTTGTTGAGCTATATTGTTTTGTTAACAGTAGCCCTACTAGCCCTACTACAGTCATTTTTATGCTTTGCTTTAAAACTCAGTGGTGAGCATGGAAAAAAGCCACCCCCTGTTTAAAGAGCAGCGTTTTGTTAACCAGAGCAGAGCTTTGTTTTCTTTGGCCTAGACAGAAAATGGAAAGGATAGATGTCTGACATAGGGCAGTATTTCACTATCAATGGATCTCTGACTTTTAGCCACCCTCCCAAACTACAACAGCGCCCCCTCTTTCCATGCGCCCCAAATCCCCTTTTTTTGGTGTTTTTTATTTTTTATTTTTTTGTCTGCGCGTATTGGAACAATCATCTGCCAGTGACAGGTGTGACGTGACAGTGGGAGCCTGGCCTTGCGATTACCTCCGCGGTTACCTGGCCTTTGGCTAAATAGATAGAGCAGCATGGTGGCGTGTTTATTGATGGATATATTACAGCTCGAGCCACTCACGGCAGCTTGCTTGGCCGTGACCTTCGCCTATTCACGCTTTTCAGAATTAGTCGCATTCATCGAGGGGCTCTTCAAGCCATCAATACCATTGATCAGGCTCAGATTGTCCCCAGTTGTAAAAGGCAGCCTGAAGTTAACTAAATGATTTTCATTACAGCATTAGCAGTGGGTTCACTTCTTGAACTAGTGCATTAAGAGGTATTGAAAGAGTGCATTCGATACGATGTGAGCTTATATAGACACTTTACTTTGACATGGGTATGAATTGATTTGATGTGTGTTGGATCGATTGGGCTAGGCCTTAAAGATCCGCTTCTGTGCATTACACTGTGATTTAAAATGGAAAAAAAATAGTAAATGAGTGTATTTGTTGCATTTGTGACGTGTATATTTGTGTATTTTTGATGCGTATATTTGCTAATCAATGTGCAGAATGCTTTGCATATTTTAGGCCATGCATCATCTATATGCCTGTGCATTATCTGGGCTTTTCTGGACTCTGCTTATGAAATGAGAATTTGCTTTAGCATTTTGGTCCCTGCATTTGATGGTCTCTTAGCATGTAAAGGCAATTCAGTAGACAACAATAACAGTGTAGGGTATGCTCTGTTTTTTTTTCCATCTGAAGGTGCAGGAGTCAGCGGAAGATTCCAGCACAGCCGGACAGGCGAGCCAAGAGGATGAGAGGCCTTTGGACACGGAGCACTTGTGGCATCAGAGGACCCAGAGGCTGAAGGTGAGACGCACCAACCACCCCCCACCCCCGCTTGCCTTATTGATCACCTTCATCTGGCCTCCCTGGGTGGCACGCTTCTCCATGATGCTTGCGAGTTAGAGAATATGCCCGACCCAAATGTGTAAAGTGTTACCAAAGGGCTTTCTCTCTCCATATGAAAACACACACACACACGCTCACACACGCACACTCACACATATCTAAACGCCTGCACAACGGTGTTACCGCCCCTCAGGAAAATTCATTTTCTCCCGGTCACGGCAGACACAATCTCTCCTAGACATTTCAAAACGACAATGGAGCTTGGAAGACATCGTCCAGAGGAGTCTAGATCTGAGAAAGAGCACAGAGACGCACACACACACACACACACACACAGAGGCATCATTATTTGGAGCACTTGAGTGCCCCCCCTAATGCTGGGAGGTAGAGCCGTGTAAATATTTTCCCATTAGAATGGTGAAAGCTGGTGTTTGCTAGATCAGGAGCATTAGATGCACAGACACAGCTGCAGTCCTTACTGCATAATATCTCTCTCTTTTTCCTTTTCTTTGTGTGTGTGTGTGTGTGTGTGTGTGTTAGAAAGAGAGAGTGCATGTGTGTCTGTATGCGCACGTGTGTGTGTGTTTGTTCTTTGTGTGGATTGTTTTGAGCACAAAAACGTAAGCAAACGTCAACTGGCTCTGGCTGTAGCTTCAGTAGATGTAATACATGGAATGTTTTACAAGAGAAGAGATAATTTATTATAAATGTTTGAAATATTTATGCTATTAACCAGATCTGAATCAAATGAAAAGACAAAAAAAAAGGTCTTTGATGTTGATTAGGTTTTATTGTGTGAGTCATGTGATCCTGATTATTTGGCTTTCATTAGAAATGTCAGAAATTTTTGTTTCATTTTGAAATAGATTGATTCGAAATAGATACCTGAGTTAATTCTCATATTGAGTGTCTAGCTCTCTGGTTCATAATATTCCAGTATACTCTAGAAGTGAAAGACGTGAAACCGTGGTCTAATTGAAAATGCAGGTCACCCAAGTCATCCAAGGAAATAGGCCTCAGTGCAAGGGAGGAAATGACAAACCTCCTCGACAAGAACAGCCTAACAAGACTCTGACCAGGAACCGGTTGAGTCAGCTCCCAGCCAGGCCTTTGACTGCAAAAGATACCCATCCTCTGGCTGAGATCCTGGTCATCGATGGGGCCAGCAGCACCTCCTCCAGCGACACCTCAGACTCGTCACCCCCCTCACCTCCTTTGGCCGAAGCGGCATCAACAGTGGCTGCACCACAGGCAAGGCAGGTCAGGCGATCCCCTCCCCCAGGACCCCTTCCCTGCACAGGCAGGACCCCCGTGGTCAACCTGAACATAAACCTGAACACCTCCAGCATCCGGGACCTCTCCCCCCACACTACCAGAGAGCAGCAGCAGCAGCTGCAGCAGGGCGGCCTTCTGACGCTGGTTTCTCCCCGAGCCCCTTCATGGATGGAGCCTCTTTCAGACTCCGGAAGCAGTCCCGGCCTCCTCTCGCCTCCTCCACCCCACACTGCTGGACTGGGCCAGTGGGCCATGCTGATGGCCTCCCCCAGTGCTGCTGCACCTCACGTGGGGCAGCAGGGCCTGGACTTTCTGGCGCCCCCTGGTGGGCCTCCTCTTTGGGGCCTAAACAGTGAAAGGTGAGTGACATCATGATTTTGATGTTCTTTAAATTGCCTTTGCCATGAGGGGAGTGTGTATGTTTTTATTGGTAAGGTAGTTCTCTGAAGGGCCAGCTCTGTGACATGCATTGTTTACAAGAGATGTCTAGGACTCCTCAGCCACCTCTGGAGGACCATGAGAGTGATTTGGCCATAAGGGAGAGGGGGTTCTGTTGTGGCAAAGCCTGCTAAGATATAGCTTAATGCTCGAGATAAGGAGTCCTGTTTTATGAAAACAAATACTGCAATAAATCTAATATAAATAGCTATAGTTGAAGATAGGACAGGCAGTTCTAGAGACAGCTTCAGCAATAAGATTCAGCAACAACCTGATTTGAAGGATAAGAGGTGAGTGTAAAATTATTCATTGCAGATAGGATCAAAGGCCCTTTACATCTTTAGACTGAATCTGTTCCCATATGAAGGGAACAGGTCCGGTCCTAGTCTTAGTCCCAGGAGGCCCTGGTTGTGATTTGCAGTAGACTTCTGGGGGGCTGAGGGCTGAGGGTGTACAGCTGGGCCAGGCCTGTGGTCAGCAGGTGAGAAGAGAATGTCTAGAGCAGATGGAGGCCTCTCAAGGTGCTGCTAATCAGCTTGGTCACAGAGGTTTAGGTTAACGGCCTGGAAAAAATGCTGAAGTCAAATTTCATTTTATTTTTTATTTTTTTAACAACAAGGATTTTAAAATCTTTACATCTTTTAGATTGGGTTTGGTTCTTTTATGTCATCAGCTGTGGCATGACTTACAGAAAAGTGCTCCATAGCTCATGAAGTATGTGGGAATGCAGATGTCTGAAGATTAAGTGACCCCAAGTATGAAGTGGAATTTTGTGGTCAGCTCTGTTCAAGATGAATTTGAAAATGAGCAAAAACATGTCAAGAACATGTTTTATTATTATTTTTATTTTAGTAACTGATGCACCAAGGGTGTTCAAATATACAAGAATATTGTCTGACACCATAATAATGTATGGTGTAAAAGGTAGAAGGTTGCATGAAAAAAAGGTTGTGGGTTTGCCTTCCGGAACATGCTGATAAGGTGCGTTCATTACCTGCCATGAATAAAAAAGTGTCAATGAATAATAATGCAAATTCCATAAATATCACCGATGCACAGAAAGAACACTTTACTGTACTGGTAAGTTAATGGGATCATGTATAGTGAAAAACAGGCAGCAGACAAACAGCAAACACTGGTGTATTATGGGTAAAATAATGTTGCCAGCGTTGCTATAACTGTTGCTTATCTGGCATATTTATTATTCTGAATGTTTGCAGAGTTGTGGTGGCTAACGTGCTGTACTGTGTATCGATGTGTGTTTGTCCAGAGTGGCGGTGTGGCAGCCTACTGCAGACTTGGCTCCTAAGCCTGCTGCGCAGCCACGGGATCCCTCGCTCACATCCAGCCATTCCACTGGAAGCTTGGGGCCCTATGCTGTGCTGCCCCCTATTGGCAGGATCGCGGCAGAGGAGAGTGGGCGTGTGGCCTGCGGGGCTTCCAATGGCACAGCGACCCTCGGCCCCAGGAGCTGCTCGGATGGGTACCTGGCTCAGCTAGAGAAGCAGAGGCAGACAAAGACACAGGCAGGGTATAAGGTATGTGAACTCAGTGTGTGTGTGCATGTGTGTGTGTGTGTGTGTGTGTGTGTGTGTGTGAGAGAGAGAGAGTAAAAGGGGCGGGGGGGCATGAGAACATGAAAAATACAGGCAATATATGAGGATGAATGAGTATCAATTTGTTGAAAGTGGTTTGTGTATGTATTTGAGAGAGGGGCACCAGGAATAGAAAGGCAAGGCCGAATGAAAGAAAGAAAGAAAGAAAGAAAGAAAGAAAGAAAGAAAGCGACTACAAGAGAAAGCGAGAGAGAGGGTGAGAGAGGGAGTGAGAGAGAGTGTGTGTAAAGACAGCATCTAAAAGGCCCTCAAAAGAACCCCCCTTACAGGTGTTCCAAGTACAGGGCCTATTTGTGTAGATGCAAGCATCAGGTTAATTGTATAAGTAATTGAGAATGTGCTTAATTGCCATCAGATGATGACATAAGACAGGGCCACAAAAGACATCTTGAAAGGTATCAGGGGCTAAGGTGATTAAGTGAAAGCCGTGTGTGCTAGCCGGCCAGCCGGCCAATAAGATGTCCATTTGCATTTAATGATGGTGCCTTGTTCTTTGGCTGTCAGTGTGAGCTTAACAGGTGTGAGCCTCGAAAGGCAAGCGGAGTCTGAATCTGCTTGCTTACAAAGGACATTATAAACATTAGCAAACACATATGGCTGTGGAGTGTGAGGAGTGTGTGTGAACAAAAAAAAAAGGCTGCCCTCGCTGACAGCAGAATGAGCTCTGAGATTCTGAAGATTACAAGTCTCTCTATCTTTCTCTCTCTTTCTTTTTTTCTCTCTCTCTCTCTCTCTTTCTCCCCCCTCTCTCTCTTTCTCCCTCACTCTTTCTCTCTCTCTTTCACAAACACACAACACACACAAACACACAAACAGACAAACACATGGGCACGTGTGCACGCGCACACATACACACACGCACACACACACACACTACATCCCATCACATCCACAAGGACAGGCTCTCACCTCAGTCTGGTTGTCCCCAGAACAAGCACAAGCCTCAAAGGATTAGTGTGGTGAGTTTGTCAGACACCCCTGCGCAACGTACCCAGGGGAAGCAGATCAGAGCCTGGTGAAAGAGGCCTGTCCCTCTCCTGCAGTGTCCATGACCAATGGCTAATTCACCAGTGGCCCCGGGGCCCTGAAGAGGCCTGTCTGATCTGGAATGATTAGTCCTCTTTTGTCCGAGGGACGGCTTGTGGATTGCCGCTCAGAGTTATATGGTGGATTAAGTGCTTACTCTCTCAGCCGTGGGAGGCTGGTGTCTCTCCCAGCCATTCCCTGCAGATGTTTACATGAAAGGACAAACTCATGATTTTTGGATCACTAGCTTAGTAGCCACAAAGCTTTCAGCAAGTGTATTTGCATTTGTATGTTCATTCATGTGTTTTCTTGTTTGTGTGTGTGTGTGTGTGTTCATTTCCAGGCATACACGCTCAAGGATTATAAAAGTCTTAAACAGAATATCAAGCTTGGTGGCCTTGGACCCAGTAGTACTGTAACTGAAACAACTGTAAGTGATACAACCTGCAATTGAAGCTCCATCAACAAAAATAACTTTGGATGCTTTTATATGTAAATAACATGTAATAGGTGACCTATGTAAACAATGCAGTGTAAGTAGTAATCATTACATTTATTATATTAGCTGTAATTTCAGGCTTTCTCTGTGTTGTTAAGTACTTCTTTATTGTGTTCATTTAGCCATCAGGTATGAATTGGGCAAAGAGATTCTGATTAAATCTGTCAACAGTTATTGTGGGAAGTGGAAGTTTAATAGTGTCCCAGTCTTGTTCTGTGAAAAAGCATGTTTTGATGTGCTCAATAGCCAGACAGTTACCTGTGAAAATATAGCCATTTCAGAGAAAATCACTTGTTCTGGTTTTTTTTTTTTTTTTCTCTTCCAATATTGTCCTTTATTGTTTGTTAGGTCAGACAAGGTCCAGTGTGCTTTGTAACAAAGAGCCCAACCTAAAGGCCTAAATGGCTCAGTTAATTAAAGCCATCCTTTGTAATCCATGCCCCCTCACTCTCCTTTCAATGCTCCCAGACTGAGAAAATTAGACGGCAGAAGCTGTATTCAGATGTGATCCGCCAGCATAACAGGAAGATAAGTAGGATTCCCTTTCTGCCGGCTCAGGACCTGGAGAGGACTAACAAGGACACAGCTCCCAGGAGAAAGGTACAGGAGATCCACCAGGCCGCACCTCACCCCACCATGCCGCTGTCCTCTAAAGCCACCCTGCCTGCACTGTTTGCATTCGTCTCAATCATCCGACTCTTCACCCCTTGAATCCCTTGTGTGTCCATGGTTTTCTATTGCATGTCAGTTGTTAATGTATCATCAACCTCATTGAAGTGTTTGAAGATAGATTGATAGATAGGTAGATTACATAGATCAAGCATTACTAGAAAAAGGTATGCTAAATGCTATTAAAACTTGGTATTGTGAAATGGAAAAAACAATGCATTCAGTAACTAGTTATGTTCTTTTTTGTTTGTTTATTTGTTTTGGGCCAGGCTCTGGAATATGCCAGAACCATTGCAAAACCGAAGGTGTTTCCCCGGCCGAAGAAAGAGGCCCAGAAGAGGCAAGCTGGCACTGGTGCCCAGGCCCTGGTGCAGGTGCAGATGCGGTATCTAAGCGGGGGAGACATGGGCCATCTGACTCTGCTGGAAAGCTTGCGTCAGCGCCACGAGCAGGAGAAACTGGCTGTGGCTCAGCTGAAAGCCGTCCATGCCATTTAACCCACCCCTGAAGACTGACTGCCGCACTTTGGCTTTGTCACAGGCAGCGCCACCGCACTAGATGCAGGGCGACATCTCTGAGCGCTTTCTTAACGTATATCGTATATGCTTTCACTCGGTACGTACTGTATCAAAGTCATGGCTGTGCAGACTGCCATATTGGATTTCAGAATTCAGTTCAACAAGATGACACACCACCAGACATCTTCAATCGATCCTGAATGAGTAGGAGCAATGAATGAACACCTTATCAAATGTTTAATTCATAAATATTTTGCTAATAACCAGCAGTTCGTCCCTGGGGTGACTCATGTGACAAACAAGATTGAGATTTAACTAATTCAAAATTGAGCACTAATGCTGTAGTACTTTAAACAAGATTAAAAAAGCTGTATTTGTACTAAAACATCAAGCAAATAAGTTCAAAATTATTGTGTGTTATGTTGTGTGTATTTTTTAGACTTTATAATCATAATACTTTACAGATTTACAATTCTATCATGAGACTTAATTTGATTGGATTAAAGCTCATTGTGTATTTCTGTCACCATCTCCATCATCCCGCCACACCTGAGATCAGTTTTTTTCTTTTTTTAAAAGGATCACACTAACATTGCACTTTGAAGCTACCTTTATCAGAACCTGGAAACTTGTTCTGTGTATTTTAAAGTGATAATTTTCTCCTGCAAAACAACCTCAAGCACCTATTTCTTTAATGGAGCCTTTAGATCGTTATCAAAGAGCTATTTGCTGCCATGTAATATTTTAATTAGATTATAGTCTCGATTTAACCCATCATAGCCTCTTTGATGCTCTGTGTTTTTGGTATTAAGCCTCAGATGCAAGGGCAATAAATAGTGGACCTTTTGAATTAATGAGAAATGCTGCCTTTCCAGACCTCCCTCTTTATTTCCCCTCCTCTCTTTGCGCCCATAGAAATCAGTTAATTGAAGGAGTCTCTCTCAACCACACATGAAGGGGCTGAATTAGCATCCCTTTCTACAAATTGGAAAGCCCAGGCAGACACTCTGGCTTTGATCTGAGCACCGAGCTGAAGTAGTCGACAGGCCTCTGAAAATGAGCTGATGGGTCCGCTATTAGGCCCAAATGCAGATGCGTCCATGTGTTGCAAAACGCTTAATCTTTTAATTGATCACCTTCCACACTACCTATTCTCCCCTCGCTTTTTTATTTTCTCAGTAAATCTGAATCACGTTTTGAAAACGACATGAATTGCTTTTCAAAGCAGGGGGGAAGAGTGGCACATATCCTGTTATAATAAAAAGCATCTCAATTAACATAAACCCTCTAAATGGACACGCATTGGCTTGAGATAGGCCACGCATCTGATTGTCCCGAACGAATGGAAATAGTGGAAAGAAATTTCAATAGTTAGTGCCGGTGACACACAGAAGTAACAAGTTGGTGCAGAAAAAAACATAGTATTTAACAAATTGCAGATATGTAAGAAGTGAGATTAGTTTTTCAAAGCAACACGATGCTTTTGTCCGGACTGTAGGCTGACTCCATGTGCGAAAGATGTGCTGCTCGCATCCGACTATTCAACTAAAAAGACTTGCCATATGAAATCACAGCGTGCGTAAAAATGGGCATGTTCGTAAATATTTTTGAAACCTCAGTGAAATGCTTGCAAGGCTAAACACCTGCCTCTTAGAGGAATGTTTTTTTCGGAAAAACTCAGAGAACTCTCATCCTCAACAAAATAGATATGCCTATAGCGTTTCTGAATCAAGATGAGCCTTAGTCGTAGGTAAAAGGCTTATGGCGTTTCTCTTAAAAACGGGTATTTTTTAAGCTGCCACATAAGTAACTGTGCTGCAGATCTCCTGTTGGCACGAACTCACTGCGTGCCTCTTAAATTAAAGGATTCGTGGAAGTATAGGATGAATGGAACATAGGATAACCCTCGCTGTGCCAAACTTCCAACAAGTGCAACGCGACCCCGTGACTAACAGTGGCTAAGCCACTGGCTGCATTTTGTTAAAGTAAACAAAGTACTAAAACCTCTGCAAGGCACGGGTGAATAGAGTTAGCGCATTTGTTTAGCAAAGGGGTAAAAGCCAGAGGTAAAAACCCATGCACCAAGACGTAAAATACGTGTTGGGGCTCTATTTTCTCTTTTTAAAAGATAATGGAAAGATGTTTCATCCATATATGATAAAACTATCGTAACATAGACGGTCGTTATTACATCACGGTCGTCATAGCTAGCCCTAAACACCGAGTCGGTATCAGATGTTCAGATAACCAAAACAACACTGCAACATAATAAAGAGGCACCAGAGGTGAGAAAGCTCAGTAATACCAGGAACAATACCTTTTAATTTTTAAAATTGCATACACAAGTATTCAGCAATAGATATCATCAACGCAAAGTGCTACATGCACTTAAGGGAACATGATGGGAAATATAAACCAAAAGGAAAAATAATTTACAATAAACGTCTTTGAAACATTAGTCCAGTAAAAAGTAAAATGTACAGATTTTATATACAATGTTTATGTTAATAAACCAACATGATACATTAGCAAGTGTGTTATTGTTGTTATATTTATTATTATTATTATTATTATTATTATTGTAGTTATTATAGAATTACATTCTTCATCGTATGCAATTCCTTGCGACTTTCTTTGTTTTAACATGACTTGACATATTTTGACAATAACTCCAATAAATATTAACATTTTGAAGCATGAACCCATTATAAAAAGTAAAATATAATTTTCTCTAAAAGACATGAACTATTTACATTGCTGTTAGGTGTGTTGTCTTGGGGGAAAAAATCTTGCTTTAGGCTATAATAGTTCAGGTGAACACATGTCATCCTCAATATCAACGTCATCTTCGTTTTCATCCAGTATATATGTGTCCGGAGTCAGCCCGTGTTTAATATCAGTGCATTTTTCGTTAATTTCGCTTTCACATGAGTTTTCCACAGATCTGTCTAATTCGTTAGAGTTTTTCTGGTCGTCTTGGGATTTTCTCAGTTGTTTTTTATGCTTCATCCTTCTGTTTTGAAACCACGTTTTTACCTGCGTGATAAAAGAAATAATTTTAAAAGACAAATTCATTCACATGTTTGAGAGCGCCGTATTTTTATATGTGCAGAAATATGAACTAGCCTTCTTCTCACCTGCGTCTCCGAGAGACTAAGCGCTGTAGCTAGCTCGACGCGTTCGGGCGTGGACAGGTACCGCTGTATCTCGAACCTTTTCTCCAGCCCTGATAACTGAGAATCAGAGAAGACGGTTCGGGCTTTCCTGCGTCTGCAGTGTTTTCCAGGTAATTCCGGATGGTGCTGAAACAAGGCTGGCACTTGCATACCTGCGCAATACACGAAAATATAGCTGATTTGGTATAGTGTTCCTTGAGATTTTAATAAGACCGACGGAAAATAATACTGCCACTAGTGCCGATTTTTTTTCTTTGTATCTTTGTAGGCCTATTTTATTGACAAGACCAACAGCAACCAAAATTAAATAACAGCAGTAGTAGTAATAATTATAATAATAATAACAACAATAATAATAGGCTACTACTAATAATGATAAATTATTACTCGATTCAGGATGTTACTGATGGCCTCGGAGTGCCATGTAGTCCATGCATAATCTTTCAAACAGAATGACAAACAGAATGATTCCAAGTACATGAGCAACTGCCAGGTTTCTTTTACTGACATGTTTTAAAGGCCTAATATTTGACCACGGGCCTGGCTTTGCCATTCGTAAAAATTGAGTTGTCTGTCAACTATACCCATTTTATAGCCACTCACCTGATGTAAAAAAATATGGATGATTCTCAGGTTTGTGAAGGGGATGATGCGGATGGGGAGCCAAAATTGGTGTCGGCATCAGAGGATATCCATAATCCAGAAGAGGCATCCGAGACGCGAAAGTGTTGGGAAAGGGCGAGTGAAAAACCTCCCGAAGAGGCTTTGGTTTATGCAACAAAATATCTTCAATAAAGAACGACGTAGACCGTTGTGTTGGCATTTGTGGGACAGGAGACGTGTAGTTAAGATTCATCTTGAATTGTTTAAAAAGGGCAGCGAGCAAAAAAAAGTCCTGAGAGACAGGGAACTGCCTTGAAGTAACTTTCAGTATCCACACACAATCTGACAAGTCCTTCGTTTTTCCAAAAGTTGAGACACCAAGGCACAATCTTTGTGACAAAAAGGTATGTAGCCTTCTGTCAGATAGATTACTATTTATTGAGACAGGATGACTGCAACAAACTCCATCCTGCATTTGAGCTCAGCCAATGGGGCGATTGCTGGGCGGGGGATTGAATTAGTTCTTTATGGATTAATTAGACGGACAGCGACAAGAGGGAGGGTCGCTCGCCATGGTGCTGAAACAGCCTCCCGACAAAAGCCTACAGTTTGGCGACGGCTGTTAAGGAGTCATTTGTGACAGTTTCATGTTTTAAAAGACACTTTCACTAATGCAGAATAAAACAAATAAAAAACCTACAGGCCAGCCTAGTGGTGGACCATCGCACCGACAATTCAAAGTTTTGCTAAGCTGAAAAATGTAAAAAATAATAGGCCGGGGACAACGGTGTCTCTCAGATTTTTACAATCATCAAATTGAATTATTTAACTCCATGTATACAAATTTAAAAAGTATATCCAGCAATGTGTCTAAATACCAAAAATATCAGAATGCGATCTCTTTCAGTGGGAGAGTAAAGAGAGCTTTGTTCTATTTAGATCGTTTGTAACCTATAAATATTAGAATCTGAACTAGTGAAACAGATTTCCCGTTTAAAGTAACATTTCATTACGTTACACATAATCAGTTTTTAAGCATAGCAACTTTGCATTCGTGTCTCAGGAGTAACTGCTCTTAAAACTCGCCGTCCTATCACCTTTAAGATAAGCAGTGGTACACAAGAGAGGGCTCGTCTGTCTCCTCTGTGACCACAGTAATTTGTTGTTATCATGTTGTCGTCACATTTCCAATCATGGTGCTTAATGTTAAAAGTGTCTTAATATACCCAGAATTCTTGCAGCAATGCTATTAGATAATTACAGGGGATGTTTAAACGGAAGTAATAATCCTTCCGCGCAGGAGAGGATTTTGGTTTGATCAGGTGGACGCAAATTAAGTGCCGTGTTCAATTAGTCCTGAAAATGCATGACTCCAGCAAATACAAGACATGCGCTCCATATGCATGAGCTTATAACAGCCAAATGAATTGGGGCATTACTCATTCCAAACTGACAATACAGCCAAACTTTAATAATTACCGAAATAGGACTTCAAGTGACTTTTCTAGTTTCATTCTTGGTCATGAGGTTCCAGTGCGAATTCATCACTTTTTAACAAGTTGACCTAATAGTCTTGATAAACTACACGGTGGCACAAGGCACACGAAAACCAAGGTTTTACTTGACTATAGCAACCAAACTGTTATTTTTATCGTGTTTTGCTGAGACTTCTCTGATGATAATATCCACCTGCGTTCATGCCTGATTACTAGAACAGCACGGTAACTACTTGCTTTTAGAGGAAAATGAGAAAGTAAATGAATTAATGGTGATGAAATCGTCTTTAGGTGGATAGTCAATAGAATCCGTTCGAAGAGGGGAGTTAAGCGGCTTTTAACAGCCATTTCATCAAGTGAAATTCGGAGCCAGCTGAGGAGGCTGTATTGCCTCGTTTTAAAGTGACGCATCTTTAAGAGGCTTGCATCAGTACACCTGGAATGTGAGATCTGTTCATCTTGAAAGTGTATCGTACCCCTCGTGATGTTTACAGTTTTTATAATTTTTTTTAAATAAAATGCATCGTTGCCCAGATAGTCGTGCCAACTACCTCTATCTCTTCGTCGGTCTCACAATAGATAGGCTGTATAGTATTTAATCTACTTAAAAATGCAATGCAATGCAATAACCTTTGGCTTGCCTTGGAGCATGTATATAAAAGCAGGTGTTCTATGCTACACTACTTCGTTCTTTCAAAATTCTCAGTTTGCTTTTGTCCACAAAATCTGAATAATGAAATAGAGCATTTAAAAATGTTGAAACAATTGCTAATCACAATATATGGACACAATTTATGAAATGATTGTTAGAGACATTATACATGACTACAGTGAGTCTCATTAGAATAACACTTGGGAAGTGTTTAACATCATCCAAACATTGTGTACAAAATAAAGAAGAATGTTTATTCGATCCTTTATTGAGATAGCCTAGTGCCCCGCACCACAAGGACCTGTCCACGGTTGATGCTTTAAGATGCTGGGGTTGAGTCTTTAATCAAACCAGTGGGGATACTTAAGTTCTCTAATGTGTGTTTGAACTTCTTGGGCACTCATGCATCCGGTAAGCACACATGTAGAATATACCTGAAAATCAATAAGCAAAAATAATATGGTTCTGTATGTTAAATATGTTAAATAATAGAGTGCAAAACACACTGTACAACAATAATAAATGATGTACCGCACAACATGCCAGTGTTGGTTATTGCTGCTTGTGTACCTGAAAAGAATGTGAGCACCATTGCCACCCAGCCGATGATGTAGGACCAGGAGAATCGCCAGTTTCCATAGCGTTTACCATAGTAATTTACTGTCACACCAGTGTACACAGCCATTGCCAGAAATACAAAAAAGCCTTCAAAGAAAAAAAAAACAAAAAAAATTCAGTACATACAGATTTGTTTTTTTATGTTAAGGTGGTTGTTATGTTCGAGGATGATGTGTGTTACCACTGAAGTAAGTTATTGGTTAAAAACTGCTTGTTTGTGTATCTTAAGTTGAAGTTGCTAGATAGAATAGATAGATAGAATAGAATTGAACCGGACACTGCAACAGTATCTTTGCAAACATTTTCTTACATTTGTTCTTAAAGATTCTATGAATACTAGATATGAACTGATCGAAAAACACTGGTGAATGTCAGAATCTTCACGAAAAGTGGGGTTCAAGAACACATTTGTACAAATTTCTATAATAACAGTTGATGAATAGAACCCATTGTTTGACATTGTGTAAGTACAACTCTGCAAGGCTACTACTTTTCCGAAAAAACTGTTTCCTTGACAGCAAACACCTTTATTCCTAAGTTGTGGCGCTGACAAAGGAAGCCACTCACATGAGATGAAGAACAAAACGCCTGCAGCAAAGGTCTTATCGAATCTGTCGAACGAGGAGTAGTGGATGAAGGCCATGATGCCGATGATGATGCCTATGAAGCAGGCCAGCAGGGACAGGATCATGCATGCACGAGTAGCATCCCAGTAAGCTGCAAGGGAAGATAAAAACATGGGTGAAGGAGTCAATGAGTCAATGAGTGGAAAACAAAATGTATGCATGCAAAAATGTATAGGTACACAACTGCATGAAAAAATGCA